>CP139501.1:222119251-222719251 GCA_021014915.2 Artemisia tridentata subsp. tridentata | reverse complement strand
ACTGCTGCTAGCTGCATAATTTACGAGTAGTAAGAGGAATTACATGGTTGATTGGTTATTGGTTTACACACACAGGGGAAGTTCACACACACGAGGTTTTGGATTTGTTTTCGGTTCGTTAAAGTTTTAAAGGCTCGAATTAATTTTCTTATTGGCGAAGAGGAGTTTTTGTTGCTTATTTGATGATGCAGTGGAATTTTTCAAGGTTGTGTCTTATTATATCTTAAGGTGGGTGTTACACTTTAAAGGTAACTTGTTTGTTCGTTCAAGTGACTAAGAATTGACAAAAAAAATTGAAGGAGTTACATTGTAGTGCTCAGTGATTATTGTCAAGGGATTGCGGTCTCCCTATACTATTGGGTATACGTTCGAAGTCTTTTAGTACAAGGCATAAGACACAGGGTTGGTTTCTTCTACTTCAACATCAAATTGGTAATGATTATTTTTCTTCAACAATATATAAAGCCTACAGATTTGAAGAATCATTTTATGTACATGCATCACTCGAGGGGAAGTTTCTACTGTTTATTCGTTCTCTATTTGTTGATAACAAAAAGGGGAAGAAATATTGTGATGGCATGGCATGACTTAAGGGGAAGACAAGTTTGTTTCATTCAGGGAGATGATTACATCTCAACTTCTCTACTTCATCTAGGGAAGTTTGTACAAGACGGTGTTTGTTTTGTCATCATCAAATTGCGGAAGATTATTGGGTTTATTAATTTGATGAGACAAAACGACCAAGAACGAAAAAAGAGGGACTTAATACGACAAAGGAAGAAACCTTCAATAAAAGAAAAGATTGCGTAGTATCTTTTAATATGTTAGGAATATCCTTTGTAAACCCTAATGTCTCTAATATATAAAGAGACATAGGGTACAGGTTTTTATAATTATGTCTTCCACAATGTAGTCTAAAGGTGTGTGTGTGTGTGTCTAGGGTGTAGATGTTAAATGCCTAGACAAGAGTTAGTTTGTTGCTTCAAGAATCTCTTGATTCCTGTTACAAGATTAGTGTAACCGTATTATTCGGATCAAATAATATTGAGGCGTAAAGTGTTAAAAAGAAACTTTGTGTCAATAACAATTGATTTGTTCTTATTCCGCTGTGTATTAATATTCATTGTTATTGTTGAACCCTAAGGCTCAAAACGATCCAAGAAACTATCTTTAGTACGCTTATTAGTTTCTACATTGGAGAATCCCTTGATAAATCTTCGGTAATACCCGGCCAATCCCAAAAATTGTCGGATCTCTGTAGCATTAGAAGGCGTTGGCCAATTCTCAATAGCTTCAATCTTTGCGGGATCCACATGCAATCCTTTGTTGTCAATCACATGACCAAGAAATTGTACCTTGCGAATCCAAAATTCACACTTAGAGAATTTTGCGTATAATTGTTCTTCCTTGAGCAACTTAAGAATCGTCATCACGTGTTGCTTGTGCTCTTCTTCACTCTTGGAGTAGATCAAGATGTCGTCGATGAAAACTATGACAAACGTGTCCAAACATGGTTTACACACTCGGTTCATGAGGTCCATGAATACTGCCGGTGCGTTTGTCAAACCAAAGGGCGTCACTTGAAACTCATAGTGGCCATAGCGAGTCCTGAACGCCGTCTTGGGAATATCTTCTTCTTTAACTCTAAGTTGGTGATAACCTGACTGCAAATCTATATTAGAGTAGTAATCCGATCCTTGCAGCTGGTCAATCAAATCGTCAATCCTAGGTAACGGGTAGTGATTCTTAACTGTTAGTTGGTTCAATTCACGGTAGTCAATGAACATTCTAAATGATCCATCCTTCTTCTTCACAAATAACACCGGTGCTCCCCACGGTGATGAACTAGGTCGAATAAACCATTTATCCAACAACTCCTGTAATTGTTTAGATAGCTCTTGCATTTCCGTCAGAGAAAGTCGATACGGTGCACGTGCCACAGGTTCAGCTCCCGGAACTAGGTCAATCAAAATTTTCACTTGTCGAACCGATGGAAGCCGAGGTAAATCTTCAGGAAATACGTCAGGAAAATCATGCACAGTCGGAACATCCTCGAGTCGCTTCTCTCCAGACTCTTTCTTGGACACATGTGCTAGGAATGCATGACAGCCTTTCTCGATATACTTCAGAGTCTTAATGCAGGAGATGATACTCAAACGGGTTCCGCTATGGTCTTCGTGGATAACTAAAGTTTCATCATCAAGAGGAATATGAACAACTCATTCACCGCAAATGATATTGACTCGATGTTTGGATAACCAATCCATACCCACCACTACATCGAAGCTTCCGAGTTCAATGGGCATAAGGTCGATGCTAAACGGGTGATCTAGAAGGTTTAGTGTACAGTCTCGGATAATAGTGCAGGTGTTAACCAAGTTGCCATTAGCTAGTTCAATACTATAGCTCGTGTCTAGGGAGGTAGGGGTGAGGTTAAGTAGTGGCGAAATTTTAGAAGATACAAAGCTCATATCAGCACCAGAATCAAATAAGATTTAACACGATGGTTGTTGAGTAGGAACATACCGGTGACTACGTTCGGGCCACGCTGCTGCTCTCCATTGCCCATCACATATGCTCTGCCACGAGAGCATTCAGTTCTTCATCCAATGTTCCTTGGGCAATTACTCTTGTAGTATCCACGCTCCCCACATCCAAAACAAGTTACAAATGGTTGTGCATTACTTCCAGTAGCCACAGTTTTTCCCTTACAATTCTTAGCAACATGCCCAACCTTGTTGCATTTCTGACACCTCACAGTGCATGGTCTAGGGTAATGTTGGTTACACTTATCACAGAACGGGTGATTCCCAGCATATCCTCCCACTTGTGCTGGTGCAGCCACGTATGCCCTGACAGTCTCTTGTCGTCTGTTCTGCTGGTGGTGATGGTTGTTGTTATGGTACTGGTTGTTGTTGTTGTTGTGGTGATGGTTATGGTGAGGGTGATTGTTGTTTTTGCGGCTTTTGTAGTTTTTGTTGTTGTTGTTCCTCCTGTAGTCCTCCCACTTCCTTTTGTGATCATAGTTGTTACCTTTCTGAACAGTACCATTCTTAACCACATGATCCATCAGTCGTTTAGATATACAAATTGCATCATCCAAAGTCTGAGAGTTGTATGATGTCACGTGCCCTTCAATACTGGCTGGTAGACCACCAATAAACTTTTCCAGCAACTTCTCATTATCCGGCACCATGTGAGCACAGAAGACCTTCAACTCTTGGAATCATCGAACATAAGTGGCAAGATCAACGCCTTTCACAGCCAAGTAGTAGAATTCGGTGTCCAACTTTATCATGTCACTGCGGGAACAATACTTCTTCACCATTTCCTTTTTAAATTCTTCCCATGGAACATTATAAGCTCTCTCCATCCCAACATCCATAGTATATGCATTCCACCAGGATAATGCATGCTTCATCAAGGTTCCCGTTGCATACTTCACTTTGCAATCTTCAGAGCAGTTACTTCTTAAAAACACCAATTACATCTTCTCAAACCACTAGGTTAGACTGACAGCTCATTCAGTTCCTTTGAAGGTAGTAGGTTTGCAGTTCATGAACTCCTTGTAAGTGCAGAAACGGTTCACATAGACAGGTTGCACTCCTGTCTATCCAACATTCTGGTTGTTAGCACCTGCTTGCCCGGCAGGCGCCATAGCTATGCCTTCCTTAATCAATTTCTGGATTGCAGCGGGGGTCATCTTCTTAGGCGGCATAATTCTATTAATCATTACAAATGTACAACACTGTAAGTATTTGATTAACGTAACAGAATCATAACACAAAGTAAAAAACATAATGATACATCATAATATAGCGTCCATTTAACATCATAAATAGTACATCACCAAATACATCATAGATTCTATACTCGTTAGAAGTCTTACAAGATATGCAAAACAACTACAAGTTTCTTATCAAAATCTACTAACAGAAACTAGTCAATTTAGTACGTACAAGGTGAACTACTACTACAATACCAAACTACTATAATAAAGATGATCACTAATCTCTACTGACGGTCTCCTCCATATGCAGCCAAAACACCAATACTCTGATCAATGCGAAAATGTGCTATCTAGTTATAATATTCCTGCCACTGCATGGCATAGATCTCATCCCACATCTCCTGAATACTCTGCTGGTAGTGACGAGCATTGATATCAGTGAACACAGCTCCAAGATCCAACCTCTCTACAATCTTCTCAACCTCAGTCATCCTCTGCTCTAACGACACTGAACGCTCCCTAATCTCTGAATCAGTTGTCTCTGAAGATCTCAATCTCGCTGCCTATCAACCTCTACTCCTTACAAAAAATCATCATTTGTACTAGCAGGCAGCTGATGAGGCGGCATGGGGAGAGCCTCTTGCTTATCCTCCTTCGGCTCCTCGTCATCATCATTGTTATCGTCATCATTATGGTCGTCGTCCATCTCGTCCTCATCATCATCGTCCATCTCTTCATCATCCTGGTGAGGTACATCAATAGGGTATGGGTCCATCTCTGGACTCGGTAGTGCAAGGGGGTGATCAACGGGTGCATCTGGTAACTGACTGGTAGGTACTGATGTGGCCATAATACTCTACATGGAGTATCGGGACAAGTATAAAAATTCTAGCCAATTTTTTATAAAATAGTTTCATATGAAATGAAATAGTAGTGGAAAGATCCAAACATATGATAGTGCAAAGCATGCATACATAAAAGTTTAAGTAAAGCACTTACGAGCGAAGTGGCACGGAGGGCTGATGGCTATCGATTTTGAAAAATGTTTTGACTCACACGAAAAATGTTTATAGTCGAGTATGATCTCGTTCTCTATAAACCTGGCTCCGATACCATTCTGTAACACCTCCAACTCGAAATATGGCAGCGGAACGGAGCTTGGGGTGCTACGTGAGGGGTAAGATAGTCACAATCACAGAAAACGATCTCATAACGAGACATTTTTAATAAAACATATCATTCGAATACAAAATTTAATGTTTAGAGTCTAAAAGACTCATATCACAAGTAGCAGCGGAAAATAAAGATAGTTTGCAGCGGAAAATAAAGATAGTTGCAGCGGAATAAAAGACACAGTTTTAAAAGGTAATTCGAATGATAAAGATAGTAAGGGCAAAAAGTATAGCCCAATGTTAGCCATCCTCAATCTTCAGCCACTCCTGGTGCTCACATCATGCATCAAATACCTGAGATAAACATGCTAAAAAGTCAACACAAAGGTTGAGTGTAATCCATAGGTTTAGTAAATAATAGTTGAGCACAAGATTTTAATCTGGAAGATATAAGTAACAAATACAAATATCGGGTAAGCATCACATAATCATTCAGTTTTGCTAAGCTTATGACACACAAAGTGTTAACCAGCACCAGTAACCCTAGCGTAAGTCGACAGTAACCGCAGATTTTCATAATCATAATAGTTGCCCCCAAAGCTAGGTATCTTGCCAAATACCTAGGTAACTCAAATATAGCACACCCGTGTTGCCTACCTGGTCAATAGGGATGGGATGGTCAAATCCTATAGACCTATATACTATAATCGCGCTCACCCGTAGGTGATTAATGGTTCATGATCGAGGGACTTGCTTTTGGCAAGGAAGGTACTTAGCATTTATCTCGTCAGTCAGGAATAGTATACCAATAAATAATTGTGCTCAGAAAAATAGTAAGTAGCATGTATCTCCCCCACAGGTTTATAAATAATTTAAAAATAAAAAAGCGGGGTTATGAATCACACCTTAGTAGCAGAGAAATGAGATATCACAATATGATCAAATGGAATGGCACGACAAGTGAACCTCAGCACAACCTAATATATGAATAATATGTCTCAATAATAACCTTAAAGTGATTTCTAAATGAATACTCGTATTTGAAATGAAAATGTTTTATTTCAATGGTGTTTTAAGTTAAATAAAGTTTAAGACTCGTGTGGATACGAGACGTTAAAATAATAAACGTCGGCAAACATGAACGGATACGAAGAAAGGATAACGAAGAGAAAAGAGGAATTAAAATTAAGAAAAGAATAATAAAGGAAGAAAAACAGAAAACATAAGTAGATTGTTTCGGTGTTTTACCCTTTTTTCCAAATAGTTGATGAAATATCGATATTTTGCAAGAATTTATATATAAATATCGAAAAGGTTTTTAAGTTATTTGAGTAATTGTAAATGATTAATTTATAAAAGAATTTTATCGAAATTTGGGCATGATACGCCCGTTTATAAAACATTCCCAAGTCATTACGACTTTTGAATATAAATTTTATTACCTCATTTTACAAATTAATATATATGACAGGATTTTTAAAACACTTAGGATGTTACTCCCTGATAATGTGTTTGAGATACTTTGAGTGTATGTAGTTAAGTATTCGGAATCTACTTAACCACACTTAGAAGAATTTGTTTGTGTTTGATGGAACAGTAATACTTGAATGAACAATGAACACAGTAAGATTAACACCAAACGATTCAATATTATTTCACGAATAATACGAGTGATCTTGCTATCACTAGGGTTACAATAACCTTGAATCTTAACAAAACTCTATGACTGATATATCAAAAACGTATAACCTAGGATCTCCTTTTATAGACTTAAGGAATCCTTTACAAGATAAGTATTCTACCATATAATTCTAACTAATTAAGATATACAAAAGATCTATTTCATACTTATCCTTAATACAAACATTTATCCATGCAGCAATACCTTCTTTTATAGCTAGCAGTAGTAACTTCAGAGTTTGTACTGTTAATTATATCTCAGCAGTCTTCACTTATACACTAACAGTTTGTACTGTTAGTGTAATTCTCCCAGCAGTACTAAGTCGGAATATTTAATTCCCAACAATCATCCCCTAAACTTGTGATTTATCCTAAATCATCAAGTTTCTCTGAATTAAATGAGGATGTGAGGATTCTTCCAAACACTACATAGATAATCTTAATCTTCTGGCTTTTCTCTGTTCTGCAAGCTGAAATATCTTTCTGATTAGCTCATCTACAATCTCTGAATCTTCTTCAACTTTAAGTGTTGATGACAGCATAGCCATTAGGATTGCTGCTCTGAGAGGATAATCCCTTTCTACGAACATATAAATTTCCAATGCATCTTTAGTAGAAATCCTGTGAACACCACAGTTATCAAAAAGTCTCCATGTGATGTCTGAAACTTGAGCTTGAAATCTCCAAATAGCTTCACCTCCATCTGGTTCATAAAATCTTTCCAGCTCAACCCATAGTTCTTTATCTTTGTCATCTATAGGATCTGGGGTCTTGAATCTCTCTTTAACTAAGCTCCACAATTTATCTACGTCATCTCTTTCAAAGGCTCTGATCAAGTCTTCAAAGAATTTGTAGACTTCAGTTTTTCCTCCTACCCCGATGATCTTCCATCCATTTATTCTTCCATCCGAATACACTTCCCAGTCAATAATTGGATGCTTTGCTTGAAGGGGATCAATGTTAAGGGATTCTGGAACAACTACTATCATACTATGGATCTGATCATCAGTCAATGTCTTTGTTCGAGTATGCTCGTGTCATAATAAATAATTATATGGCTAGACATATGTGAGCCTATTGGGTCACACACTTATACACAGAGACATCATTTTATAGATTGTAATTATCGTATTTACAATATATAAACGGCTATGTAACTCGGGATCTATAACAAGCCATTAAATACTAAGTTAGACTTAGCGTTTTTGGATTGGACCAACAATAGGCAAGCCCATTGTGGGCCCTTATGGTGGCCAGCCATATGGAGGATATGGAGGAGCTTGTTGAACTTTTATTAGGTGCAAAATATAAGTATGTAATTGATAGAATCAATCAAGGATCAATTATATCAATCACATTATTACTTTCCACCAAATCAAGAGAGATTATCTCCCCCCCCCCCCTCTCCATATACCATACGGCACACACTTCTTCCCCCTCCGAGGGTTCTTGATTTTACATCCCACTTTTGCATAACATATTTTATGTGTTGTTAGTTCAAAGTTACAAGCAAAATACTAGCATCTACTTGGTGATCGAGGAAGTGTAGTGTGTTTCATTCTTAGAGGAGATCAACATCATTGATCTCTTGGGTTTCTCCATCTCATATTGGTGATATTGGTGTTATTGGTGCATCCGAGATCACACTTCAAAGGTATAATACTTGTATTCATTTATATGATTGATCATATGGCAATATGGATCCATTGTTGGTGATGTTATCCGCTGCGTTTATGTATTTAATATGTTATTATATATTCAACATCACCTATAGTGGTATCACGAGCCATCATATGTGCCATATGATTATCGGATATGCATAAAAGTGGCTAAAACGGGTGTTTTTTGATGATTTATGAAACCACCAATTAAAACATCCCCTAGGGCTCTGTTTTTTCTCAAAATTCGACCCTTTATAGGTCATAAGATCTTTGATTTTTTACTTCATAGCCATTTGTTATGCATATGCTTATTTGTTTACTTGTCGGGTACCCGTAAAATGGCCAAAAATGCATTAATTTGATCGATTTGTGAAACGATTTCAAATCAGACCTTATGGCTTAATTTTCTATTGTAAAATGATAATTATAAGGTCCTAATATTAATGGGGTTTGAACCTAAGGCCATTTGACTCGAGTACCATTCGGGGTTTTTAATTCTAGTGAATTAATTTCTTCGTTTTGTTGGCTAATTATTGAATTCTTGTTATTAATTTTGTATCCATGGCAAATACATGCATGTTTGTCCATGGAGTTAGCAAACACCTTTTTTTTTTCATAATATTATTGTATTATTATGTGTATATGCAAAGCCGATGAAAACCTAGACCACTTGTGCCATGTGTTGTTGTGATTTGTTGTTGATTTCTTGTTATTGGGGTTGCCATTGTTTCGGTACTTATGTAATGTATTTTATTTTTGTTTTGCCATTGTTTGGGCATTTTTACAATATATAAGAAGTAGATTAGTTGTATTTTACTTTTAATCGAATGACAAAACAATGAAAGACTTTAGACCGAAGAATGGCTGCTGGACACACTGCAGAATAACGCGATTTCCAGGAGCTTGGTAAGGTATTTTGGGCAAATATTTTTTTTGCAGGTTCACAAGACATGGGCCTACAACTTCCTAGTTTGGGCCGAAGCAAGAGGAGGTCTCCTTCTAGGCGTTTTGGGCCTCCAAAGACAGAAAAATTGATCGGACAGAATCAATATTCCATGTGCATAATGGGCTTTTACTTGCTCATGATCGTCTTGGAGCAAGTGGGAGCCCTCCGTGTGGTTGTGTTTCATGTCCCTAGTTGACTCTTGGTTCTCGTGATGGCTCACAAGACCAAGCATAGGATTTTTATCGGTTGATGCTTTGCATATTGTGGTTGTGTGTTTGTTTGGTTGCTTTTATATATGCTATGATTATATGTAAAACGTAAATTGTTTTCTAAAAACTTGAAATGAAACACAAACCAATTTAAACTAAGTCTTATGATTTAGTTTAACTAAGTTTAAATTTGGATTTGAAACTTAAAATCATTGTTTTCTAAATAAACACTTAAACTTGTTAAGCTTGTTTATGGATTTATTGTATTGTCCAAACTTAGTTATAATCCACTTAGGATTTATATTAGTCTTGAAAATGGACAACTTGACACACATAAATTAAAACAATGATTAGACTTAAATTAAGAAAAGTTTTTAACTTGTGCTACGAATAATGAATGCATGCTTCTTTCATACACTTTTTGATCCACATCAAATATTTTACCCGTCAAAATTTAAGTCATGCCGTCCAATTGTTGAGAACACTTGTAATTACCTTTTCCCTATGCGTGGGACCTAGGTCGAATTGTAACCCAAGGTGACTATTCTCTATGCGTGGGACCTAGATATATTCTCACACATTTTCAAATTGGATGACTAAATCGAGTTAAGTGGTTAGACCTTGACCCGAGGCAAAGATGGGACTAAACATGCCAGCTTGACACTAGTTGCTTGTTCACTAGTGCCATGAGTCCCATAAAGTTCTAAGAGTTGCACTTGTAATGCAATTGGTCGATGTTACCTACCTATTGAATCCACCATTGCTAGCAGATCAACTGATGTGATGGTGGAACCTCAATGAGGATCTTAGCCTTTTCATAAAATTAATTGTTTTAATATGGTAAACTTGGGTAGTTAATTTTAAAAAGGATTAATTATTGAAACTTACTAAAATTTGAACTTTTTTTATTTTGTAGATGATAACTCCTAATCAAACCATGAATAACTCGTCAATCAGATCAATTCTTGAAAAAGAAAAATTGAATGGTAACAACTTTTTGGACTGGTATCGCAACCTGAGGATCGTCCTCAAGGCTGAACAAAAGTTTTACCATCTGGAAGAAGCTTTACCTGAAGCACCTCCTGCTAATGCCTCCGCTACTGTTCGTAACGCCTACACTCGTAGGGTTAATGAGCAACAAGAGGTGGCTTGTCTCATGCTTGCAAGCATGACCCCTGAGCTCCAAAAGAACTTAGAGGACCTTGCAGCATTTGACATGCTGAGAGAACTGAAAACCATGTTCGAACAGCAAGCTGAGCAAGAACCGCTTGACATTGTAAAAGCTTTTCATGCTTGCAAGCAGGAGGAGGGCCAATCGGTCAGTAGTTATGTCATGAAAATGAAAGGCTATCTGGACCAAATGGAGCGTCTGGGATACCCCATGCCTCAGATCCTTGGAGTGAGCTTGATTCTTACCTCACTGTCGAAGGATTATGATCAATTTGTGCAGAACTACAACATGCACAGCATGGGCAAGACCATTCCCGAACTGCACAACATGCTTAAACTTGTAGAAAAAGGCATGCCCAAGAAGGCTCCAATGGTCCTAGCTATCAAGCAAGGCAAAATCCAGAAAAAGAACAAGCCGCTGGCACATGGCAAAGGACAAGGTAAGGGCAAGGGTAAGCGTGCTTACGCCCCCAAACCAATGGTCCCCCCACCTGCCAAGAAGGAGCACCCGGATAAGGACACCCCCTGCCACCATTGTGGAGTGAAGGGGCACTGGAGACGGAACTGTCCGGTCTACCTAGAAGAGTTAAAGAAGAACAAAGCTAGCGGCGCTAGCACATCAGGTATCTTCACTATAGAACTCTATACTTTTCCTAACAAATCCTGGGTATATGATACAGGTTGTGGTACTCACATTTGTAATAATGTGCAGGGTCTTAGGGGAAGCAGGAAGTTGAAACAAGGAGCTTTGAACCTGTACGTTGGTAATGGCAACCGTGCAGCTGTCGAAGCGATAGGGAGCTTTGATCTCATCCTCCCTAATGGATTAGTTATTGTTTTGAATAATTGCCATTTTGCACCTACTATCACTAGAGGTTTTGTTTCACTTTCACGTTTGACGGATGATGGTTACATTCATACTTTTACGGATTTTGGCATTTCAGTTTCTAAGGATAATATTTTTTATTTTAATGCTATTCCTCGTGATGGTATTTTTGAAATTGATATGCGTGATTCTATTTCAAACGATAGTTCTATATATAATGTTAGCAAAAAGAAATCCAAACGTAACTTGGATTCCACTTTTCTATGGCATTTCCGTCTTTGCCACATAAACAAGAAATGCATTACGAAGCTGCAACGTAATGGGCTTTTAGAGTCAACCGACCAAGAGTCGTTTGATAAATGCATTTCTTGCATATCTGGTAAGATGGCACGAAAGCCTTTCTCCCATGTTGGAGAAAGAGCTAAAGATCTACTTGGACTCATACATACTGACGTATGTGGCCCATTTAGAACAACGTCTAGGGAAGGCGCTAACTACTTCATTACTTTCACTGATGATTTCAGTAGATATGGTTATGTTTACTTGATTAAACATAAACATGAAGTCTTTGAAACGTTCAAAGTCTTTCAAAATGAAGTAGAAAATCAACTCGGCAAGTCCATAAAGGCTATTCGATCTGATCGAGGAGGTGAATATATGAGTCAAGAGTTTTTAGATCATCTAAAAAGGTGTGGGGTCGTCTCAAAATTCACTCCTCCATACACTCCACAACATAATGGTATATCTAAAAGGAGAAATTGAACTTTGATAGACATGGTTCGATCTATGATGAGTCTAACAACATTGCCAATGTCCTTTTGGGGTTATGCTCTAGAGCCTGCTGGACGCATTCTCAACATGGTTCAAACCAAGAAGGTTGATAAGACACCATATGAAATATGGCATGGGAAGGTCCTTAATCTGTCTTACTTGAAAGTCTAGGGTTGTGAGGCTCTCGTGAAATGAGACACACCTAACCAACTTGAGCCCAGAGCTATCAAATGTATCTTTGTAGGATACCCAAAGGAAACAATGGGTTACTACTTCTACTACCCACCCGAGAACAAAATATTTGTTGCTCGGTATGCTGAGTTTCTTGAGAATAGTCTCATTTCACAGGAAGCAAGTGGGAGCAAAGTAGACCTTGATGAAATTCAAAAGGAAGATGCATAACCTTTTGGTAACACTAGTGAACATCAAAATGAGAATGAACATGAAAATGTTGAACCTCATCAAGATGTTGCTCCCATTCGTAGATCCGCAAGGATACCTCAAGCACCTGAGCGATATGGTTTCTATGTCGATGCTGAGGAACATGAGTTAGGGGATCATGGTGAACCCGCTAACTATCGAGATGCATTATCGAGTCCTGAACATGATAAATGGATCGAAGCTATGAATGCGGAGATGCAATCCATGAAAGACAATGATGTCTGGGTCGAAGTCGACCTACCTCCTAATGCTAAAACTGTTGGGAGTAAATGGCTCTTCAAGAAGAAGACCGACATGGATGACAATGTACACACCTATAAAGCTCGTCTAGTAGCAACCGAGGGCTTCGTGAATATGACTATGAGATTTGGCAAATGGATGTCAAGATGTTAAAGCAATTAGGATTCTTATAGCCATAGCAGCGTACTATGACTATGAGATTTGGCAAATGTGTGTCAAGACAGCCTTCTTGAACGGCCACCTGAACGAAGAAATTTATATGGTGCAACCCGAGGGCTTCATGAATCCTAAACATCCCACTAAGGTATGCAAGCTTCAAAGATCCATTTATGGATTAAAGCAAGCATCCAGAAGCTGGAATAAGAGATTTGATGAGGAAATCAAGAAGATTGGTTTTACTCAAAATCTCGATGAGCCATGTGTATATATGAAAACTAGTGGAAGTATTGTCGTGTTCCTAGTCTTATATGTCGATGACATATTACTCATGGGAAACAACATTCCAATGCTACAAGATGTAAAATCCTAGCTTGAAAATTGCTTTGCCATGAAAGACCTAGGAGAAGTTGCGTACATACTTGGAGTCAAGATCTATCGGGATAGATCAAAGCGGTTAATCGGCTTGTGTCAAAGTGCATACATTGACAAAATCCTGAAGCGATTTAGGATGCAAGATTCCAAACGTGGAAGTCTTCCAATGCAACCAAATACAGAATTGAGTAAAGCTCAAGGACCCTCTACACCTGCTGAGGTGAAGAGGATGAAAGGAATCCCTTATGCTTCGGCTATGCGATCCATAATGTATGCGGTTAGGTGTACTAGACCTGATGTAGCGTTCTCTCAAAACCTAACAAGTAGATTTCAACAGAATCCAGAAGAATGTCACTGGGCTGCTGTTAAGAACATATTGAAGTATCTATGAAATAATAAAGATATGTTTCTTATTTATGGTGGTGATGTCAAGCGTGAGCTCAGTGTTACTTATTACACTGACGCAAGCTGGGAGACGAATCGTGATGACACCAAATCCCAGACAGGATATGTTTTCGTCATGAACGGAGGTGCTGTTGACTGGAAAAGTGCCAAACAAAGCACTATTGCAATGTCCTCTACAGAAGCTGAATACATAGCTGCTTCTGAAGCTGCAATGGAAGCGATTTGGATACGAAAATTCATTTTTGGGCTTGGCGTTGTCCCCAGCAATGAACGACCTATGGATATGTACTGTGATAATTTTGGTGCCATTGTCATAGCCAATGAACCAGGTGTTCTAAAGGGTGCCAAACATTTTCGTCAGAAGGTTCACTACATTCGAGAACTTATAGAAAGTGGTGATGTTCGTCTTCTCAAAGTTCACACAGATGAAAACTTAGCTGATCCTTTAATGAAACCAATGCCTTGTACCAAACATGTCAAACCTGCTAGGAACATTGGGCTTCGACCTGCTAGTAGTCTCATGTAGATCTGTTTTTAGTATTTGAATAATTGGAATATTAAACAATTAATATTTATAATGAATTGATATACTGGGTATGATCGTTTTCGTTTATATCAACTGTATTCTATATTTGCATGTTTAATACATGAATGATTTAATTATTTTAAAATTGTCCATTGTTGGTTGACGATACGGGAGTATCATCAAATTAAGGCAAATGTGAGCGTATTGGTGATTATTTGCCAAACTCACATGTTGTTCATTGTGATGAACATTGGACTGACCCAACCTATGAGTATTCACTACATGGATCATCGTCAATAGTGAATCTCGCAAGTGGTTATGTCCCTTATCCTTAGACTTAAGATGCAAGTAGGTCTTGCATGTGTGGAATTTCATTCCTTGATATGGTTAAACGCTGTCCTGAGTAAGGTAGTTATAAAAATCAACTTCAGGAGTGATATGAAGCACATGAATGACACGTGCAGTCAAAATAGGATTTGTTCCTCCACATGTTATAGAGTTAGATACTATTGGGCCCCTCGATGAATTGGACAGATGTTTGTATGGCCGTACCCAAATGAGATTAAAATTAATCTTGATCCACTTGGTAATCTTGTTCAATATCTATATCGAGAAACATAGTAGTTGAATAATTAGAATGACATTTGATCCATGTCTAATGTTCAACATGGTATCTGTAACAAAAGGATAGAAAACATATAAACCATTTAAAATGAGACGTTTAAGAAACTATTCTCACATATTTCTAGGGGCATTGGCGTGTTGCTAGACGCTAACCTTTGCTTGTATAATCACTTGATTATTATGACGTCGCAAGTGGGAGCTGTTGGAGTATGCTCGTATCATAATAAATAATTACATGTCTAGACATATGTGAGCCTATGGGGTCACACACTTATACACAGAGACATCATTTTATAGATTGTAATTATCATATTTACAATATATAAACGGCTATGTAAATCGGGATCTATAACAGGCCATTAAATACTAAGTTAGACTTAGCGTTTTTAGATTGGACCAACAATGGGCAAGCCCATTGTGTGCCCTTATAGTGGCCGGCCATATGGAGGATATGGAGGGGCTTGTTGAACTTTTATTAGGTGCAAAATGTAAGTATGTAATTGATAGAATCAATCAAGGATTAATTATATCAATCACATTATTACTTTCCACCAAATCAAGAGTGATTATCTCCTCCCTCTCCATATACCATACGGCACACCCTTCTTCCCCCTCCTAGGGTTCTTGATTTTACATCCCACTTTTGCATAACATATTGTATGTGTTGGTAGTTCAAAGTTACAAGCAAAAGACTTGCATCTAATTGGTGATCAAGGAAGTGTAGTATGTTTCATTCTTAGAGGAGATCAACATCATTGATCTCTTGGGTTTCTCCATATCATATTGGTGCATCCGAGATCACGCTTCAAAGGTATAATGCTTGTATTCATTTATATGATTGATCATAGGGCAATATGGATCCGTTGTTGGTGATGTTATCTGCTGCGTTTATGTATTTAATATGTTATTATATATTCAACATCACTTATAGTCTTAGCTAATTCTTTCTCAACTGGTTCTTCTTGAACTGATTCTTCCTCAGTTCTTTGTTTCTTTACTTCTTCAGATTCCAACAGCTCTGCTGTTCTTTTCACACCTTTACTGGACTCAGTCTCAACTATTGCTCTTTCTTCATAAGGCTTCTGAATTCTAGTATAAGCACTGATGTACAGTTGTTCTATTTCTTCATAAGACTTCCCTGTGAACCACTGTTCCTTCCAGTAATCCTGATGCTTCAAGTAATTCTTCATATACCTTAACTGTTCACTTCTTGAAGGAATCTTCTTCTTATAAGCTTTATTTTTACTTTTCTTCTTTCTGATCTCCTCTAATAAGTCATTAAGAGTTGAATCTTGTTCTTTTCTGGTATACTTAGATCTTTCTTCTTCTTGAAGTTTTGCAGCTAATTCCTTATCAGCAAGAATCTGAGCAGCTTTCTCTTCCTCTTCAGTTTGAAACTTTCTTTCAACGATAAATGCTGCCAATCTTTCTTCTTCAGCAACCCTTTCTAACTCTTCCTCATGGAATTTCTGAGCTAATTCTTCATCAAGGGCCAACTGAGCTTGTTTTTTCTTGGATAGCTTCTTAGAAGATGGTTCTTCTTCTGTCATTATAGCCTTACCCTTATCTGCTCTTGAAATATTTGGTCTTCTGGTATATACTGCTCTAGCAGTACCTTGTGATAAACCAGCAGTACCTTCGTCAGGTACAATAATAGTACCTTTATCAAGATTACCAGTATCATCTGTAAAACCACCAGTACCTTGATCCATCTGCTCTGCTTACCTCCCCTAAGTATCATACTCTTCATGAACCAAAGAAACATCTGGATCTTGATCTATCTGGGCAATCTTTCTCCCCTGTTTGGATGATTCCTCACCTTTATCTGTACCCTGATCATCTGATGAGCTTGATGAAGATGATGAACTAACTGAAACCACCATTTGTGCTGATCTTTTCCTTTTAAGGGACTTGACTGTATTCTCCAACTTCTTCACTTTTAAAACCAGCTTGGTGTAGACAACTCCAAAGTTTTTCTTGTGGCTTTTGAGCTCAGCTTCCAAACTGTTTACTTTCTCAGATAATTTTGTATAAGTGACCATCAAATCCTGAAGTGTATGTCTGCCTTCAGTACTTCCTGATGTGTTACCTTCAGGGAGAGGTGCATCATGGGGCAAAGACTCATAGTCTACCATATGGTGAGTTTCTGAGCCACCCATAGTTTCCATTTGGCTAGGGATTCCACCAAGAGTACTAGGTATTGTTAGTGTTGCCATGGATTGGGTCTTAGCTATGTTACTTCTGTCTTGTCCAGCATCTAAGCCAGAGACAGTAGAAGTAGCCCTTTCCATACTAACATTGTCAGCCTCATCGGCTACATCAGTAGGAGTACGAACTCTGTGCTGAGGTACATCAGATTCTTTTCTAGATAATGACCTATCTGGTGATGAATTTGGTTGTGAAGGTGATTGTTCTGATGTTGTGGGTGTGTGTTGGGAGTCAACTGGACTTGTTGATCCTTCACCCTGAGCTTGTAGTATAGTATCAAAAAGTGGAACTGCTTCCCCACTATACCCTTTTGAAGCAATCTTTATGTTGCTAAAAAGTTTTTGGGTAAGTTTGGGTGTTGGATAAACATTTTTGTGTGAAAGCAGTTGAAGTTTCCTCATGTTCAAAATTGTTTGGATGAACCTGGGATACTTAAAAAAAAATTGTCTTGCTACCAACATTTTTAACCATGCCTTCAAATATGAGTTTTGAAAAATTGAATGTTCTGACAGTAGCCAAGCAAATGAGAGCAGTTGTAATATTACTACCGAACTGTTCCCATGAGGTTTTCTTTGGGCTAAGACAGTGAAGGATGGTGTGAATTAAAAATCTCCATTGAGGGGCAAAATGACTCTTTTGAAAAGTTAAAGCTTGTGATTGAGTGTTGTACCCCATCCTGGCTAAGTTTTCAAATAGTTCAGTGTTTGGCATAGCACTAATACTATTGTCATCATTCAATTGGAGATGCCTCCTGAGTGATGATTCATTAATAGTGATAGATTTACCATCCACTTTATCATTTAACTCTTTGTCACCATTTTCAAAAGTTTTGACAGAGACAGTCTGCCAAAACTGCTTGATGTGGGAGACATAGACAGTGGGATTTAAGAGTAAAGAATACCTTATGTGAGTACCATTTAAAAAGTCCACTATCTAATGAAAAGTAGCATCATCCTCTGCTTTTTCCAAGAAAGTGGCCTCATTGTGTTTATCAACAAAGGATAAAGAAGCCATTTATTTTTCAGTAAAAAGTGATTTGACTGCTGTAAATAGTGTAAAGTTTAGGGTAGAAAGTAGAAGAAGAAAGTGAATTGAGATATTTTATTTAACTTATTAGGGTTTCTATTAGACCGAATTCAAGAAAAAGATAACTTTTGATTGAAGATAAGGTTAATAAAATAGATTAAAAGTGAAAATATCCAAATAGGAAAACCCTGGAAATAAGGAATTGAGCAGTAAAAACCTCAACAGACTTTCAACGGCAATTTTCAAAAAGCTGTTATTTCGTACCAGTACTAATGTCTATCCAACAGTACAAACTAAGCCTACCAGTACTAACTTTAAGCCTGGCAGTACAAACTTTTTGGAAAAATTTGACTCAGCAGTATGAACTAAATTTTAATGAAAAACCATACTGCTAACAACCATCTTGAAGGGATTAAGTGTAAAGATAGACACTTAATCATGATTTCAGTTTAATGCAACCTCTGGTTGTGTGAGAACCAATGATTTCAGTTATAAATAACTGCCTGTGATCAGATAAACTCATTCAAAAAGCTTTCTTGATAGGGTTTCCAGCTCATGGCAGTTGTTGCCTCTAACACAAGTGTTAGATTAACGTTTGCTCGCTGTTCTTTCTACCAGATATTCTTAGACTAACTCATTATATAAAAGTATAAAATGGTAGAAAGTGAGTTATGTCAGTTACTGTCTGACTAACTAAGCCATCAATACAATACAAAACATCATAATGAGATCTCAAGAAAGAAGTAATTAACTTAGGTATAAACCTTTGTTAATGAATTCCCAAACTCTGTCCATCATTGACCTATTATGTCAGCAACTGAGCCACTATCTGCTGTTCACACAATGCACTTGTAATTCCTTTGTGCTTAATCTCCATACCTGCAATTGTTAGTCCAAAACCAAGAAAACAAAGTGCAAAGCACTTTCTGCATAACAGTATAAACATATGACTAACAGTATTATCAAACAGTTCAAATTTTGTACTTAGCTGTACAAACTATACTTAACAGTACTAATGACAAACCTAGTAGTAGAAATCCAATTTATGTACAAAAACACACAGTTTGAAAACTTTAAGGATTAAGCATTCCAATACTTGCTACCAAGTATTGAAACCTTCCTAAAGGCTTTTGTGAGAAGATCTGCAAAGTTTTTATCATAATCAATTTTAACCACTTGAATCAACTTCTTTTCATTGCAGTCTCTAATAAAATGATGCCTAATTTCTATGTGTTTTGTTTTAGAATGTTGCACTGAATTTTTAATTATACAAATTGTACTGCTATTGTCAATATATATCATGGTGTTCGTAAAATTATACCCATAGTCAAGCAGCTGATTTTGAATCCAAAGCACTTGACCACAACAACTTGCAGTAGCTACATACTCAGCTTCAGTTGTTGAAGTTGCCACAATTGTCTGCTTCTTACACTGCCATGATATAGGTCTGCAACCAAGGAATTGACATCCACCAGTTGTTGATTTCCTGTCCAGGCTTGCACCAGCATAGTCACTATCTGAATATGCTACCAAGTCAAAAGGTGATTCCCTAGGATACCACAGACCCAACCTAGGTTGACCCTTAAGATATCTGAAGATCCTTTTGACAGCTGTTAAATGAGAAACCTTAGGAGTCACTTGGAACCTTGCACAAGCACAGACAACAAAAATGATATATGGTCTTGAGAAAGTTAGATACATCAAGGACCCTATCATTGATCTCTATGTGTGTACATCAACACTTTCTCCATCAGCATCTTTAAGGAGAGGTTTCTCAGGATCAATTGGTGTGCTTGCCACTTTAGAATCAGCAAACTGAAACTTCCTTAGTATCATGCATAAGTTTTTCAAATTCAAACTGAAACTTCCTTAGTATCTCTGCCACATATTTATCTGTGCTTGCCACTTTAGAATCAGCAAACTGAAACTTCCTTAGTATCTCTGCCACATATTTATCTTGGCTGATAAATATGCCTTCATTTGATTGCTTTACTTGCAGACCCAAAAAGAAATTAGTTCCCCCATGGAACTCATCTGAAAATTATCATGCATAAGTTTTTCAAATTCAACACACATTTCCTTCCTTGTGGATCCAAAAATAATATCATCCACATAAACCTGTACCAGCAAGATATCCTTCTCTTCTTGATGAATAAAGTCTGATCTATCTTGCCCCTTTGGAATCCATTCTCTAGCAAATAGGAAGCCAAAGTCTCATACTATGCCCTTGGAGCCTGATGTAGTCCATAAAGAGCCTTTACAACCTTGTACACCTTATCAGGATGTTCTAGATCAACAAAACCTGGAGGTTGTGAGACATACACCACCTCTTTAATAGTACCATAAAAGAAGGCACTCTTAACATCCATTTGATAAATTGTGAAGCCTATGAAAGAAGCATAGGCCAAGAATAGTCAGATTGCTTCAATCCTTGTTACTAGTTCAAAAACTTCTTCATAGTCTATTCCTTCTTCTTGTGTATACCCTTGGGCTACAAGTCTAGCCTTGTTTCTGATCACAATACCCCTTTCATCCCTTTTTTTCTTGAAAACCCATTTGGTTCCAATTACCCTCATACCCTTGGGTAAATCTACTAGTACCCAAACCTTCTGAATCTTGAATTGGAGAAGCTCCTCTTGCATTGCTTTTACCCAGCTTGAGTCTTCTAAGGCTTTGAGAACATTTTTGGGTTCAGATTATGAGAGGAAACATACAAACAAGCAAGTGTTACCATCTTCATGTTTCTTTTCTTCGTAAACAGCACTAAGAAACCCTTGTTGGTATGAAGTCATAAGTTCCTTTCTTGTCTTTACTCCAAATTGCATGTCACCCATCACATTGTCCAGGGAGTGATCTCTGTGAATCCTTGTGTGTGGTGTAGCGAGGACTATATAGGTAGGTGGTAGATTGTTGATATCCTCCTCAGTCCTTATCTTCATAGAAATCAGCAGTATTAGTATCTGATGGGCCAGCAGTATGAACATTTTGCCCAATGGTACTAACTTGGGGCTTAACAGTACAATCACCATTAGTACTGTTTTCTTGAATCTCTTGTTCCTCAGCTCCATCTACATTGTTTTCATCTTCAATACCTTCATTGGCTTCATCAGAAGAAGGTTCATCATTCTTTGAAGATGTATCCACACTGTTCCATATTGGCATCAGCAAATGATCTTGATCATTCTATTTTCCCAAGCCTGCTTCATTTTTTGCATCATCAGCTTCTAAACCTGCAAAATCATTAGAAAAGGTTCCTGGAACAACTGGCACATAATTCATTGATTGGGTTAGAGTATCAAGGTCAAACAGCCATTTTGGACCTTCCCCTACAATATTTGGTTTATTCTCTAGAAATTGAACATGCAGGTTCTCCTCAACTTTCCTAGTTCTTGAGTTGTATACTCTAAAGGCTTTGCTAGTTAGTGAGTACCCAACAAAGAATCCTTCATCAGATTTACCATCAAATTTTCCTAGATGGTCTAAGGTATTCAGAATAGTTACATGAAACCCAAAAGGTCTTAGAAATCCTAATGTAGGAGTTCTACCTCTAAAAAGCTCATATGGTGTCATGTTGTGAGGTTTAACTACCAAAACCCTGTTCTGCACATAGCAAGCAGTATTAACTACTTCAGCCCAAAAAGTGATAGGCAACTTAGAGTCAGCTAACATGGTTCTAGCAGCTTCTATGAGTGTTCTATTTCTCCTCTCACCAACTCCATTCTGCTGAGGAGTTCTAGCAACACTAAACTCTCTTCTAATACCTATCTCCTTACAAAAATCATCCATAACTCTATTTTTAAACTCTGTCCCATTGTCACACCTAATGACTTTAACTTTCTTATCCACCAAGTCTTCTATCTCAGTAATGAATGTTTTAAGAATGCTAGGTGTCTCATCCTTAGAACCTAAAAAGAAAACCTATGTGAACCTACTATAGCCATCAGTAACAACAAGACAGTACCTCTTATCCATAATACTACTCACAGATGTTGGGCCAAATAAATCCATATGTAGCATATACAAAGGTTGATCGATAGAGTTAAAAAGCTTGGGCTTACAAGAAGCCTTGTGTTGTTTGCCTTTGAGACATGCAACACAAGTTTGGTCATTTTCAAATCTTTTCTGAGGCAAGCCTCTTACCAAACCATCTTTAACAATTTTATTAATGGTTTTAAAGTTTATGTGACCAAGTCTTCTAAGCCATAACATAGACTCATCCAATGTAGCCTTTGCAACAAGACAAGTAAGAGCCTCTTTAGGAACAATCTTCTTCATATCAACACTGTACATGTTACCCTTTCTTGGAACTTTAATAGAACCTGACTTTCATCAGGAAGCTTAAAGTCAGGAGAAAGCACAAGACACTCAGTGTCAGTAAAAAGAACTTTGTTCTTTTTGTCACACATTTGTGAGACACTAAACAGGTTATACTTAAGCTCTTGCACAAAGTACACATCCTCAAAGTCCAATTTACCAATTTTCAAGGTGCCTTTACCAGTAATCCTTCCTCCTATTCCTCCCCCAACGGTAACATATCCTCCATCCATTGGTTGAAAGTCTGAAAGATAGGACATGTTGCCTGTCATGTGCCTGGAACATCCACTGTCTGCATAACCTTGATCTTCATCATTGTCCTGTAAATGTTCCTGCACATGAAATAAGGAAATTAGTTTCCTTGGGGTACCCAAGCCATCACTGACTTGGGTTTGCCTCATGCATCAATATAGTCAAATCTTTTCGAAACAATTGATGCACCATTGGGTTTGATTGGTCTCCATACCTAACATACTAACTGCTAGCTTTGCAGTTTTAGCCTTTGGCTTCCAAAATTATATTTGTACCACTGCTTTCTTATGAAAAGGCCTTTTAGCAGTTTGTAGTGCATATTTGAAAGTTGGTTTTGCACCTTTAACTGCTGGTCTAGAGTAAACAGTTCTAGAAGGTCTGGCAGTACTAACTGCTGGTCTAGCAGTATGAATAGGTTTTGGGCCAGACTTCATTAAACTTGTCCTGGGAGTCATTCTATCAGTATTAGGGTGAGATTGAGACCTGTTTAAGTTCACCCTATGGTTTGAGTTCCCAGATACCCTATTGTTACAAAAATCCTCAAGATGGTCAAAACTACCATAAGCAAAACAAGCCTTTTTGTACAAGACAAAGTCACTTCCTAACTGATGTGACTTAAGGTCATTCCAGTTCCTCTGGTTACCTCTTGGCTTGTCTGTGGACCTATACATCTCGCAGTACTTAACGATTTTCCTAACTGGTTTAACATTAGTTGTAGGCATAATAGTTTCATTATTAACCATCTTAGGAACATTGGTTCCTTCTACCTTTCCTACTTCAGATTTAACCACAACCTGATCTTCCTCATCATCAGATGTCCAGTCCTCAATGGTTGGAGTATCTGAATTCCTATCAGTGGACACCTTGTCCTCAGGGAGTGAAGTGTCACTTGCACTCTCAAAAGGTTCACTGATTTCTGCAGGTTTATTAGCAATTGTGTTGTCCTTAGGCTTACAACCATACTCTAACTTAGATTTTTTAAATTCAGGTAAACATGTATGTTCTAGGTCTATTCCTGGGGGTCTAGGAATTCCTCTGTGAGGAGGTGGACATGTTTTATACCCAACCCAAATTTAGCCTTATTAACTATCTGACACTCTATGATTTTGTTTACACCTTTTGATACATATTCCAAAGTGTCTACAGTTAACTGGATATTATCTTTTGCCTTAGTGATTCTTTCTTATTCAGCTTTTAACAAATTAATATCAGCATTCTTAAGTGACAAATCCCTCTTAAGAACAGCTATATCATCATGATGCGCGTGATGTGTCGTTGCGGTTTAGCAGTTTTAATGCCTACTCAAGTTTTAAATTTATATTTAGCCGACTTATCAATAACACACACACTTAACGAGCAGTGTACCCGGTCAGTATGAAGATAATGGTAAGTAGAGTGTCGATCACTAAGAGTGGAACGTATAATCTAATTAATCTAATCAGTATTTTAATATCCTAACGCAAGGGGGTTTCAGCCTGAGAGACTGGCACAGTTTTGTTTGCAATTAAATAATAAAATAAACATATAGGCACGAATCAGCAAGTAGCACACACGTACACAGATAGATACTTGAGACAATAAGAGGGCTGTCCTTATGATTAAGTAGTTTGTCACTTGTTTTATTGATAGCTTTATATGAAGTGTATGTAATTAACCCTTTCTCGTTGGTCCTATTCTCATCGGCGAGTAAACCCTTAATGACGACTTATGTCTAAAAGTTATTCCTAAGTGATCAATTTAGAAACAACCGTGGGAGCCACACCTTGTCCCGCAGTCGGGTGCCCGCAAGCCACTAATAAACACAGAGGTGGTCAATGCACTAATAAGTAGTAACCAAAGACATCAACATATAAACTTTAATTGATGGGAAAGCAAGTATTAAAGGGAGTGCAATCTTTCCGTTGTCACATTACACAAGCCACCAATCCTGATGAATTAAAGTTTGCTAAAACAATAAAACAAAACTACTTAATGAATTAAATACATGCAGCACCTTCTTACAGCTCTTGTATCTTCGATTTGGGTGTGTCTTGTGCTGCCTCTTGACTGAATTCGTCCTTCTCTTCTGTTGTCCGAACTTCGGTTAGGGTTTCGAACTCCCGAATCTGTGGTCCTCTCAATGTGTCTGGTCTACGGGGTATTTATAGTTTGTGTCTGAGGGAAGATGCGGCGCATCTACTTAAGTAGATGCGGCGCATGTACTTAACTTCGCGTGGGGTCCAAGATTATAATATTCAGGAATATTCGTACACCGCCAGAAGATGCGGCGTAACTCTTTATTAGATGCGGCGCATGTCCTCTTGTATCTTGGATCGTATCTGGTGATATCTTGATAGAGATGCGGCGCATGTTGATAGTGAGATGCGGCGCATCTGGAGCAGATTAGTCTTGATCTTCTTCATTTCAGTAGACTCTTCACTTTATGCACGTTTTGCTCCATTATTAGTCCAAAATCGCCAAGTTTCACCAAATGCTTGTTTTTACCTGAGAATTACAAAAGTAAACGATTAAGTATCAATCCTCATACATAATATAGTAAAACAAGTCAAATTAATAGGATAAATGATAGTAATAAAATGTACTTATTTGAGTTCATCAAATATCCCCCCACTTGAACTTTACTTGTCCCCAAGTAAACCTTAGATTAAATCTCATGAAAATGTATCCTAAAAGATGTTAGGATTTATTTTTATATTTAAGCATGTATTCGTTTATTTCGTAATCACACAACTAAACACTTAACGAATTAGAAGTAAAATAAAATAAGTCGATAAAAGCAAATCTAATCGTTTAACTGTCCAGTCGCGACGAATATTCTATCATAAGCTTGGCAAGTATACACATCTCCACCACTTAAAGCTAAGGAATAACAAGTCTAAAGCGGTAAAAAGGGTTTTTAGGCTTAAGGGTTAATTATTCTTATTTACACTATCGATCTCAAATTCCAGAAAAGGCGACAAAATCACAAATACATGATCGAATCCACGAACACGATACTTGCAATTGCTCAAATCCTTAACTCGAATAGGCTAAAGATAGGTCCAAACTTCACCAATAATAATATATCAAAAAGGGCGACAAAATCATAAATACATAGCCGAATCCACGACTACGATACTTAAGATTGCTCAAATCCCTAATCTCAATAAATCAAAGGTTTGGTTGGATAAAGAATAATACAGGGTATGGATAACATTTGGGATATAAATTGGTGTAAAATAAAAAATAAACAAAACAAATAAATTAAAATCCTAAGTGTGGTTAATCACTATCCCAACCATCCCATGAATAAGACTCATATCATTGAATAACTCACGCTTTAACACTTGAAACACACGCTTTAGGTAGACACGAATTATACTCAACAAAATCTTAATCAAAGAATAATCCTTAATTGGCATTCCCATAACTGCCAATTCCCATTCAATCCATAGATATAGTACAACAAATAGTGGTGATATCGACCACTTACATAACTTTACATCGTTGGTTATAACAAACTTCCAACACTTTTTTTTTCTTTCTTTTTCTTTTCTCTTTTTTTTTTTTTTTTTTTTTTTTTTTTTTTTTTTTTTTTTTTTTTTTTTTTTATTAAAGACATCAACATAGATGTGTAAAATTTCACCACATAACTACAACTTTCTTTCCGGATAATTTTTTTCATACTTTTCATAACTTCAGAAATAATGGTAATAGTGAAAGTAGTAAACACACGAAAAATAAACTCTAAAATATACAATATTTACTTTCACTCCAATTGCATTGTGCAATTTCCCGACCTAACCATAGATAATGAATTACGCACGCGAACACAGGTAATGTAAGGAAACACACTCTGCCTATAGCAATTAACCAACCACGGATCTTAATCTACAGGGTAGGCTAAGGTTTAAGGTGTAACGAAACATTTTAAACATAGGTGTAAGAAACGAAAGGAATGGCTCTGAGTGTTTTTCTAGGGGTATCTTACTCTAAAAATGAGAGTAACAAAAGGGTTTATACGGGGGTTAACTAACCAGTGTAGTTAGTTAATAACACATAACATATAATAGGCTATTTGGTGTAATCCTAGAATTTTACCAAGTTAGACAAGTCATTCCAATTAAATAAATAATACTCATTATGGTGGTCTCGAATAGTATACAAGCCAAGTTCTAAAGTTTACAAGTCACCGGCACACTCATAGATTTGTGAATTTTGGAAAATCACAATTTTTGAAAATAACGTCATGTGTGCAGTTATGCAACATAGATCTTAAACAAAAACATGCTAAAAATTTTTAAGTTTGATATATTAAGCACGTTTTAAGCATAATTTTTGAAAAAGTTTAGGACAAGTAAGTGTTAAGTGTTCTAATTCTCCTATCCCCCCACTTAAGTTAAACAACGTCCTCGTTGTTTGTATAAAAGGTTAAAAACTGGAAAATAAAAAGAATTAGAACAGAAAAACTCCCCTGAGATTTGCTCGGTATGATCCTCCATTAGTGCAAGAGCAAAAATCATCTTTCTTGTGGATTAGAACGTTAAAGCTTCATACTTGATTTATCCACAGAAAATTCAGAAAACTATAATACCACCAACACTTTAAAACACACCTAAGATAAGAAAGGTTCAACTTGCATAATACATTAGTAGTTAGGAAAAATAAAACTAAAAAATTAAAACTGAAAATCATCAGGTCAGTCGATGCGCCGTATCCTATTGAAGAAGATACGCCGTATCGAGCCTGGAATAAATACGGATCAGAATAAAGATGCGCCGCATCCTTAACCAGGGATGCGCCGCATTAAAATAAACTGATAAAAGTTTTAAAGTCGAAAATAAAAATGCAGAAAAATGAAATAAAGGATAGGATGCGTCGCATCTGTTTAAGCAGATACGGCGCATGTAGTAACCAAACAGACTGTTAACAGTCTGTTGTAAAATGGCACGTTCCACGGTTTAATCTCTAATGTTCTCTCGTACTCTCATGCTGAACTTAATGCCAGTCTTCGCCAAACATAACAAGAAATATAAACTGAAACATTAAACATAAGCATAAGAATAACGATAAGTACAATCCAAAAATAAAATAATAATAATGTGTGGAACAATATCAGTAAAACAAAAGGGTAAGATCATGGGTGAGCGGTGTCGTCCGGATGGGTCCCAGAAGTGCTAGCTCCATCAGTCCTCTGGCGGACTCTGCGCTCGTACGTACGTGCTACTCCCGTAACCTCAGTACCATCAGGACGAGTGTGGGTGATACCCTGATGCTCTAATAGTCTGCTCACACTCCGGACCACCCACTCTAAGTCTCTCCTCAGTACCACCACCTCTCCCTCGACTGCGTCGAGTCTCTGAATCACGGTGCGTGGGGGTTCTGGTGCCTGTGGCACCTCCTCGTCGGCAGGAGCAGCAGCCGGAGGATCCTGAGGTCCTCCCTGCTCCGCCTCCGCCCCTGCAGCTCTGGCGGGCCCTAATGCTGCCCAAAAGTGGCCCCCAGCAGCCACCTGGCAGATCGCCAGTCTAACCAAATAGTCTCTGTCGATAACTGGGAGACGAGCCACCACAACCTCCAGCCCCGCTGGAATCTCTGCTCCAATAACTCCAAAATGGCGGGCCAGCCTCGAAACAAAATGCCCGCCAGTCATGTGGCTCCTCCGATCTCTCCCAGCAGCTGATCGGTGGAGGTAGTGTGCCAAAAAGTGGGGGATGTTCACCGGCATCCCCTCATCCATGCTCCTAAGTAGGAAGAGGTCCAGAGTGGTCACCTTTTCAGGCGACTGACCCCTCCCAGCAATAGTAAGTGCAATCAGCCTGTGACACAGCCTCCTCATCGGCTCCCTGATCAAAGTATATGAGGGGGTGGAAGTAGTGATGTCGCCCCCCGAAGAAATCCTGAACCAATAATCACTGAATACCCCTCTGTCAGGGACAACCCGCAAACTCTCAGCCCAGTACCTGGCAAACCCAGCAGATCCAAGCTCCTCCTCAGTGTGTAGACCCAAGGCTAAAATAAACTGCCTCATCGACATCTGCCTGTGCACACCTCCTAATCTGAACACCAGAGTGTCAGCTGTATCAATCTCCACATCCGTCTCTCTGTAATGAATAGTGCTAAAGAACTCCAGCATGAGCTCCCTAATCAGAGGCTCGTCAACCCTAAACAGTCGCTCCCAAGCACTAGACCTGAACTCCACCTCATCATCACCTCCAACAACAACCATCTCCATACGACGCTGTAAGCTCGCAGCTGCATGTCCACCACCTATCAATCCCACATCGTCAAAATTTAGAACCTGGACTCTGAATATTTTCTTGAAGTACACTGAGTCAAGTCTATGCAAATAATCCTCTAGAGTGCCATCAGCAAGTCCCATGTTCTCGAATCGTAACCATTGGTGCCTTTGTGCGATATCTGGTAGTGTCATCTGAAATAAACATTCAAAGTCAGTAAACAGTCTGCAAGAAAGGTAGATACGGCGCATTTGATTAAATCAATGCGGCGTATCTGTGTAAAGTATAAGAGATGCGGTGCAAGATAACAGATACGGCGTATTGAGATGCGTCGTATCTAGATTAATCAATACGGCGTATCTAAGATTTTAGCAATTTTGAAATAGGTCGTTACGCCGCATTAATCAACATAGATGCGCCGCATCTAAAAGCACATCAGCATAAAATAAAGGGTTAGGCACGTTTTTCAAGAATCCGTATCCGTGACGTAAACTTCCACTAAATAACACAGTATAAAATTCTCCTTATATCAGTTCAATCAACCACAGCTAATTTACCTTCCCGCTAAATATTCAAAATCAAACCCAAAACCTAAATTTTCGGTCGATTCAATTAGTGCCAAATTCGTTGCCCGAATCTAAAATTAACTTAGGGGAAGTAATTAATTCCAAGTTCTAATCATATCCCTATATCGTTTAAACGCGAATCGATTCAATCCTATAAACCCTAATTTTCGTATTAATCAAAATTAAATCGAAATGTAACAATTACCTTAGTATTTGTGATTAGTAGAACGTTTTAATGCTCGGATTAAAGGCGGATTGAAGAAAGATGATCGGATTTTGAGTATAATTTTAGTGCGTGTTCTTAACTGTGTGTATTTATGCGGCGTATTCCCGTCGTATTTATAAGGCGACACGATGCGCCGTATCAGAAAATTGGGATGCGCCGTATCTAGTTAATTCCGTTGACTAGTCAATAAGTCCTAGTTGGTCAGGGATACGGCGCTTCGGATATTTAGATCCGCCGTATCTCTATGTTAGTTAACGAATTTTAAATGAAGAACGTACCTCGGCCTCCGCAACACAGTTCCTTATACATCAAATTTGGGTAAAAACGGCACACCATATAGATGAATTCAAAATAAGAGTAATAGGCATAAACGTTTCATTAATAATCGTAATCTTATTGTTTAGTGGATAAGGATTTATTCCGAGGTTAGGAACAAATATCGTTTTTAAGCGTACAAATTTAAGATTACGATTTGAATCAGATGTATAGTATGGATAATAAAATCGAGATCATAGTGTAGAGAACTTTCCTTAGGGCAGTTGAATTATCGTAGAGTTTACCTGGGATTCTACCTCAAGAATTAAAGAAGTTCAATGTTACCAGTACTGAGTTTTCCTCCACTCGTTCCGTCTTATGTTCGGTCACTTCAGCTAGCGTCTCTTGGTTTGGTTCAGAATGTAATCTTTCTTGGTGATGCTCGAGTCATCATATATCCTGAAAAATAAACAACTTGCACACGAGAGTAGCGGACCGATCAAGGTAAATATCAAAAATCAACTATATTTATCAAATTATATTCGTCGTATTAACAAAAGTTAATGCGCCGTATTTTCGTTACGTTTAAAAATAAAAGATTTTTGATTCAGTAAGATGCGCCGTATCGATGGAAATCGATACGCCGTATTTGTTTAATAATTCGCAAACTGTTTTTAATTAAAATAATAGATACGCCGTATCTGCGAAAGCAGATGCGTCGTATGGCGTTAACGTTTAGAAAAATTTTTATCAAAACAGATACGCCGTATCTTCAAAAGAAGATGCGTCGTATTATTTTATCGCTTAGAAAAATTTTCTTGTTAAAAACAGATACGCCGTATCTTGGGGAAAAGATGCGTCGTATCGAATTAATTAAACGCGTTGTATATAAAAAATAAACGCAATACGCCGTATCTGAGAGATCAGATGCGCCGTATCGTTTGATTTAGCACAGTACAACGATAGCAGAACAGAAAAATACGAAAAATAAAAACAAAAAAATTAAACACACAAAACAAAAATAAAACACACAAAAATAGCAAACAAATAACACAAAGCAAATAACACACAATACAACAAATATGCAAAATAGTACAATGATGCAATTAATCTAATAAAAAGAAAAATAACCTAATTAAAATACTAATCAAATTAACAGAAAATAACAATTCACTCCCCGGCAGCGGCGCCAAAAACTTGATGCGCGTGATGTGTCGTTGCGGTTTAGCAGTTTTAATGCCTACTCAAGTTTTAAATTTATATTTAGCCGACTTATCAATAACACACACACTTAACGAGCAGTGTACCCGGTCAGTATGAAGATAATGGTAAGTAGAGTGTCGATCACTAAGAGTGGAACGTATAATCTAATTAATCTAATCAGTATTTTAATATCCTAACGCAAGGGGGTTTCAGCCTGAGAGACTGGCACAGTTTTGTTTGCAATTAAATAATAAAATAAACATATAGGCACGAATCAGCAAGTAGCACACACGTACACAGATAGATACTTGAGACAATAAGAGGGCTGTCCTTATGATTAAGTAGTTTGTCACTTGTTTTATTGATAGCTTTATATGAAGTGTATGTAATTAACCCTTTCTCGTTGGTCCTATTCTCATCGGCGAGTAAACCCTTAATGACGACTTATGTCTAAAAGTTATTCCTAAGTGATCAATTTAGAAACAACCGTGGGAGCCACACCTTGTCCCGCAGTCGGGTGCCCGCAAGCCACTAATAAACACAGAGGTGGTCAATGCACTAATAAGTAGTAACCAAAGACATCAACATATAAACTTTAATTGATGGGAAAGCAAGTATTAAAGGGAGTGCAATCTTTCCGTTGTCACATTACACAAGCCACCAATCCTGATGAATTAAAGTTTGCTAAAACAATAAAACAAAACTACTTAATGAATTAAATACATGCAGCACCTTCTTACAGCTCTTGTATCTTCGATTTGGGTGTGTCTTGTGCTGCCTCTTGACTGAATTCGTCCTTCTCTTCTGTTGTCCGAACTTCGGTTAGGGTTTCGAACTCCCGAATCTGTGGTCCTCTCAATGTGTCTGGTCTACGGGGTATTTATAGTTTGTGTCTGAGGGAAGATGCGGCGCATCTACTTAAGTAGATGCGGCGCATGTACTTAACTTCGCGTGGGGTCCAAGATTATAATATTCAGGAATATTCGTACACCGCCAGAAGATGCGGCGTAACTCTTTATTAGATGCGGCGCATGTCCTCTTGTATCTTGGATCGTATCTGGTGATATCTTGATAGAGATGCGGCGCATGTTGATAGTGAGATGCGGCGCATCTGGAGCAGATTAGTCTTGATCTTCTTCATTTCAGTAGACTCTTCACTTTATGCACGTTTTGCTCCATTATTAGTCCAAAATCGCCAAGTTTCACCAAATGCTTGTTTTTACCTGAGAATTACAAAAGTAAACGATTAAGTATCAATCCTCATACATAATATAGTAAAACAAGTCAAATTAATAGGATAAATGATAGTAATAAAATGTACTTATTTGAGTTCATCACATCAGCAAAAGTAGTCTCATTGTTCTTATAATGCACTATTTGTTCCTCAAGGACTGCTAAACCTCTCTTATGATTAGACAAATTGTAATTAGTTTTGTTTAGTTCAATCCTTTGCTCATCATAGTGTTTCTTTAGAGTTTCTAATTCTTTAAGAGCAGTGCATATTTTAGAACAACATTTAGCAGATTGTACCTCAGAGTCAGAGAAGGCCATAAGTGCCATCTCAGAAGGTGCTTCCTCATCATTTGCGATAAAACTCCAATCAAAGCCCAATCCATCAATAGCCACCATAGCTTTTGAAGTTGGCTCAGCCTCCTCCACAGCCTTGGGCTTGCTTCTATAACCTTTGCTCCTTCCATCCTGTTGCCTAGGTCTCCTGCATTCCCTTGAAAAGTGCCCCAGCTTGTGACAGTTGTAGCATTCTACCCTTGATTTGTCAAAACCAGCAGTATCATTGCTGCTGATGGTTATCTTCTTTCCAGTTCTTTGGTAGAATTTCTTAGCCCTCATGCTCAGAAGGGAGATCTGCCACTTGAGATCCATCTCCTGTAAATCATCATCATTAATCTCTTGGAGATCTTCATGAGTCATCATTGATCCATCATTCTGGCTTGTCAGGAAGGCACAGTAGGTTGTATCATTCAGAATACCAGTAGTACTGCTTGATGAGCTAGCAGTACTAACACTGGGGTTAGCAGTACTAACTCCCACAACAATCTTCACTTCTTCAGGGCTTGAATTACTAGGAGATGACACAAAGTCCATGTTCCCAGTACTTGAACTAGTTCCTCCAGCCTTCTTCACATCCTGCTCAACAATCTTGAAATTGTTGTATAAGTCATTTAGGCTCATAGTATCAATGTCTGGCTTGTTCTTCCAGACCACCACATGCATAGCCCACTCTGCAGGTAAACTCCTCAAGAACTTGGAGTTCAGATCTTCCTGAGGTATATCCACACTAAGAACAGCAATTGGCTAACAATCTTTTGCAGCCTATTGAACATGTAATCCAGAGATTCATTACTGGTTGCAGTGAAGTTTTCAAAATTCTGCTTTACTAGAGTCTTTTGTGTCTTCTTGGTGGCTTCATTCCCACCATACCTAGCAATGATAGCCTCAAACAAGGACTTTGCATCCTTGTACTTGCTGAAATTCAAAAGTTGGTCATTGAGAATGGTCATCATTAGCAAACTTCTGGCCTTGAGATCATTTTTCTTTTGAAGTCTCTCTTCTGCAGTCACTGGAGATGTTTGAACAACAATCACTTCATTACCATCAACTGTTGATATACAGATGTGGAGGGTTTAAAGGAGTTTCCTTCTTCTATAATCTCCCAGAGTGCATAGTCTTGCACCTGGAAGTACTGTTCAATTCGCAGCCTCCACATATCAAATTCGTTCTGCTTGAGTATTGGCAATTTAGCAGCCATGTTTGTTTGGGTAGTCTCCATGTCCATTACTTTCTCTTCTAAATCAATAGTATCAACCTGGCTCTGATACCACTCGAGAGGATTATTAAAACACTTAGGATGTTACTCCCTTATAATGTGTTTGAGATACTTAGAGTGTATGTAGTTAAGTATGCAGAATCTACTTAACCATACTTAGAAGAATTTGTTTGTGTTTGATGGAACAGTAATACTTGAATGAACAATGAACACAGTAAGATTAACACCAAACGATTCAATATTATTTCACGAATAATACGAGTGATCTTGCTATCAATAGGGTTACAATGACCTTGAATCTTAACAATACTCTATGACTGATATATCAAAAGCGTATAACCTAGGATCTCCTTTTATAGACTTAAGGAGTCCTTTACAAGATAAGTATTCTATTGTATAATTTTAACTAATTAAGATATACAAAAGATCTATTCCATACTTATCCTTAATACAAACGTTTATCCATGCAGCAGTACCTTCTGTTATAGCTAGTAGTACTAACTTCAGAGTTTGTACTGTCAGTTATATCTCAGCAGTCTTCACTTATACATTAACAGTTTGTACTGTTAGTGTAATTCTCCCAGCAGTACTAATTCAGAACATTTAATTCCCAACAATATACAATTGAACACCATTAGATGCGTATATATATTAGTTATTAAGTTTTATCGATCATTTTGTTTATGTTTTTCCAAATTAATAAACCGAAACACCATATTTGATAAAAATAATTAAATAAATAGAAAACAATTAAATGAAAGATATAATGATTCAAGGGTATTGGGCTTCGGCCCAATACTTAATTCATACTTATTGGGCTTTTGTTGGGCTTTCGGGCCCAATTTATTAGCACTTAATCATTTTAGAACTCAATCCAATTAGTCGTGGCCCTTTTGGGTCACGGCCTAATCACGTTTGAAGAAATAACCCATTTGACCTTGGCCGTGACTCATTGAGTCACGGCTCGAGTCTATTCGAGCCATAGGCTTATGGTTGTGGCAATAAGCCAAATCAAATCCAATTATCACAAAATACACAAATTAATTCAAAACATCAACACAACACATACCCAAGCTATGACGTGACTCATTGAGTCATGGCTTTGAGTTTTACCCGAGCCAAAGGCTCTCGGACAAAGTTTAATAATTCCAAATACATCCAAGTCCAATTCTTATCACAACGAGACCCTTATGGCTAAGCCGTGACTCATTTGAGTCACGGCTCTAACCAAACCACCGAGCCAATAGGCTCTCGGATGTTTAACACATAACCACATTCAAATCCACATCTCAACAAAGGTATGTCAAGGCTATGCCGTAACTCTTTTGAGTCACGGCTTGAGCCATTCCGAGTCACTAGACTCTCGGATAACCAATATCACAAATCCAAATCCGAACCAATTCCAATCTCATCACAACACAATCCAGGAGGTCTTGCCGTGACTCAATGGAGTCACAGATCGAACCTAACTTGAGCCAAAAGGGCTCCTGGTTCATAACCACATCAACACAGATCAACAATCCAAAATCCAAAACCAATACAACAATCCGAATAAAATTAAAAAATAAATCCAAATCGAATCAACAAATTTACAACCAAATCGAATAATAAAAAAAATGAATTAAAAACTAAAACCAAAACTGGTAAAGCCTAATCCTAAATCCAGTACTGTCGTGACTCAATGAGTTATGGTCAAAGCTTCATACGAGCTTGAGGGCTCTCGGCTTCAACCACCAGGACCAACTCGGACTAATAACTCCGAATCCAACGCTACAAAAATAAATATAAATTAGATATCAAATGAAATAAATAAAAATTATAAACGACTCACCCCGAGTCAACACGAGTTGACTCGGTGAGTCACCCTGACTCGGACTGAGTCTCGGGCTTTCACGGCTTAAAATATCAGATCCACACGATTTATGTTAGCTTCAAAAGGTTTTATTATGTTTTATTAAATAAAAATGATATACGAAATTAGGGTTTCGAATTAAATTAAAAAGAAGAAGAAAGAAGGCGCGTGGGATAACTTTTCGGAGAGAGGAGACGGTGGGGAAGCCTCGAAAGAAGGGTAGCGGCTGAACGTGGTGGCGGTGGTGGCGGTTTGTGGTGCTAGACTGCTTGGATGGAGCTCAAACCTTCCATATCAGAAGAGGATCTCTTGATCTATCAATTGGTATAAGGGTTTGGGTTCGCCGGAAAATTTTTGCCGGCGATGATGGTGGCTACCGAAAGATTGGCCGTAGGTGGTGAGAGAGACGGGAGAGGATATGTGTGTGTGGGAGAGAGTGAAAATGAAATAAAATAATAAAAATCGCCCTTTTATACCCAGGGAGGGGTTGAATCTGGACAATTGAAAGTTAAGGGGGCGTGGGTAAATATTGGGCGGGGGGTATAAACTGTCAAACTAGTAATAATTTTGCTTTAAGCATTGTGGGGCCCATTCGAGGTACCAAACGGACTCGAAAAATTATGAAACTTGCGCCATTGTTTTTGAAATAATTTTTCAGATAAAAACGAGTATAAATATGAATAACTTTCCCGAAATCAATTTATTTGGCAAATTTGATTCGTTTCGCGTTTTCTAGGTTGTGCTGACGTAATAAAGGACTAAGGTTCACATTTATCAAGATATCTCATGTTTCTCAAGTTCAAATAAATTCAGAAAAAGTTCATCTGCTAAGGTGATGCAAAAATAAATATTTGGCTAGTAAAAAATCGTTTGGAAAATTACCAGGTGTTACAACTCTTCCAAACACTAACTTCTGAGCTTTATGTCTTTTGCTTGCTGGAATATCTTTCTGACCAATTCTCTTGCCATTTCAGATTCTTCATCAACTTGAAGATTTGATGATAACATGACAAGTAATACTCCTGCTCTTAGTTGATAATCCTTTTCTACTAACATGTAGATTTCCACTCCTGCTTTAGTAGAAACTCTATGAACTCCACAGTTGTTAAATAATCTCCATGTAGTATCCAGGTTATAAGCTTGAAATCTCCATAGTGCATCATTTGCATCAGGCTTATATAGCCTCTTCAGCTCAACCCATAGCTCCTTGTCTTTATCATCTGTAGGATCAGTAGACTTGAACCTTTCTTGAGCTAAGCTCCAAAGCTTATCCAAGTCTTCTCTGTCAAAGGATTTGATTAAGTCTTCAAAGAACTTGTATACTTCAAATTTTCCTCCTACTCTGATGATTTTCCATCCTCTAATCATTCCATCTGAATAAACTTCCTAGTCAATGATGGGATGTTTGGCTTGAATAGGATCTACATTAAGTGCTTCTGGAACAACTACCATCATGCTATGGATCTGTTCATCAGTCAATATTTCTTCTTCTCCTTTTTCCTCAGCTTCTTCTTCTTTAGCTATTTCTTCTTGAACTGTTTCTTCTTCAGTTCTTTGTTTATTGGACTCCTCTGATTCCAATTGCTCTGCTGCTCTTTTCTCTCCTCTGCTAGTGTAACACCCCGACCCGACAAGGGTAAAGATGTCACAATAATGGTTTCATATCAGAACAAACACAAGCATATGACACAAATAATACAATTGAATTTCAATGTTTACAAAGGAAAATCTGAAACTACAAGGTTATAATACAATAATTTCCAAATCTAACTATAAATTCTTCTAGTCATCTTCAATAACTATTAAGGTCTTCTAAGTCCAAGGTAATCTCCACTCATATCCAGCTTCCAAACTAAAACCTACCGCAGGAAAAGAAATGCGGCTGAGCTACGAAAGCTCAGTGAACAGATATAACGATAACAAGGCAGTAATGATGGGATAGTGAAGTAAGTGAAACAATGCAAGGTATAACAAGAGTCAGGAAAGAAAAATAAAGGTTATGCAGATATATCAGGAATTAAGAAACAGTTACAATAGATAAGAGTAAAGGGAACAGTAATCCCAAACCCGAGCCCAAGTCATATCAAGTCAAGTCATGTATCAAGTCAAGTATTAAGTCAAGTCATGTATCAAGTCAAGTATGTATTCGGAGGGGTGACCTCGGAATACTAAGTACAAGGTTAAAAGGTAACAGAAACAGTAATCCACTACGAGCCCAGAACAGATTAAATATCAAATCAAGTAATCAGGGTGTACGGAGGGGAGACCTCGGTACCAAGTACAGGGTGAGGGGAAACCTCCAAGGGGTGCAGTAGCTAGCTCCCAGGATGTGAAAGACGTGTATCGCACACACCATCAGTCACCAAGTATAACAGGTAATATAACAGAAACAGGATACAGAAACAAGTCTAGGATGCATCCATACGCCCCAGGTGGCCAAAGTCTTCCTCTACGTAACAGGACAAGTAAGGGACGGGACGGGACAGGTCATCACTCTCCTACCCTAGAGTCAAGCCATCGGTGCATCAATGACAGGGACATGAAACCCTCATGCCTAGTGGGTGGCTCGTAGTCTCAAACTGTGGGTCAAGGTCAAGTATCAAGTATCAAGTATCAAGTGTCCAAGTTCAAGTTCAAGTTTCATATCAAGCGGTTCAGGCCAAGTTTTCATACCAAATGTATCATATCAAGTTTCATATCAAGGTTCAAGACAGGAGATCAATGCAAGGGTTAAAGCAAAGGTTCAAATCAGAAGGTTCATATCAATAGTTCAGTATCAGATGGTTCAATATCAGATGGTTCAATATCGGAAAGGTCAATATCAGATGGGTCAGTATCAGAAGGTTCAATATCAGAAGGGTCAATATCAGAAGTTTCATAATCAAAGTTTCATAGCAACAGTTCATTTAAAAAAAAGGTTTCTATTTAAAAGTCCATTTAAAGCAATCTTTCAAAAATGGTTTTCATAATAAATGATCTTACAAAATAGTTTTCATAAAAATGGTCTTTGAAAACGGTTTCCATAAAGATGGTCTCAAAAATAGTTTTCTTAAAAACTTTTAGTAACTTTCATTTAAAAGTAGTATCGCATCTTTTAAAATAGCTTTTCTCACACATTTTCATATATAATTCAGAAAGGTTTTCACATCTAGTTACCAAAATCAAATAATCCTTCAAAGTATCAAGTAGTTCAAATATTCATGTTACAGGGTGACGAACGAGTCACATCAAGTATCAAAGGAACATGGCAAGGCTCAATTATCAAGGTTCACAAACCAAAGGAAGCATAGCAAGGGCATAGATCAAGTAAGAAAGCCCCAAATAAAAGGCTCAGATCATAATCAAACCAATATAGACAGATGTAAGTGAAACATGAAGAACGAATCAAAGTATAAGGGAACATAGCAATGGCTTAGGGAACCCTATAGTGAATCAGGATCAAAAGTCATGAGAAGGACACCCTTACTGAGAAAGGGTAGAATATCTGTACCTTATACCGCAAGTGAAAACACATCTAGAAATATAAAGATCGGAAACAAACTCCATCTTCAGCGAATCTACACGAATACATGGTCGTCTTATTATTAATACCTTATTTAAATCAGATTTCTCATTTTAGTCGGCTTTCCATTTTTAGTAACTTTCCATTTTTAAGAAGCATTCAAAGTTATCATTTAATAAGTTTAAAGTGACAATATTAATAGCTTAGGGTTCATAATAGTATTTATATAAAGTTAAGGTTATTATGGTAGGTTTACAAATTTTTAGGGTTTATTATGTAATTATGATAAGTTTAAGGACTATTATGCAATTATCATAAAATTAGGGTATAAGATGTAATTATTATAAAGTTACAGGTTTTTTACAAGTTAAGTCCTTTAGTATTAGAAAAATAACAATTTAAACCCTTTAGTTTTGGAAAATAAACAAATAACACCTTTTTAATATCTTTACACTTTAACAGATTTTTCGTATGCACTGGACCTGTTTTAAATAATTTATGAACCATATTAGAACTCCGAAATAAAATTCCTAAAAATTCCCAGAGAACCCTATATGTCTATAGTAATTTACCTAATTTTTCCAGATTTTATTAACTAGTATAGGTACGACTGAAAAATCCATTTCCCTAACGTGTTCCATAACCGGATATGATGAAACACCCGAAAATTAATTAATTCACTACTCCATCTATAAAATTCTACAAAAATTCCAGTAACTAGTAAACATATCAAATATTACCCAGTTCAAAGGAAATCTTCTAATTCGATATGGTTTGAAAATGATAAATGAAAAACGCGGACTGTTTTTCCAGACATACGAATTCGATTTGACACTTAATTTTCTAAAAATCAAAAAGTGGTCTTCCAGGCCTCTAAAAATCACAAGGTTAATTTCTACAGAAATATATTTCATTGAATTTAATTCTAGACTCAATAAACTCCCAAAAACACTTGGTTATCATCAAGATTCAATTAAGTAAATTCGGTCTAATTTCCTGATCAGAAAACTGGTTCATTAATTCATGTGATCTTTTAGGGTTTTTGGTTCGTTTAATTTCAAACGACCTTAGTAGCGTGCATGGATCATTATAACTATTTTATATAGATCATATATGATGTAAATAGAGTAACAAAAATACCAGATGATTTTTATGATGATCGAATAAGGTGTGGGGATTATTATACCTCTCGGCTAGACAATTTGACCCAACAAAACTCCCACGATCAACACGAACGACCCAACAGCCTTGGAAATATTTTTCTCACCTTCCTTGCACTTGAAATAACTCAGGAAAAATATGCAAAAGCCTCCAGAAAAATCGTGCGAGGTAGAGAGAGTTTTGGTGTGTTATACGGTTGTTTTTAGGGTTTTTAAGAATTTTTAAAAAGGAAATACTAAAGAACCGTGTGTATAGATGAGGAGGGGGAGGGAAATTCGGCCCATGGTGATTATGATAAGGTCAATTACAGATTTTCAAAGATCTTCCCTTTTTTATGTAGTATTTATCTCTTTTATATTTGATTTGTTAATTAATTAACAAATAACTAAAAATATATACATGTGTATATTCGGCCTATGTATTATTTTTATGTGTGTTAAATATTTTTAGGACCTTTGAAATATTGCAATGTTCAAGCAAAAATTATTTTACTTCATATGGTGCTAGATTCCAAGAGTTTGGGATTTATTTGGTGTTTATATAATTATTAAATGAAATTTTAAGTTCAAGGGTATTTTGGTAATTTTGCATGATTTTAAATTTTGTGTTTTAGAACTTCTTCCCCTCTAAAAGAAAATTTTCGTCCTCAAAATTTAAAGTCGCAGGGTTAGACGAAGTCGTAGCAAATCGCAAAAGATCGTCACAAACATTCTCACGCCCGGGGAGGTTCTTCCAAAGAGGAAAGCTCATATGGAAATACGAACAAGATTTCATATCAAATTAACTATATCAACAGTAGAGAGCTCTATAAGAGTTCAAGATTTATAACTGAGGTCAACAGAATGCAAAACGAGAATCCGAACTTATCCAGATATCTAATGAACAAAGGCAGAGTATACGCATAGGTAGAATGAACCTAAAGTCTCACTAATCACGGATAAACCAACGGAGATCAAATTCTAACTTCTTAGGTACTCCCCAAGACATCCTATGGCCACAATGAGGGCACGTTATATGGTGTAAGTATTATCACGTTGGCCAGACGTCATAATACTAGCACCACATAAATATGCCTTCATGATGATCATACTTTATCTCGAGTCGTAAGCAAAACAACCTATCTTAATCCACCTAGTACTTCTATAGTCTCGGAGGTCAACAAAATCAAAAGAGGCATCAAAATGATTAACAAAAGGATCAGAGGTCAGAGTCGAAATCTGAAGATAAGGATCAAATAGTGTCAGGCAATTACTATGCAATTCTCAATGCCATAAATCTTGAAGGCATCAGCTTTCAATTTCCAAGAGGGATCTCAAGAGGCTTTAACCAAAATAGAGGCACGAATCAGAGTGATGCGGAAGCAATGATACTTAAACAAATGCCTTATAGTCTACCCATTCCTCACTGGTCAAAAACTAAGTTCATATTAAGAAATCCTAAAGCAAGTTCTCAAGGTGTTCTCCTATGTTCTTACAGTGGAAGCCTAATGGTCCAAACTCACAGGTCAAGGGTAAATGTATTACGAGTCGCAACCTGTTCTCTGATACCATAAATTGTAACACCCCGACCCGACAAGGGTAAAGATGTCACAATAATGGTTTCATATCAGAACAAACACAAGCATATGACACAAATAATACAATTGAATTTCAATGTTTACAATGGAAAATCTGAAACTACAAGGTTATAATACAATAATTTCCAAATCTAACTATAAATTCTTCTAGTCTTCTTCAATAACTAGTAAGGTCTTCTAAGTCCAAGGTACTCTCCACTCATATCCAGCTTCCAAACTAAAACCTGCCGCAGGAAAAGAAATGCGGCTGAGCTACGAAAACTCAGTGAACATATATAACGATAACAAGGCAATAATGATGAGATAGTGAAGTAAGTTAAACAATGCAAGGTATAACAAGAGTCAGGAAAGAAAAATAAATGTTATGCAGATATATCAGGAATTAGGAAATAGTTAAAATAGATAAGAGTAAAGGGAACAGTAATCCCAAACCCGAGCCCAAGTCATATCAAGTCAAGTCATGTATCAAGTCAAGTATTAAGTCAAGTCATGTATCAAGTCAAGTATGTATTCGGAGGGGTGACCTCGGAATACTAAGTACAAGGTTAAAAGGTAACAAAAACAGTAATCCACTACGAGCCCAGAACAGATCAAATATCAAATCAAGTAATCAGGGTGTACGGAGGGGAGACCTCAGTACCAAGTACAGGGTGAGGGGAAACCTCCAAGGGGTGCAGTAGCTAGCTCCCAAGATGTGAAAGACGTGTATCGCATACACCATCAGTCACCAAGTATAACAGGTAATATAACAGAAACAGGATACAGAAACAAGTCTAGGATGCATCCATACGCCCCAGGTGGCCAAAGTCTTCCTCTACGTAACAGGACAAGTAAGGGACGGGACGGGACAGGTCATCACTCTCCTGTCCTAGAGTCAAGCCATCGGTGCATCAATGACAGGGACATGAAACCCTCATGCCTAGTGGGTGGCTCGTAGTCTCAAACTGTGGGTCAAGGTCAAGTATCAAGTATCAAGTGTCCAAGTTCAAGTTCAAGTTTCATATCAAGCGGTTCAGGTCAAGTTTTCATACCAAGTGTATCATATCAAGTTTCATATCAAGGTTCAAGACAGAAGATCAATGCAAGGGTTAAAGCAAAGGTTCAAATCAGAATGTTCATATCAATAGTTCAGTATCAGATGGTTCAATATCAGATGGTTCAATATCGAAAAGGTCAATATTAGATGGGTCAGTATCAGAAGATTCAATATCAGAAGGGTCAATATCAGAAGGTTCATAATCAAAGTTTCATAGCAACAGTTCATTTAAAAAAAAGATTTCTATTTAAAAGTCCATTTAATGCAATCTTTCAAAAATGGTTTTCATAATAAATGATCTTACAAAATAGTTTTCATAAAAATGGTCTTTGAAAACGGTTTCCATAAAGATGGTCTCAAAAATAGTTTTCTTAAAAACTTTTAGTAACTTTCATTTAAAAGTAGTATCGCATCTTTTAAAATAGCTTTTCTCACACATTTTCATATATAATTCAGAAAGGTTTTCACATCTAGTTACCAAAATCAAATAATCCTTCAAAGTATCAAGTAGTTCAAATATTCATGTTACAGGGTGACGAACGAGTCACATCAAGTATCAAAGGAACATGGCAAGGCTCAATTATCAAGGTTCACAAACTAAAGGAAGCCTAGCAAGGGCATAGATCAAGTAAGAAAGCCCCAAATAAAAGGCTCAGATCATAATCAAACCAATATAGACAGATGTAAGTGAAACATGAAGAACGAATCAAAGTATAAGGGAACATAGCAATGGCTTAGGGAACCCTATAGAAAATCAGGATCAAAAGTCATGAGAAGGACACCCTTACTGAGAAAGGGTAGAATATTTGTACCTTATACCGCAAGTGAAAACACATCTAGAAATATAAGGATCGGAAACAAACTCCATCTTCAGCGAATCTACACGAATACATGGTCGTCTTATTATTAATACCTTATTTAAATCAGATTTCTCATTTTAGTCGGCTTTCCATTTTTAGTAACTTTTCATTTATAGCAGGTTTCCTCAATTAGTAAGTTTCCATTTTTAAGAAGCATTCAAAGTTATCATTTAATAAGTTTAAAGTGACAATATTAATAGCTTAGGGTTCATAATAGTATTTATATAAAGTTAAGGTTATTATGGTAGGTTTACAAATTTTTAGGGTTTATTATGTAATTATGATAAGTTTAAGGACTATTATGCAATTATCATAAAATTAGGGTATAAGATGTAATTATTATAAAGTTACAGGTTTTTTTACAAGTTAAGTCCTTTAGTATTAGAAAAATAACAATTTAAACCCTTTAGTTTGGAAAATAAACAAATAACACCTTTTTAATATCTTTACACTTTAACAGATTTTTCGTATGCACTGGACCTGTTTTAAATAATTTATGAACCATATTAGAACTCCGAAATAAAATTCCCAAAAATTCCCAGAGAACCCTATATGTCCATAGTAATTTACCTAATTTTTCCAGATTTTATTAACTAGTATAGGTACGACTGAAAAATCCATTTCCCTAACATGTTCCATAACCGGATCTGATGAAACACCCGAAAAGTAATTAATTCACTACTCCATCTATAAAATTCTACAAAAATTCCAGTAACTAGTAAACATATCAAATATTACCCAGTTCAAAGGAAACCTTCTAATTCGACATGGTTTGAAAATGATAAATGAAAAACGCGGACTATTTTTCCAGACATACGAATTCGATTTGACACTTAATTTTCTAAAAATCAAAAAGTGGTCTTCCAGGCCTCTAAAAATCACAAGGTTAATTTCTACAGAAATCTCTTTCATTGAATTTAATTCTAGACTCAAGAAACTCCCAAAAACACTTAGTTATCATCAAGATTCAATTAATTAAAGTCGGTCTAATTTCCTGATCAGAAAACTGGTTCATTAATTCATGTGATCTTTTAGGGTTTTTGGTTCGTTTAATTCCAAACGACCTTAGTAGCGTGCATGGATCATTATAACCATTTTATATAGATCATATATGATGTAAATAGAGTAACAAAAATACCAGATGATTTTTATGATGATCGAATAAGGTGTGGGGATTATTATACCTCTCGGCTAGACAATTTGACCCAACAAAACTCCCACGATCAACACGAACGACCCAACAGCCTTGGAAATATTTTTCTCGCATTCCTTGCACTTGAAATAACCCAGGAAAAATATGCAAAAGCCTCCAGAAAAATCGTGTGAGGTAGAGAGAGTTTTGGTGTGTTATACGGTTGTTTTTAGGGTTTTTAAGAATTTATAAAAAGGAAATACTAAAGAACCATGTATATAGATGAGGAGGGGGAGGGAAATTCGGCCCATGGTGATTATGATAAGGTCAATTACAGATTTTCAAAGATCTTCCCTTTTTTTATGTAGTATTTATCTCTTTTATATTTGATTTGTTAATTAATTAACAAATAACTAAAAATATATACATATGTATATTCGGCCTATGTATTATTTTTATGTGTGTTAAATATTTTTTAGGACCTTTGAAATATTACAATGTTCAAGCAAAAATTATTTTACTTCATATGGTGCTAGATTCCAAGAGTTTGGGATTTATTTGGTGTTTATATAATTATTAAATGAAATTATAAGTTCAAGGGTATTTTGGTAATTTTGCATGATTTTAAATTTTGGGTTTTACAGCTAGTCTTAGTTTCATCTGTTTCTAGCTCACCTATTAGGAATATCTGCATTCTTCTATGAGTATTGATGTATATCTTTTCTATTTCTTCATAACTTCTTCCTTTGAAGTGTTGTTCTTTCCAGTTGTCTTGGTGCTTTAGATAGGTCTTCATGTAGCTTAACTGCTCCTTTCTTGTAGGAGGTTTCTTCACTGTAGCCTTCTTCTTGCTTTGACTTTTTCTGATCTGCTCCAAAAGGTCATAGATTGCCTGTTCTTGTTCTTCTTGTGTGAACTGTGACCTTTCCTCCTCTTGAAGCTTAGCAGCTAACTCCCTATCAGTAGCTAATTCTTGAAATTCAGATAATAGTTTTTGTTCAGTCAACACTTGAGCAATTTTCTCTTCTTCAGCTCCTCTTGCTAATTGTTCTTCATGAAGTTTATGAGCTAATTCTTCATCAAGAGCAATCTGAACTTGGCTTTTCTTTGTTTTCTTCTGAGATGATTCTTCTTCTACCATTATGGCTTTACCCTTATCATTCCTTGATCTCTTTGGCCTTCTTGTATACACTGCACTAGCAGTACATTAAGAACCACCAACAGTACCTTCTTTTGAAATACTAGCAGCACCTTGTATAGCACTACCAGTACCGTCAACTTGACTAGCAGTACCTTCTTCCATTTGGTCATCTTGCCTCCCCTGATTATCAAATTCCTCTTGGACCGAAGAAATATTTGAGTCTTCATCTAATTGAGCAATCTTCCTCCCCTGTTTGGAAGATTCCTCACCTTTGCCTTCACTCTGACCATTATCTGAACTGGGTGAAGAAGATGATTCTACCAGTTGAGCTGATCTTTTCCTTTGAAGAGTCTTGATTGTCTTCTCCAATTTCTTCACCTTTAAAACTAGCTTGGTGTAGACTCTTCCAAAAACCTGTTTATGAGTTTTAAGTTCAGCTTCCAAGGTAGAAACCTTATCAGACAATGTTGTACAAAGTTCCATCATTTCATTAAGTGTCTTACTGCCCTCAGCACTTCCTGATGTGTGACCTTCAGGGAGAGGTGCATCATAGGGCATAGACTAAGACTCCACCACATGGTGAGGATCTGAGCCACCCAATATATCCGGTTGGCTTGGGATTCCACCACTAGTACTAGGTTCAAAAGAACTTGGTACTATAGGTGTTGCCATAGGTTGGGTCTTACTTATGTTACCCCTTTCCTACCCAGCTTCTAAGCTTGTGACAGTAGGGGCAGCCCTTCCTACACTAACACTGTCAGCCTCATCTTTAACATGGGGAAGGATAGGAACTCTGTGCCGAGGTACAATAGAGCCCTCTCTGGATGAATACCTATCAGGGGATGAGGTGGGTTGTGAGGCTGATTTTTCTGAACTTGTAAGTGTGTGCTGGGAGTCAATTGGGGTTGTTGACCCTTCACCCTGTACCTGTAACATTGATCCAAATAAAGGAACTTCTTCCCCACTATACCCTTTTGAGGCCATCCTCATATTGCTAAAAAGTTTTTGGGTAAGTTTGGGTGTTAGATAAACATTTTTGTGAGAAAGAAGCTGATGTGTCCTCATGTTCAAAATAGTTTGAATGAACCTGGGATACATCAAAAACTTTGAGTTGATATCAACATTTTTCACCATTCCTTCAAAGATAAGTTTTGAAAAATTAAAAGTCTTATTGGTTGATAAGCATATGAGAGCAGTTGCAATATTGCTACTGAACTGTTCCCATGAAGTTTTCTTAGGACTAAGACAATGAAGGATGGTGTGAATCAAAAACCTCCACTGTGGGGCAAAACAACCTTTTTGAAAAGTTAAAGATTGTGATTGTATGTTGTACCCCATTCTGGTTAAAGTTTCAAAAATTTCAGTATTTGGCATAACACTAATACCATTGTCATCATCTAGGTGGAGATGCCTCCTAAGTGATGATTCAGTAATAGTGATGGTTTTGCCATCTACTATTACGTTTAATTCTTTGTCTCCATTGTCAATTGTTCTAACAGTAACAGTCTGCCAAAACTCTTTGATTTGCGAGACATAGATAGTGGGATTATGAGTTAACGAATACCTAATGTGGGAAGCATTCAGAAATTCCACTATCTGATGGACTTGAGTATCCTCCTCTGGTTTTTCCAAATAAGCTACCATATTATGTTTATCGACAAAGGTTAAAGTAGCCATTATTGTCAGTAAATTAATGATTTGACTGCTGGGATTAGAGTAATTTAGGTTAGAAAGTAGGTTGAAGAAAGTGAATTGAGATATTTTTAGAAGACTTATGAGGGTTTCTATTGGACCGACTTCAATTAAAAGATAACATTTGATTGAAGAAAAGTGAATATAATAGATTAAAAGTTAAAATATCCTAAAAGGAAACCCTTAAGATAAGATTGTGATCAGTAAAAATCTCAACAAACTTCTCAACGGCTATTTTCAAAAAGCTGTTATTTCACACCAGTACTAACGACTATCCAGCAGTACAAACTTAAGCCTACCAGTACTAGTTTTTGGCCTAGAAGAACTAACTTTTTGGAAAAAATTTGACTTAGCAGTACGAACACAAATTTTGATTAAATACAATACTGCTTACAACCATTTTGAAGGGATTAAGTGTAAAGACAGACACTTAATCATAAATTCGATTTGATGCAACCTCTGTTTGTGTGAGAACCAATGATTTTAGTTATAAATAACTGCCTGTGATCAGATAAACTCATTTAAAGACCTTTCTTTACAGGGTTTCCAGCTCGTGGCAGGTGTTGCCTCTAACACAAATGTGTTAGATTCACTTTTGCTCGCTTTTCTCTCTACCAGATTTCCTTGGACTAACAGATTATACTTAAAGTATAAAATAGTAGAGAGTGAGTTAGATCAGCTACTATCTGACTAACTATGCCATCAATACATATGCAAAAACATCATAATAAGATTTCAAGAAAGATATTTTAAAGAATCTCTCAACTTAGGTATAAAACCTTTGTTAAGGTACCCCCAAATTCTGTCCATCATCAACCTATTATGTCAGCAACCAATCCACCATTTGCTGCTCACACAATGCACTAGTAATTCCTTTGTGCTCAAACGATCCATACTTGCAATTGTTAGTCCAAAACCAAGAAAACAAATGGCAAAGCATTTTCTTCATAACAGAATAAAAATATGACTAACAGTTCTAACAAACAGTCCTAATTTGTACTGGCAGTACAAATTATACATAGTTGTACTTATTGACAAACCTAGCAGTACAAATCCAACTTAATATACAAAAACACACGCTTTAATGAGAATATCTTCAAAGTTTTGATCAGTATCAATCTTAACAACTTGAACTAACTTTTTCTCATTGCAGTCTCTTATAAAATGATGCCTAATTTCTATGTGTTTTGTTTTAGAATGTTGCACTGGATTTTTAATAATGCATATTGTACTGCTATTGTCAATATATATCATGGTATTCGTAAACTTATACCCATAGTCAAGCAGTTGATTTTGAATCCAAAGAATTTGACCATAGTAACTTGCAGCAGCTACATACTCAGCTTCAATTGTAGAAGTTGGCACAATTGTTTGCTTCTTGCATTGCCATGATATAAGTCTGCAACCAAGGAACTAACAACTACCTGTTGTTGATTTCCTATCCAGACTTGCACCAACATAATCACTGTCTGAGTATGCCACCAAATCAAAAGGAGATTCCCTAGGATACCACAGACCCAACTTAGGTTGACCTTTAAGGTACCTAAAGATCTTTTTTACAGAAGTTAGATGGGAAGCCTTGGGATTGACCTGAAACCTTGCACATGCACACACAGCAAACATGATATCTGGTCTTGATGAGGTAAGATACATCAAGGACCCTATCATTGATCTGTAGGTGTGTATATCAACACTTTCTCCATCAGCATCTTTAATCAAAGGTTTCTCTGGATCAACAGGTGTGCTTGCCACCATAGCATCAGTAAATTGAAATTTCCTTAGTATCTCAATCACATATTTATCTTGACTGATAAATATGCCTTCAGTTGATTGCTTCACTTGCAACCCCAAAAAGAAGGTAAGTTCCTCCATGGAACTCATCTAAAACTTATCATGCATAAGTTTCTCAAATTCTAAGCACATCTCCTTCTTTGTGGATCCAAATATGATATCATCCACATAGACCTATACCAGCAAGATACCCCCTTGTTCTTCTTGATGAATAGAGTCTGATCAATATTGCCCCTTTGGAATCCATTCTCTAACAAATAAGAAGCCAATGTTTCATACCAGGCCCTTGGAGCTTGATGCAATCCATAAAGAGCTTTCACCACCTTGTACACCTTGTCAGGATGTTTTGGATCTACAAAACCTAGAGGCTGAGAAATATATACCTCCTCTTTAATAGTACCATACAGAAAGGCACTCTTGACATCAATCTGGTAAACAGTAAAGCCCATGAAAGAAGCATAAGCTAAGAACAATCTTATGGCTTCAATCCTAGCTATAGGTGTAAAAACCTCTTCATAGTCTATCCCTTCCTCTTGTGTATACCCCTGGGCTACAACTCTTGCCTTGTTTCTGATCACTATTCCCTTTTCATCTCTCTTGTTTCTAAAAACCCATTTGGTTCCAATGACCCTCATACCCTTGGGTAAATCAACCAGTACCCAAACCTTCTGAACTTGAATTGGAGAAGCTCCTCTTGCATAGCTTCTACCCTGCTTGAGTTTTCTAAGGCTTTAAGTATGTTCTTGGGCTCATATTAGGAAAGGAAACATACAAATAAACATGTGTTGGCAGCTTCATGTTGCTTTTCTTCATAAACAGTACTAAGAAAGGCTTGTTGATCTGAAGTCATGGTCTGCCTTCTTGTCTTCACACCAGAATGTATGTATCCAATCACATTGTCTAGGGAGTGATCTTTGTGTATTCTTGTGTGTGGAGTGGTGGGAACTTGATATGTGAGTGGAAAATTGTTGATATCCACTTCATCTTCTGAGAAAACGTCAGTAGTAGGACCTGATGGGCCAGCAGTATGATTATGTTTCCCAGTAGTACCAACTTGAGGCTCAACAGTACAATCTTCATTTGTACTGTATTCTTGATTCTCATGTTCTTCAGCTCCATCTTCATTGTTTCCATCTTCAAAACCTTCTTTGTCTTCATCAGTATAAGGGTCGCCATTCTTTGAAGATGAATCCATATTGTTCTATATTGGCATCAGTATATGATCTTGATCTTTCTCCTTTCCCAAGCTTGCTTCAGTTTTTGCAACATCCTCTTCTGAACCTGTAAAATCATTAGAAAATGTTCCTGTAACAACTGACACATAGTTCATAGATTAGGTTAGAGTATCAAGATCAAAGAGCCATTTTGGACCTTATCCTGCAACATTAGATTTATTCTCTAGAAACTGAACATGCAGGTTTTCCTCTACCTTCCTTGTTCTTGTGTTTTATACCCTAAAGGCTTTGCTATTTAGTGAGTACCCAACCAAGAAACCCCCATCAGATTTGACATCAAATTTGCCTAGATGGTCTAAGGTATTGAGAATTGTAACATGACGCCCAAATGGTCTTAGAAAACCTAAAGCAGGTGTTCTACCCCTAAACAGTTCATATGGTGTCTTTTTGTGAGGTTTAACTACCAAAACCTTGTTCTGCACAAAACAAGCAGTATTAACTGCTTCAGCCCAAAAAGTGATGGGCAGCTTAGAGTCAGCTAACATGGTTCTAGTAGCTTCAATTAGTGTCCTATTTCTCCTTTCAGCAACCCCATTCTGTTGAGGAGTTCTAGCTACACTAAACTCTCTCTTAATACCTTTTTTCCTACAGAACTCATCCATAACTCTATTTTTGAACTCTGTCCCATTGTCACACCTGATGAATTTTACTTTTTTATCCACTAAGTTTTCTATCTCAGTTATAAATGTCTTAAGAATGCTAGGTGTCTCATCCTTAGATCCTAAAAAGAAAACCTATGTAAATCTACTATAGTCATCAGTAACTACAAGACAGTAACTTTTATGCATAATACTACTCACATATGTAGGACCAAACAAGTCTATATGGAGCATAAACAAAGGTTGAGTAATAGAGTTCTGGGTCTTGGGCTTACAAGAAACCTTGTGCTGTTTGCCTTTGAGATAGGCAACACAAGTCTAGTCATTTTCAAAACGTTTATAAGGCAAGCCTCTTACCAAACCATCTTTAACAATTTTATTAATGGTTTGAAAGTTGACATGACCAAGTCTTCTATGCCATAACATGGACTCATCCAATGTGGCTTTTGCAACAAGACAAGTAAGAGCCTCTTTAGGAACAATCTTCTTCATATCAACACTGTACATGTTGCCCTTTCTTGGAGCTTTAAGTAGCACCTGACTTTCATCAGGTAACTTAAAGTCTGGGGAAAGCACAAGACATTCAGTGTCAGTAAAAAGTACAAAGTTCTTTTTGTCACACATTTGTGAGCCACTAAAAAGGTTATACTTAAGTTCCTGAACAAAATACACATCTTCAAAGTCTAATTTACCAGTTTTCAACGTACCTTTACCAGTAATCCTTCCACCTATTCTTCCCCCAAAGGTAACATATCCTCCATCCATCGGTTGAAAGTCTGAAAGATAAGACATGTTGCCTATCATGTGCCTGGAACATCCACTATCTGCATAACCTTGATCTCCTTCATCATCTTGTGAATGTCCCTACACATAAAAGAAGGAAATTAGTTTCCTTGGGGTACCCAAGCCATCACTGACTTGGGTTTGACTCGTGCATCAATATAGTCAGATCTCTTTAATACAATTGATGCACCATTGGGTTTGATTGGTCTCCATACCCAACATGCTGAGGCCTTAACAACATTTTCCTTTTATCCATAGCAGTGTTTTTAGGCTCACCAGTACTAACTGCTGATCTAGCAGTATGAACTGCTGGCCTGGCAGTTTTAACTTTTGAGTTCCAAAATTTGTTTTGAAACACTGCTTTCTTGTGAAAAGGCCTTTTAACAGTTGGTTTTGCATATTTAAAAGTTGGTTTTGCACTTGTAAGTGTTGGTTTAGGGTAAACAGTTTTAAATGGTCTGGCAGTACTAACTGCTGGTCGAGCAGTACTAATTTGTTTGAGGCCAGAATTCAATAAAAGTGCCCTGGGAGTCATTCTATTAGCATTAGGGTGAGTTTGAGACCTGTTTGAGTTCACCCTATAACTTGTGTTCCCAATTTCCCTATTATTCCCTGTAACCATCTTTCTCCCTTGATGGTTATGACAAAAAGCCTGAAGGTGGTCAAAACTACCCCAAGAGAAACAAGCCTTGTTGTACATGACAAAGTCACTCCCTAGTTGATGGGACTTGAGGTCATTCCAGTTCCTTTGGTTACCTCTAAGCTTGCTTGTGGACCTATACATCTCAGAATATCTAACTATTTTCCTAGCTGGTTTTACATTTTCTCTAGGTTTAATAGTTTCATCACTAACCACCTTAGGAACATTAGTTCCTTCTAACTTTACCACATCAGGTTTAGCTACAACCTGATCTTCATCATCAGATTCCCAATCTTCAATGATGGGTGCATCTGAGTTCCTATCAGTTGACACCTTTTCCTCAGCAAAAGAGGTGTCACTTGCACTCTCAAAAGGCTCATTAGCTTCTACCAGTTTGTTAGCAGTAACATTTTCTTTAGCCTTACTACCATATTCTAACTTAGGCTGTTGAAACTCAGTTAAACCTGTATGCTCTAGATCAATTCCTGGGGGTGCATGCGCTCCTTTATGAGGAGGTGGACATGTTTTATAGCCTAACCCAGACTTAGCCTTATTAACTATTTGACACTCTATAATTTTATTTACTCCTTTTGATACATACTCCAGAGTGTCTAGAGGTAATTGAATATTATCTTTTGCCTTATTGATTTTATGTAACTCAGCTTTAAGCAAACTAATGTTAGCATTTTTAAGAGTCAAGTCTCTTCTAAGTACAGCTATATCCTCAGTAAAAGCAGACTCATTGTTCTTCTAGGACTGCTAAACCTCTTTTATGATTAGACAAATTGTAGTTTGTTTGGTTTATTTCAATCCTTTGCTCATCATAATGTTTCTTTAAAGTTTCATATTCTTTAAGAGCAGTACAAGTTTTAGAACAACTTTTAGCTGAGAGTACCTCTGAGTCAAAGAGGGCCATGAGTGTCATCTTAACTGGTACTTCCTCATCATCTGCCATGAAGCTCTAGTCATAGCCTAGACCATCAATAGCCACCATAGCCTTTGAAGGTGTCTCTGCCTCTTCCACTGCCTTTGGCTTGCTTCCATACCCTTTATTCTTGCTTTCTTGATGCCTGGGTCTCCTACACTCTCTAGCAAAATGCCCCAACTTGTGACAGTTAAAGCACTCCACCTTAGACTTGTCAAAACCAGCAGTATCATTACTGCTGATGTTGATCTTCTTGCCAATCCTTTGATAGAACTTCCTAGCCCTCATGCTGAGAAGTGAATTTTGCCACTTGAGATCCATCTCTCCCAAGTCATCATCATCAATCTATTCCAAATCTTCATGTGACAGCATAGACCCATTATTTTGGCTGGTCAGGAATGCCTAATAGGTAATATCACTCAGAATACCAATACTAGTTGATAAGCTAGCAGTACTAACACTAGGGTTAGCAGTACTAACTCCTGCAACAACTTTCACCTCATCTGGACTTTTTGTACTGGGAGATGACACAAAATCCATATTCCTAGAGCTTGAGCTTGAGCTTGTACCTCCAGATTTCTTCACTTCTTGTTCAACAATATTAAAGTTGTTGTATAGATCATTGAGGCTCATAGTGTCAATATCCGGTTTATTCTTCCAAACCACCACATGAATAACCCATTCAGCAGGTAAAATCCTTAAGAACTTAGAGTTTAGGTCTTCCTGAGGGATTTCAACTAAAAAGCACAGCCAGTTGGCTGACAATCTTCTACAATCTGTTAAACATATGATCTAAAGACTCATTACTGGTAGCACTAAAATTTTCAAAGTTATGTTTCAATAAGGTCTTTTGGGTCTTCTTGGTGGCTTCATTACCACCATATCGAGTAGTGATTGCTTCAAACAAGGATTTTGCATCCTTGTATTTGCTGAAGTTTAAAAGCTAATCATTGGGGATGGTCATCATAAGCAAGCTCCTAGCTTTGACATCATTCTTCTTCTTCAGCTTCTCTTCTGCACTCACTCGAGAGGTATTCACAACAGTCTTTTCTTCACCATTAACTATTGTTACAGATGTTGAGGGTTTAAAAGAGTTTCCTTCTTCAATGATCTCCGAGAGTGCATAGTCCGGCACTTGGAAGTACTGTTCGATTCGAAGCCTCCACATCTCAAAATCATTTTGCTTCAGCATAGGCAACTTAGCAGCCATGTTAGTCTGTGTAGTTTCCAAGTCCATAAAATTTTCTTCTAAATCAAAGTATCAGCCTGGCCTTGATACCACTTGAGAGGATCAAAACACCTTTATAATGTGTTAAGGATACTTTGAGGTTATATTACCAAGTATGCGGAATCTACTTGATAACACTTAGAAGAATGGTTTTGATGTAACAGTAACTAGACAATGTATGAACAATGAACACAGAAAGTAACTCCAAATGATTCAATACTATTAAGCAATAATATGAGTGATCTCAATATCACTAGGGTTACAATGACCTTGAATCTTAAAAAACATATGTGACTGATCTAACCTAGGACCTCCTTTTTATAGCACAAGGAGTCCTTTACAAGATATGTATCTACCCGTATAATTCTAACTAATTGTGATATACATACAATCTATTCCATACTTATCTTCTACACGTCTTCTAAAGTCTTATCATGCAGCAGTACCTTCATTTATACTAGCAGTACTAACTTGACAGTTTGTACTGTTAGTTGTCTTTAGCAGTCTTCAGTTATACACTAGCAGTTTGTACTGTTAGTGTATTCTTCCAGCAGTACTAAGTCTTGAGTCATTTAATTCCCAACAATCATTACAAAAACTCAATTTTTGCAAAGATTTGTGAATCAAATTGTGATTTATAGATTCGATTCACTATTAATTGATGTATACTTGTGAATCAAATCAAAAAATATGCATCAATAGCTCAAACGAACATTTCTCAATCTTCTCAATCTAAAAACCTTCTTAATGAAACCAAAACATATATATATATATATACATATGGGTAAATGCTATAGAATAGCAACGAACTTACTGATTTGTCCCGGATTGGATAATCTACAAATTTATTACCGATTTGACTAATTTTTTCTAAAGTTTTGTCCTAATAATAACAACCCCGTCAGTATTTGTGACAACGTTAGTCCTTTAACCAAACAATCGTTTGCAAAATTAGTCCTTTTACTAACGTTCGTTTTGTTTTTCATTTTTGGTCCTTTTGATTATTATTATTATTCTAAAAAATTCAAAAAAATTTATAAAAATTATAAAAACTTATAAAAATACGAAAAAAATTTAAAAATTCGAAAATTTTTGAAAAATTTGAAAAAATTTATAAAAATTCGAAAAAAGTTATAAAATTAGAAAAATTTATAAAAATTCGAAAAAATTTAAAAAATTTGTAAAATTCGAAAAAATTTATAAAAATTCGAAAAAACTTATAAAATTAGAAAAATTTATAAAAATTCGAAAAAATTTATAAAAATTCGAAAAAACTTATAAAATTAGAAAAATTTATAAAAATTCGAAAAAACTTATAAAATTAGAAAAATTTATAAAAATTCGAAAAAATTTATAAAAATTCGAAAAAATTTATAAAAATTCGAAAAAACTTATAAAATTAGAAAAATTTATAAAAATTTGAAAAAATTTACAAAATTTGTAAAATTCGAAAAAATTTAAAAAAATTCGAAAAAACTTATAAAATTAGAAAAATTTATAAAAATTCGAAAAAATTTAAAAAATTTGTAAAATTCGAAAAAATTTATAAAAATTCGAAAAAACTTATAAAATTAGAAAAATTTATAAAAATTCGAAAAAATTTACAAAATTTGTAAAATTCGAAAAAATTTATAAAAATTCGAAAAAATTTATAAAAATTCAAAAACTTATAAAAATCGAAAAAGTTTTCAAAAAAATTTCGAATTTTTCAAAAATTTTTGAATTTTTAAAATTTTCGTATTTTTAAAATTCGAAGTATTCAAATTTTTCAAAAATTTTCGAATTTTATAAGTTTTTCGAATCTTTTCGAATTTTTTGAATTTTTAAAAAAATTCGAATTTTTTAAATTTTTTCGAAGTTTTCAAAAATTTTTGAATTTTTAATTTTTTTTCGAATTTTTATAAGTTTTTGAATTTTTATAAATTTTTTCGAATTTTTATAAATTTTTTCGAATTTTACAAATTTTGTAAATTTTTTCGAATTTTTATAAATTTTTCTAATTTTATAAGTTTTTTCGAATTTTTATAAATTTTTTCGAATTTTTATAAATTTTTCTAATTTTATAAGTTTTTTCGAATTTTTATAAATTTTTTCGAATTTTTATAAATTTTTCTAATTTTATAAGTTTTTTCGAATTTTTATAAATTTTTTCGAATTTTTATAAATTTTTTCGAATTTTACAAATTTTTTAAATTTTTTCGAATTTTTATAAATTTTTCTAATTTTATAAGTTTTTTCGAATTTTTATAAATTTTTTCAAATTTTTCAAAAATTTTCGAATTTTTAAATTTTTTTCGCATTTTTATAAGTTTTTATAATTTTTATAAATTTTTTTGAATTTTTTAGAATAATAATAATAATCAAAAGGACCAAAAATGAAAAACAAAACGAACGTTAGTAAAAGGACTAATTTTGCAAACGCTCAAAAATGAAAAACAAAACGAACGTTAGTAAAAGGACTAATTTTGCAAACGCTTGTTTGGTTAAAGGACTAACGTTGTCACAAATACTGACGGGGTTGTTATTATTAGGACAAAACTTTAGAAAAAATTAGTCAAATCGGTAATAAATTTGTAGATTATCCAATCCGGGACAAATCAGTAAGTTCGTTGCTATTCTATAGCATTTACCCTATATATATATATATATATATATATATATATATATATATATATATATATATATATATATATATATATTATATATATATATAAAACATTAATTAACATTAATTATTATGTTTACATTCGTAGATATTTATTTATAGTAATCACAATCTCGGTAAAGAACAAATCTTATCACTATTCGTTGTTTTTTACTATATAAATATAGTAATATATTGTTATGTTATGTAATGTAATGTGATGTAATGTAATGTGTATCACTATTATTAGGTAAAATACTCATATTATTGCATCACGTATATCATACCTCTCTCTTTAATATGAGAGATTTATAAAATGAATCGTTAATGTATGTTTTATAAAAGACATATTACGTTAGCATTGCCCAGAAGATCAAAAAATACATGAACAAGATGAAAACCTCTTTCTATTAAAATTAAAATTTCTCCGAATTAAACTTGTATGCACATTAATTTCGAGTTTTGAAGTATATCCATTTAGCTCGTAATTCCACTAGCAATAACACATTCCAACGTTTGCAGATCATGAGTTTAACATTATCTTATTCTTAAAGTAGCTTATATTCATATTGAAGTATTTTTGCATTTAAGTATTTTTACTACCAATAAATTTAAAGAAAGACCAACATCTTTACTATTCATTGGTTTTACTTCATATAATGTAATATACTTTCCATTTATTATTATGTTTGCATTCATAGATATTTATTTATGGTAATAACAATAATGATAAAAAATAAATATTATCACTATTCGTTGCTTTTACTATATAATATAGTTATATATTGCTATATCCATTTAGGTCGTAATTCCGTTATCAATAACACATTCTAACGTTTCTAGCTCATGAAATTAACATTTTTTAAATTCTTTGCATTGCTGTAATAATAAATATGTGAGCTACATTTGCGTTGTATATATTGTGATATTGCCTTTGAGAAAAAAATGGGATACATAAACATGCACATTTTATTTGTTCTTCTAAAAGATTAATTAAATTTACTATAAATAGTGATTAGAAAAATATATATATATATAAACTACAACAAAGTACACATATTCTAACCTTTAAAACAAAAAAGATAAATATAGATAATAATAATGATGAAAATAGATTTAAAATGTATAAATGTAGCGGCGCAACTTGTTGCCCGTTTGCCTTCCACCTCTATGTAAATCCAAAATTTTAATATATAAAATTTATTAAAAGTTACTATAATAATTTGTTATTGCTTTTGTTTTAATTTATATACATTTTAAGTCTATTTTCATCATTACTATTCACTATATTTATCTTTTTTGTTTTAAAAGTTAGAATATGTGTACTTTGTTGTAGTTTATGTTTTTTTCTAATCACTATTTATAGTAATTTAAGTATACGATAAACAATAGCGATATTGCATAGAGAATACAAATTTACAGTGCATTTGTGGAAATATAGTCAAAATAAAATCATGGTAATGTGATATGTAATATCTCCACAAAATATTCTTATATTTATAATTCATTTGGTAACATTTATAGAAATATCCGATAGGTAATATAGATTGATTAATTGACGTTTACAACCTTTGTTTGATATACGTTTTAGTTGTAAATGGTCTTGAAATAAAAACATATATAACAAACCAAACACGAGTTATAAATTTGAGAAATCTCATTAACTATTTTTATAAGAGTTTAACATGTGGTATTCAACAAAAAAGTACAAAAATAGAAAAAGAAAAAAAAATCTATAGTACATACAATTACTTTATTGATTTCTAAAATATTTCAGATTCTCACCTAAGTCTAGTTCATTTAATAAAAGTATATAATAATTAAACAAATTTTCTCACCTTTCTAATTACTCTTGCAAAAATAAAAGGTAGAAACTCATTTAAGATCATGTAACATGTATTAAACGAGTATATTTCCCATCGTACTTCATTGTAAGTTTATATAAATTTATATTATTCATACATAGCTAGCAACAAATCATCCATCCGGTTAGATATCTTCATGCCCATAATTTTTTAAAATCTAAATATTATTATCTTAAAAAGCAAAACTTGTTATTCACCTAAAATTGTTATATGATATAAAGTCAAATTTAAAAGATAAATTAAATTAAATTTTATTCATTATTTGAAATAGCCTGTAAGTTGCGGCGGGGTCTAAAAACTTGATTGTTTTGAATAAATCAAAATTTGTAAATTCATCAAAACCTTTGATTTTATCTAAAGAGTATTCCTTAATTGTATTTTGTAGTTCTTTTTGGAAAGATATTCAATAATATTTAATAAAACCGTGTTAAATGTTTTTTGAATATTGAGTTTATTTCAATCGAATTATAAAAGGGTTTTTAATTGGTATATTTTACAGAAAAAATGCTAAATGTTTATCGGATATTTGCTAAATACAGTTAGCTACAAAATAATAGAAAAAGGTAATAGTGAAAGTGCGAACTATTTTTTAGTAATTTGATACATAATTTTGAGGGCGTTTTAAAACTTGATGTGTAGTTAAAGCAAGTTTTATGTAAATCTCACCTTAGGCATAGCAAAACGACGTAGTTTGCTATGCCTAATGTGTAAATCTATAATTTGTGGTAATTTATCTAGCTATGTATTTTTTTGGTGAAAAATCATTTAAAAAAAGAGATAAAACAAAAAAACTTGTCAAAATATGAGTAGTTGTTCTTTTACAATATTAAGACAAGTGTCAAGCACCAATAACCATAGACTATCTCTCCTGAATTTAAGGTAGCATTAAATTTAAGAGTAAACTACAATATTTTTCATTATAAAAGGCTTTCATTCGGTTCATTATAACTTGAGCTTCTTTAATCTTTCTAGCTTGTTAGTTTATTTTCACTCTTTTTCTTTAAAAATCTTTTTGACTTGTGATTGAACTTGGATATCAAATAGAGCTCTTGCGCATATTGGGGTGGCTAGTTTTCCTTCAACAGTTTTGTAAGTTAGCAATTAAATATACATGATAACAAATTTATACAAAAAGATATATGTTAAAATATTTGCTTAAGTTTATTGTTTTGGTAACTGATCTTAAACATATGAAACGGATTATTTTTATAGATTGCATGCTTTTAACTTAATCAAGCACATGATATCCTTTTATTGTAATTAATGCGAAAAAAAGAGTACCATAATCTTATTTGTTACGCTTTTATGTTTAACTATGCCTAAATACTATTAGGATTTTATGAAAAACTCACATATTTAATATTTATCTTGTTTTAACCATTAATTATTATTAAAAATTCATTTAATATATAAAAAGCAATCTATTAGACATGATTTGATATTATATAGTTAATTTCAATTTCTATCTTATTTTGTTGCTTTGGTATTTGATATAACAAATGATATATTATAGAACTTCTTTCGCATATTACATAACTTTAAGTAAACAATAAACTATAATTATATTTTGTTTGTGAATAATGCAAAAGAAAAAAGTAGTCACATTTTATCGTTTCTTTCCTAGGTTTAAATAGGCCAAAATTTTCCTTCGGTTTTTATGAACAACCATCATGGTTTTTATCTTATACCGTTTTGATCTTTACATATTTCAAAAGACGAAGAAAAGTTAATATAAGAAAGATATGTATTTCATTTTCTATTTTCTTTTGTTATTTTTGGTAATTGATCTGACAAAAGTGATTAATGTTTCACATTAATTAATACTCTCGCATAATACATGCTATTGACTAATTAAATTACCAATTTTGATAAATTGTGATTAACGTATATTTTTCATGTTTGATAATTTTTTATGCCATTTTAATTGAATCACTAGCTTCAATATGGTTTAAGCTCGATCAAGCTATTTTGATAGCTTAAATTTTCTACAAATCAGATTTCAATCATTATTATTTCTATATAGATATGTTAGATTGTATATCGAAATAATTTTTTTAAAAAAAGTATATGATTTAAGTTTTATAGGTACTACAAAATGACTATAAGATGACAAATTAAAAAATATACTGTTAAATTTATGTAACAAAGCAAGAAAAAGTTATATTATATTACTTCTTTTGAAGAGTACGCAGTTCTCATCAACTTTGTTTAAAAACATGCACATTATGATTATATCATGTCAATTAATGTTTTTGGTTAAAATTTTGTAGGTGATCAAAGAAAGAAACGTTAAGGATTTGTTCCAAAAGTTGCTTGGTTATGGATATGGATCAAGAAAGTATCTTACAGTGTGCATCTTCGTCCATTTCTAAGAAAGATGAAACTAAAAGTTTGGAAGACAACAATAATGAGAATGAGAGCATAGAATCTAGGAAAGGAAAGCGTCATATGGAGAACAACGAAGATGAAAATGCTGATAGTGCTAGAAAAATCTCCAAGAAAGATGATCCAGAACTCCAAATAGGGTTTGGTGGTTTCCCTATTGATGCGTTGTCACGTCAAGAAAGTGGCAGTTCATCTAGACAAATCTACAGGCAACCTCGTGAGGTAGAACTTAGATTGGAAACTTCATTTGTTCCCATGATCCCACCGGCACAACTGGTAAACATATACGATCTAAATGCGGATGCAGATCCTTTGTTGGATGCATTAGGTCAGGACCCCTCGATCTTATGTCTCGCGCGTTGCCCTAGGTATTGTTATGCTTCTATTGCATCAATCAATCGGAGCTTTCGCGAGGTCATAAAGAGTGGTGAATTGTTTAGAAAAAGAAGCAACGATAAACTAGTAGAACACTGGGTGTATTTTTCGTGCAACCTAAAGTTGAACTGGGAAGCTTTTGATCCCATTTGTAAAAAATGGATGCGTCTGCCCAAGGGGAACGCAAATGAAATCTTTGAAAGTTTAGATAAAGAATCCATGGCAGTTGGTACTCAGCTATTGGTTCTAGGCAATGGTCTAGAAGGCCAGATTATCTACAAATACAATTTATTGACAAATTCATGGTCATTAGGGCATACGATGAATACACCTAGATGTTTGTTTGGGTCTGCTAGTCTTGGAAACATTGCAATTTTTGCAGGGGGTGTGGATAGAAAGGGAAAGATCTTGGATGTTGTGGAGCGTTATGATAGCGAGATAGAAGCTTGGGAGACACTTCCTAGCCTACTTAAGCCGCGGAAAATGGCATCTGGTGTATTTATGGATAATAAGTTTTATTTAATAGGAGGCATCGGGCTTGATATGAAGCCATTAAAATGCGGAGAAGTGTATGACAATAAAGAAGAGATATGGAGTGAAATTCCCAACATTTGGCCTAGTGGCGGCGGGAATTCGGCAGCTCCACCACTTCTTGCAGTTGTGAATAATGACTTGTACGCTGCTGATCCAACAACGATGGAACTAAATAGGTATTCTAAATCAAATAATAAATGGGACACTATAGGAAGATTGCCTGAAAGCACACATAATTCCAATGGATGGGGCATGGCCTTCAGAGGTTGTGGAGAGCGTGTCATTGTCATTGGTGGTCCTAGAGCTACTAATGACACTCATGTCGCTATATATTCATGGATCCCTAGTGAAGGGCCACCACAATGGACGATGATTGGCTGGAAAAGGTCTAATAACTTTGTCTACAACTGTGCTATAATGGGGTGTTGAGCTGATAAAACTACCTAAAGAATCTTTGTAAATAATCACAAAAAGATAGTATATCTTTAGTTTATTAGTATGTGTGATCTCTCTATAAATGTTAAACAATATCCAGCATCTTTATATGGCCCCGATACATGAAAAATGATAGAACTGTTGAGATTTAATCTTGTTTAAATGAACTAGCCATACACATTCCAATTTCAGCTACTTCCATAATGGAGTGAATTACAATAGTTAGATTATTAATTAGGTCTCATACATGAAATCATGACGTAATGAATAGATCAAAGAAGCAAAACAGTAAATGTGATGCATAAACCCAATCATTAAGTGTAATTTGAGTATTAAAGAACTTTTTTAAAAAAAAAAGAGCCCATGCCAAAGGAGTGTATTCAATTTTATTTTAACACAAGTGAATATTCAAGCATCAAATCTTTATTTTTCCTTAATTAGTATTTTTTTTTTCCATGTACAGGTATTCTATTATTTCCAGATACTATAGCGATAATTCAACAAATGAATTCGCCATTCAGAAAGTTTTACATTCTTTGAGTTAGAGTATTACTATCATTTGTAACGGTAATTCATCATTCCAACAAGTTTATGATGGATACTTCTACAATTCGTGTTTAGAGATTATATATTAACTTGAACTTATAAATATCAATTTAGAAATAAAAAATGGTTTTATAACTTGAAAACCTCTTTACTTTTTACTCACTAAAGATAATAGTTGTAACTCACAATGAATAATGATTAACTAATATAAACAAAATACAATTAGGAGTATATTTCAACTGCAATTTCAATCAAGTAACTTTATTCCATTTCAGATTATATACTTTTAGCGTTATTTCCAATATTACTGCAGCATGTGACATTTTTGCTCCTCAAGTGGAGTAGTTCCCATCGTATATTGCCAAAATCCCTTGCTAGTAACTCAACTTCATAATTTTCTAGCACACTGATGACATCAAATAACGACATATTATTAGCATCATTTATCCTATGTATATTGCTTGTTTTGTATTATTTTATATGAGAATTGATACTTAATCGTTTTTACTTTTGTAAATCTCAGTTATTAACAAGCAATTGGTGAAAGTTAGCTATTTTGGATTTAAATTAGAGCAAAATGGATCAAATTGGAAAAGTCTACTGAACAGACGAATCATACTCGTATCATTCTAGATAGATACGTCGTATACAAAGACTTGGACGATTATGAAGACCATTGCCTGAATTTGAAGAATACGGCGTATGGGTTTCTCACATACGCCGTATATGAAACTTTGGTCAACCAAAAGATCAGACTTGTTTTACTCCAGATACGCCGTATGACATCAACAACAAACGTCGTATCCATCTCAAAGATTTCACCATATTTCCAAGATAAAGAAGACTTGATACGCCGTATTCATCTTTATAATACGCCGTATCAGGAAGGCGGTGTACGAATATTCTGGAATATATTAATCTTAGACCCCATGAGAAGTTACCAGGATACGCCATATTGGGTAATCCAATACACCGTATATAATCCTTAGTCGAGAAATCAAGTGAAGAACCGAACCTTAATGAAGAAATCAAGATTTACGACACTCCATTTTACTTGATTCAAGCGGCCACGGAAAGAGAAAAAGAAGAGCTACCTTTTCCAAAGGTCCAATACGGCGTATGTGGTACTTGGATACGCCGTATTGGCTGATACTCCATATCAGAATTTCTGATACGCCATATCGGGTTAGTTTCAGACTTGGAGGCTACGTTTACTTATCGATACGGCGTATCAGACCCTTTGGATACGCCGTATCGACCCCGATTTCAGACCCTATAAATAGAAAACCTAATTCGGGTTTTCTAAAAGTTTTAACTACACAAGAGCCAGATTCCAGAAGATCAATGGAAGTCCAGAAGGACCAGAAATCATGTCGGTAATGAAGAAGAACATCCCTAGTTCAATTTACATAGTGTAATCATTTGGTTAGCATAACGTTTCCATTATGCACTTCATTTTTAATGCTATGATTTATGCTTTGTGTTTTGTAACTGAGATCATGGGCTAAAACCCTTAGGTGTTAGCCAAGTTTATGAAATCGTTTGGTTTGTTTGCTTAATGTTTGATTGTCTTTACTTTTACCGTTTGATATTACTATGCTTATCGCCAAAAACTCGCTTACTGCTAGATTGTCATGAAGTCTATTGAACTAGATTATGAACTTGTGGTTACTTTAGTTGAATCATATGTGTAGTAATTCGAATCTCTGTTAGGAATCATTGTATGACATAAACGGAAAGTGTCTACAACCTAATAGGACTAGTAGCGCGTAATGCCGAACTAGGTTAGATGATAATAAGGAAATAAGTTAGCATTAATGCTAGATAGGTCATAATAATGAATTCTTACGGCCCACTTCGGTAAGTAGGTTATTAATGGTGACAGAATTGATAATCGGTATTCGAATTCACTAACGGGATAAGTAGAACAATTAGGTTATTAGAAAACATAACTAATCGTTGAATTAGACTTGGCTAGCACATTCTTCTTTATTGATTTATACCTTACTTGCTTCCAAGATCACTATCTTTAGTTTAGTTATTTAATTTATCGTATTTAGATTAGAAAACACATAAAACTCGTGCTAGTCTCTCAGGCTAAACCCCCCCTAAACTTTAATTGCTTTCTAGGTTAGGATAGTTTAGTTTAGTTTATATTAGTATTAATACCTTTAGATCATTTTAGCTTTGCTCCTAGTGAACGACACTTGCTTACCTAAAAACTATACACATAGATCGGGTACATTGCTCGTTAATGTTTAAGTCTATAGGTTAGTTCGACAATAAATAAATTTAAAACTTGGTAGAAAATTATAGACTATAAAAAGCACATCACACACATACTTTTTCCCTAATAATTCTGTGTACAATCTATCTTTTTTACTTTCTTTTATTTTTCTTTCTTTTTTTTTTCTTTTTTTTTTTTTTTTCTCTGATAGACTACAACTATCTCTGAAAAAAATTCGCAGATGGCTTAAACTCTTTTTTATCCATTTTTTATGAACACTTCCAACTAACTCAAGTTTAGAACACTACTAGCTATTGGAGATATCAACTTATCTTTGCAGAGTAAGCTAACCAACTAAACATGATAACCTATAGTTAGTACAAGATACCATATAGCAAAAGAGACGCTAGAAATCGCAACACTGCAAAACCAAATCACTCGGTGTAATCAAAACATGGGTTCAATTTAGGCATTAACTAGAACAATAAACCAAAACTTGCAAAGTTGCATAGATTAAAAATCACAACTTTATAACAAATATGCATGACCACTCTCCTAAATTAGCCAACTTTATTTGTTAAACCCTAAAAACATGGCAAAAAAAAAGTCAAAAACCTAACATATGACACTTTTAGCATAAAAATCTAAAATTTACCCCATTCAATCATTAAATTTCGTATCAAACTTATAAATCGCCATAAACCTATATACCAAATCTATAAATAAACCGCAACACAACAAATAAGCATTAACTTTATATGAAAAAATGACAAGGATTGAGTAAATGAACATGAAAAACAACACGGGCTGATCCAAGAAGTGGGTCTTGACCCGATTCAGCAAACATGGTTGGGAAAAAAGTTAAAAAGATCTGATTAAGGAATGATTTCTTCATGGTTTTGTTGATGTTGGCGCCTGATTTTACAATTTCAAGAAAATATATAAGTTGTTACTTTTTGAGATGTTGATGGATTGAACGGTTTTAGTCAACTCTTTAGTTGAGATGGTACTTGGTTTTGATACTATAATTAAAATTTGGAAATTTTGTAATTAGTTGTAATAAAATTTGTTTTGAAATAGGTGTAGAAAATACAAAGGTGGTCTCGGATTTAGGCATCTTGGAATATTTAATAAAGCTTTGCTTGCAAAACAAGGATGGCGACTCATTAAGCATCCGGATTCACTTGTGGAAAAAGTTCTTAAAGCCAGGTATTTCCCTCGTAGTTCTTTTTTAGATGCTAAGGTGGGGTATCGACCGAGTTTTGTTTGGTGGGGCATTTGTTCAGGTATAAATCTTATCAATCAGGGTTCTGCGTGGAACATTGGTAATGGAAAATCAGTTGACATATGGAATGATAAGTGGCGACCAGGTATGACCCTACAAGAGATGCGACCGTGACAGTGTGATTTTGTAACACCACCAAAATATGGCAGCGGAATGTAATATCATTGGGGTGCTACTTACTAGTACAACAATTATAATCATAGAAAACGACTCTAAATGAGACGTTTTAAAAGTTTATCATTCGATCAAAATAAAACATCAGAGTTACAAAAGGTCCCAAGTAGTTTTAGAATACATAATACGTAAACATGAAAGTTTTTAAAAGTTTATCAAATGATAACAAAATGCAAGCCATCAAAACATTCTCCGTGCGACTTCGTGCTTGCCAAATACCTTAAGGACCCGAGATAAAACATGCTAAAAAGTCAACACAAATGTTAAGTGAAATTTATAAGTTTATAATTAAATAATGGACCATAAGACTTCAGAGTTAACATAATAATTGCAACGAATACAATTATGCGTAAGTAATTATTATTGCTTTAAGCTCATGACACGCAAACTGACTGAAGGTTCATAAAATGAACCAATGCCCTGAAAGGTAAATTGTCATTTTACCTAAAATTCAAATATAGTGCGTTTGTAGCATCTTATCTGACCGCACAAATGGGATTCGTCAATCCCAATAGGCCTATTCACAATATTCGCGTTTACATAAAGTAATTAATGGTTCATGATTTATTAGGGACTTATTTTGGCAATATCGGTATTTTAGCAATAATATGTTCTGATAAGCATACAGTTTAAAGCACTTGTGTCCAAATTGTAAAATAGCATGTATCTCCCCCAATGGGTTTATAAACAGTTTAAGAGTTAAAGTGGGGCTATGAACTCCCCGTAAGCAACAGTGAATAGCAATGTGCAAATAAAGTGAAGAGTAAGCCGAGAAGTCCTACGAGCAACCTAGACATAATATGTTGCGTCTTGTGTTTTTTTTAAATAATAAAATATGGATGCAAGAAAGTTTTATATATTTATTATATCAATCATGCAATTGTACATAGAGTTTTAAAGGTTTATAAAGTGATAGGGACTAAAATTGACAAGTTAGGAAAGTGTTATGAGCCCTAATATATAAGTTATCCGAGGTTCGGGTTTTATGATATTTTATAGTCCAAAAATCCTATTGTGTCGATACGTGGTTAGATTGTCCAAAAATGAGTTATCGGGTTTATTCCTGAAAGTGGGTCCTACCACTTCGGGTAAGTGTAAAATATATTAATAAGTGTTTGTAGAAGTTTATAATTTTAAAATTTTTAAGTTAAAAAATAATTATATTAGTTTTTTATCATTCATAATGGGTATAGATGTTATAAAAGTATTTTTGACCATTTTTATGTAAACTTTAACAAGTTATAAGATTTTTAAGTTAGGTGCGGATTTTGATAAAAAATTGGTATTTAATATTAAAAATTTCGTTTCTCCTAAACCGTAAGGAGTTATACTTCAAATTTTATATTAACGGAAAGGTATTTAAGTGTACTAATCAGATTTGTGGGTCTCACTGCTCTGAAAATTATATAACTTAAGTAAAATTAATATTTTACCCTAATATGTCAAGTCTGATTGGGACAACACCTGATAGTCCCACCGTTTTTACGATAAGTTGAGTTCCGTAACTCCTTTTTATGCGGGCTTTTTGGCTACGTTCAAGTTAATATGTTACCTACAACTTTTTTATTTTGTGCAACAGAGGGTATAATACAAAATCTTAAACTTTTTAGCCGTTCAAATCTGGTGTACGTTTTCCGACAACGTTTACCGTTTATTTTCTAATTAATTCATCGGGTATCGTCTCACGACCAACCTCCCGGAAAATCGAAGCTAAGAGATAGATATACAGGTCTATATTTTTACCTAAGTCTCAAAGTATACTGATTAAGTGCAGTGATTACGAAAACAATCCCTGGTCCAAATGGTCTTTGCAAACTTAGTCCCAATCATAGTTTTTAGCAATTTAAGCTATGTACATTGCATAAATTAATACAATAACTATATGAAACATGAAAAGTACATATAATAAAATATACATCAGATTTGAAGTGAGGAATATCATGTGGTTTTCTTATACAAGTGGAATGGAACACAAGAGAAATCAAGAATCAAGAGCACTAAATTTGCAATCACCAATCAACTAGCTTCCAAATTTTTGTCACCAAAGCTTTGTGAACACAAGATGAAGAGACCAAAAAACCTTGTAATAACTTCTTTAAAACATTGAATAACTTCTAAAATAAAGTTCTTGGATGGATGATTTTTGAACAAGTAACAAGTATGGAAATTAAGCTTCATTTCCTTCATAACTTCTTGACTAGAAAATCAAAAATGGTGGTGTTTGTGAGCTATGTATCCCATGACAACAAGAAAAGGAGGAGAAGAAGTTTTTCTAGTTTTAAGATCTAGAAATATAGTGTTATGTGGTATTGTAGTTTTGATTAAATGGTTTTAGGTGATTATGGGAACAAAGTGGAAGAAACATACAAGTGTCATAGGACACTTATAAAAATTGACCACCTCATGTGTGAGGTGGTGAAATTTGTTTATTTTTGATGTTATTTCCTTTAATGGGTACTGTTTAGTGTATAGTTTGATCCCGGTAATTGAAAACGTAGAGTTTTTAAGACACGAAACTTAAAACCGGGTAACGTAAAAATATAAAACTTACAAAAATATTAAAACTTGACAACAAAATCTATTTTGATATTTTAGGTGATCCTTGAGCTTATTGGGTGATTACTTGATGTTTAAAAAATTGAAAACGCAAACTGAAAACGTGTAGAATGCGAAATGTACAAGTTTAAGTAAGAATAGAAAAGTAAAAATGGAATATTTAAAATATGATAGTAAGAAACCAAAATGCATAAAAATATGTCTACTGAGTATTGTCGGGTGTTGGTTTAGGTTAAATGTACGTTTAACGATGTACACGGAATAACCTATCTAGTTACTCTCAAAATGAATTTACTTAAAATAAGAATATTAAGTAAACTTAAAATATTAAATATTGACCTCAAAATTGTGAATTGTTACAGTACCTAATCCTTAAAGGGAATCTCGTCTCGAGATTCAGTTCGAGTTAGATGTCGAAGTTGTGTTAGTGAAAAGGTGTGGATATTTCTGACGCATTTGGTCTACTCTCTCCAAAGTGTATTTTGGTCCTCGTCGAGAGTTCTAACGAACTTTGACATTAGGAATACGGCTCTGTGGGAAAGTTTGAATTTATTGTCATGATTAAAGCTCGAACTCGTAGCGGCTTAATCCATTCATTTCGGCTCAGGGCGTCAGCTACTACTTTTGCTTTTCCCCAGTGATAACGAATTTCGCAGTCGTAATCACTTAGCAGCTCTAGTCATCGACACTGTCTTATCTTTAATTACTTCTGATCAAGAATATGCTGAAGACTCTTGTGATTCGTAAATACAGTACACTCTGTATCGTATAAATAGTGCCCCCAAATCTTGTGTGTAAAGATTACAACTCCTAATTCTGAGTCATGGGTCGTGTAGTTCTCTTCGTGAGTCTTGAGTTATCGAGAGGCATAAGCTATACTTTCAGTGCTAACTATTTCAGTGCTAACTATTTCCTTTCAGCTAATACTTGGTGTTTAAAATGGTTGGTGTGATGAAATCCGATCTTCAGTTTGATGTATAGAATACAGTTGATATAAACATGGAATGGTTGTGGTAAGAGTCTACTTAGTTTATGTGCTTACTAATACGTATGCCTATGACATGAACTTGTTGATACGCACACTAAAATTTACTTTTTAGGGATATAGTGAAAGATTGTTTTTAACATGGATTATAGGTAACTACTCCCAGCATAACATAATATTTCCTGAATTAGACATAGGTGATCAGGCTATGTATAATTGAGGCTTAATGATGCAATGATTGGCTTAGTCGATTTAATTTTTATGGTCCTTAAAGTTAATTAGTATTAATCATACTGTTTATAAGTTGGTATTCCAAATAGTTGATATTGTAGCGAAATAGTTCATATGATTATGTCAAAGTAGTTTATAGGAGAATGGCAAAATGATTTTATGATAATAGAACAGTTTATGAGGTAGTAGCAATTTAGCATATTAGTTTATAAAATAGTGGTAGAGTAGTCTATAAGAAAGTAACAAAAATAGTTTATGGGATGGTGATAAACAAATTATAAGATAATAGTGAAATGGTTTATAAAGGGGTAGTAAAATAGCTTTACAATGAAATGTCAAAATGATTTGTAAGGTGGTAATAAAACAAATTTATATTGTACTTAGCCAAATAGTTTATGCGATAGTAGTAAATCAGGTTTGTTGTTTATAAGGTAATAGTAAAGTAATTCATATGAGGGTTGTAACACCCCAACCCGACAAGGGCAAAGGTGTCACATATACGGATTCTTATCAGAACAAACACAGACATTTGACATAAATAATACAATGAAAATCCAAGGTTTACAACTGAAATCAGAACTACAAGCTTTACATTACAAAATTTCTATGTCTAATATAAGGTCCTTCTAGTCATCTTCCAAAAGCTAATGAAGTCTTCTAAAGTCAACACTTTTCACCCAACTCCCAGCTTCCAACTAAACCTGCCGCGGGAAAAGAAACGCGGCTGAGCTACACGAGCTCAGTGAACAGATATAACGGTAACAAACAATAATAATGAAATAGGGAAGATGGAAGGAATCGTACATGATGTAATAATAGATGAGAAGAAATATGAGGGTTATACAGAGATATCAGAAAGTATGGATAGTATCATGAGTAATGGTGAAGTAATCAAAAGATCCCATCAAGCCCAAACATACCAAGCCCAGTACAGAGATAAGTCCAGTATCATGTCATAGGGTGTCAGTAATGAAAGTTAAAGGTCATAAGTCTATAAGGTGCATGGAAAACAGTAATCCTCTACGAGCCCAGAAACATGAACATGAAATCATAATCATACCGCCATGCAGAGAGATGTTCCTCTCACTAATCCCAGAAATCAGAAATATGGAGTGATCAGCTCCCAGAGTTGTGAAAGACGTGTATCGCACACACCATCAGTCACCATGCATATCATAACATATCATAACATGAACATAATACAGAAACAAATCTAGGATGCATCCATACGCCCCTGGTGGCCATAACTCCCAACACACCAAATAAAATACAGAAAAGGGACGGGACAGGTCATCACTCTCCTGCCCTAGAGTCATGCCATCGGTGCATCGACTGACATGGACATGAAACCCTCATGCCTAGTGAGTGGCTCGTAGTATCAAACTGTGGGTCAGGGTCAAGTATCATGTATCCAGTATTTAATTTAGTTTCATAAGTCAATTTCCATTTCAGAATATCAGAGTTCATAATCAGAGGTTCATATCAGAGGTTCCTACCATAAAGGTTCCATGTCAGAAAGGTCATATATCAGAAATGTTTAATATCAGAAAGGTTCATAACAGAAAGGTCATGTATCAGAAAGGTCCACAGAATCAAAGAACATGGCAGTGAATCAGAAATCAGAAATGAGACGAAGGCACCTTACTAAAGAAGGGCAGAATATCTGTACCTTATTTGATAGCAAAACAAACCAAAGACAGATCACAGGACACCGGATTACTCCCGCCTCAGCGAATCTACACGAATTATAAGTGTACTTATAAGTTTCATAGCCTTATGATTTCATAGTTTCATAGTTTCTAAATCATGAGGTTTCATTTTAGTTTCTCTCCATCTTAGGTAACTTTACACATTCAGTAACTTTAGTTATTATCATTCCTGTTTATCAACTTATTAAAGATGACCATGTTAGTAGGTTAAGGTTCATAATGCCTTTTACATAAGTTCAAGATTAAATATGACTAGTTTCCATAAGTTAGGGTTTTTTAATTGCAAACATCCCAAAGTTAAGGGTCTTGAATGAAAATATTGAAAATTACTAATTTAAATACATCATTTATTCAGAATCACATCTCCCGTCCTTTAAGTTTCATATTTTACACATTACTCCCTTGATTTACCAAAATCACAAAATAAACCTTATAATTATACAAATTACACTTCAACCTTTATTATGTTCATAATTATACAACTAACCCTCACATTTACTAAATTACAGATTATACTCCCCAAATATAAGTGTGGCACGAATCAAACCCTCAAGTTTTATAACTTACACATTTAGTCCCTTTAGTTTCTAAAATAAACACAAAACACCTTTCACAATCCTTTTTATACTTTTCATCAGGTTCTAACAGTTTTGAACTTGAAGTTGTCAGGTTTTCTATAAATCGAAACTCATATAAGAACTCAGAAATAAATTCCCCAAAATTCACACAAGTGCCCAGATGTCTTGAGACTCTACCCAAATTTTTCCAGAATTTATTATCAAGTGTAACTATAGTTTAAAAATCCTTTATTTCAAGTTGTCCAGATTTCTGATTGATTTTACTATACGAAAAGTTATTAATTAGAAACCCTTAAGAAAATTTATAAAAATCTATAAAAATTCCAGGAAGTAATAGACATCCTAAATATTACCCAGTTCAAAGGAAACCTCCTAATTCGACACGGTTTGGAAATTAAAATTCAAAAACCCGGACTGATTTTCCAGACTTACAAATCCGATCAGACACATAATTTCCCAAAAATCAAAAGGTAACCTTCCAGGCCTCCAAAAATTATAAACTAAATTTTCCCAGGTAGCCATTTCATTGAACTTAGTTTTAGACTCTTAAAAAACCAAAATATACGTTCACATCAATTAATTACATTCGATTTAGTTGGACCCTTTTTTCTGGACAGCATCTGTTGTTCATGATTTTATGTGTAACTCATTTTAGGGCTTACATATCAACACAAAGTCTTCATACATGATTCAAAAACACATTATAATGATTCTTACATATCCTACGCGTGTTCATAATCATTTTAATTCAGATCCATAAACTCCTTTCGATTTATACATTTAGGGTTTCAACATTTTATGTCAATCTTATACTTATTATCTTATGTAGCTTTTAGTCAACAAGAACACCAAGATGAATGAATATAAAAATGATTTAAACACGAAAAGATGATACTTCATACCCTCGAAGACCACACGAAGGATCAAGAACACAAAAAATCAAGTCGCCACTCCTCTTCTCCTTACTTGTGACACGAATTGAATGAGAAGTAATGATTCAAAAGTCTCCTCTTGGCTGCTACTATGGATCGATCAAGAGAGACAAAGGGAGGCCGAGATTTTTAGTGAGAGAGTAACTAGGGTTTTGATTATGTTCGGTCTAAAAAAATAAAAAGGGAACCGTGTGTTTGTAGTTTGGGCTAAACAAGGAAAAGATCAAGTATAATGGGCTTATAGTGTAGGATTTTTTTTTTATTTTTTTTATTTTTTTGTACATAATCTTATAATGTAAGGTTTTTATTGGTGGCTTATTTCATCAAATAACGTAGGACATAATTTATTTTAGATTAAATGCACTTAATGTTACTTATTTAATTTTTCATAAGTTCATAAAGTTTTAAATTTGAGGTTATTTTCGTCACTTCATAATATGCTAAGTTTCGGGTTTTACAAGGGTAGTAAACCGGTTTATAATATGGTGACAAGATAGTTTAAAAGTTAATAACATCACAGTTTATAAAATGGTAGTGAAATAGAAAGTGTAACAAACGGAAATTGTCACAACATGTTGATAATAAAATGGTAGATAGTCATAAGTCAAGTGAATCCCACAACTCGGGATAAACATACATAAAATACACCGATGTTCATGAAAAGTGCTAGTGTTATTCCCTTATGGGATACAACCTAAGAGGGCCTAGGTTTAGGTCTTATTATGCAAGGTAGAAGAATTCCTTCTCTAAACATCATCATTTCGTAACGTCTTTATTAGCTTTGGTGGGCTTTTCCTTCTTTATTCTGGTTCTTCAGTGCTAGACATTTATTCTTGTAGTGTCCCTTTGCTCCGCATCCGAAGCAAGTAACCACTGGTTGCAAGTTGCTTCCAGTAGCAGGGCCTGTTTTTCTGTAGTCTTTAGCTTGGTGTCCCACCTTCTGGCAATTCCTGCACTTAACAGTGAAAGGGCTTGTGTGATGCAGCTTGCATTGATTGCACAGTGGTTTGTTCCCAGCATAACCCTTCTTGTCACTTGGTCCAGTAGTATAAGTCCCAACCATTTCTTGCCTCTTGTTTTGTTGTTGGTCAGAATCTCCTCTATGATTACTTTCCCATTTCCTCTTGTTGTTGTTGTGGTTTTGGTTGTCGTGTTGATATCTCGAGCAATCCTAGTTCTGGCAACTTGGTGTATTTCGTTATGTGCCATACGGATGGCTTCATGCATAGAACCAGGCTTGGATAAGGCGACAATCTATCGAATTTTTAGGGAGAGTCCCTGGATATACCTTTCGAGTTTCTCGTGCTCGGTTTCCGTCATAGCAGGGTATAGTAGTGCCAGCTCGTAAAAGCGAGTGTTGTACTTGATGACATCATCTCCTTTCATAGTCAATTCCTAAATTCCTTGTTCTATTGCCTGCAATTTGCTCTTTGAACAGTATTCTGCATTCATCATCTTTCTCAGTTCATCCCAAAGGGTTAAGTATGCGATATCAACTCCTACCGACTGAACATAGGCGTTCCACCATGTCAGGGCACGTCCCTGAAATATGCAAGTAGCAAACTTGACTCTGTTTTCCTCGGAGCAGTTTCCACATCGAAGTATTGATTCCACATCTTCAAACCATTTGGACATTCCCACCGCGCCTTCATTTCCACTGAAGGTGTGGGGCTTACAATTCATAAAGTCCTTGTAAGAGCAACCATGGGTTGTGGGCTTCATTCTGACTGTATTTCCACTGACTTCGTAGGCAGCAATCGTCTCTGCAACTTGTTGGGCTATGAGTTACTATATATCAGTTTCGTTTCTCTTCTTTGGCTGCATGGTTCTATTAATCATTACAAGTGTACAACACAATGAGTATTTGATCAATGTAAAAGAACCATACACAATAATATAAACAACCATAACAACGTAGAATAACATTCCAAGATAGCAAAAGTCATCATAATACAAAGTAGATTAAACACTTTTTGCATCGTTTCACAAAATGTGAAGTATAAGTACAAAAGATAGCATCGTTTCCACTAACTGAGACTCTTAGTTTAGTAATATAATGAACAGAAAGCTACGTAAGAAATCTAGTCTAGTGTGGACCGTCAGGTGGTCCTGGCTGCCCTGCTGATCGCTGCTCTAGTGCGGCGATACGATCCTCCATCTGGTGAAATATAGTCAACAGGCTAGGTCCTCCCTCTGAATTTCGTATCAATCGGTTGTGCAAACCGATCATCACAAGCCCCATGTTTCGTAACATACTACGGATGTGCTGAAACCCCTGCTGAATAATCTTAACACCTGGTCATAGCTCACTAACCTCAACCCTCAATGCCTCTCCCTGATCAGGTGGATAGCTATCTACGATACTCTGTATTCCAGTAACCTTAGTATGAATCCCATCCAGCTCCCTCTTGAGGTTGCTAACTCTCCCATCAGTGGCAGTCTCCTGCTCCTGTAGGTGTACAATGGCAGTACCGTCCAAACCTAAATCCTATGCCATCCGCCCCATATCTCGGTGAACATCTCGTGCCCATGCACGGATCTCCTCATAGTGGAGTATCATGAATCCCAAGTCTCTCCCAATGTCCTCTCGTGCCCCAAGTCTCCAACTCGGGTAAAGGTGATAGAGGAGCTCTAACAGCTGGTGTATATGATACTGGTGTAGGTGATCTAGTGGAAGGAGTAGGTGATACAGGTTGTAGAAACTAAGAACGTGGTAAAGATAGTTTCTTGGACCTTTTATCTCGAGGTTGTTTAGACCTCATATTATCTAGGAACAATAACATTGATACTCAGCGGAATAATAAACAATAAGAACATCAATGTTATGAATAAGGTTTTTCATTCATAGGATACACATAATCACCACAATTCTAGATGATCAACTTTAGAACGGTTACTCAACAATAACAGGGATCAAAGATCCTTGAGGTGAAAACAACTCTAACCCTATTCTAGGCGTTTTCATGAATACACGCCCTAGACACACACGCTTTAGTAATTGACTATATCTTAATTCTGTGCACACAAATAATATGTCCCATGTCCTCTTTATATACTAGAGGATTAGGGTTTACAAGGGAAAACATAATACAATTAGGAAAGTAAATATTCTTCTAGAGTCTTCCAAATCCTCCATCTTTTTGTAACTTTCCTTCTTGTCACATTAATTCCTTCATGTTTCATTCTTCTTGTTTTGTATCATCAAATCTATAAAACCCAATAGGTGATGCAAAAATAAATATTTGGCTAGTAAAAATAGTTTGAAAAATTAACGGGTGTTACATATTGTCAGTAAAATATTGATTTGACTGCTAGGATTAGAGTAATTTAGGTTAGAAAGTAGGTTGAAGAAAGTGAATTGAGATATTTTAGAAGACTTATGAGAGTTTCTATTGGACCAACTTCAATTAAAAGATAATTTTTTATTGAAGAAAAGTGAATATAATAGTTTAAAAGTTAAAATATCCAAAAGGAAAACCCTTAAGATACGATATTGATCAGTAAAAATCTCAACAAACTTCTCAACGGCTAGTTTCAAAAAGTTGTTATTTCACACCAGTACTAACGTCTATCCAGCAGTACAAACTTAAGCCTACCAGTACTAACTTTTTTCCTGGCAGTACTAACTGTTTGGAAAAAATTTGACTTAGCAATATGAACTCAATTTGGATTTAAAACTATACTGCTTACAACCATTTTGAAGGGGTTAAGTGTAAAGACAGACATTTAATCATAATTTCGGCTTAATGCAACCTCTGGTTGTGTGAGAACCAATTGTTTCAGTTATAAATAACTGCCTGTGATCAGATCAACTCATTCAAAGAGCTTTCTTGACAGGGTTTCCAGCTCGTGCCAGGTGTTGCCTCTAACACAAATGTGTTAGATCCACGTTTGCTCGTTTTTCTCTCTACTAGATGTCCTTGGACTAACACATTATACTTTTAGTGGCAGGTGTTGGCTCTAACACAAATGTGACAGGTTTTCCAGCTCGTGGCAGGTGTTGCCTCTAACACAAATGCAAAAACTCATAATAAGATTTCAAGAAAGAAATTTTAAAGAACCCTTTAACTTAGATATAACATATTAGTTAAAAGATGCCCAAATTCAGTCCATCATCAATCTATTATGTCAGCAACCATTCCACCATTTGTTGTTCACACAATGCACTAGTAATTCCTTTGTGCTTAAACACCAAATTCATTCATGCTTGGTTCTGTCATTATCAACTCCATGACATGCAAATGTTAGTCCAAAACCAAGAAAACAAATGGCAAAGCATTTGCTTCATAGCTGTATAAACATATGACTAACAGTTCAAACATAACAGGCCTAATTTGTACTTAGCAGTACAAACTATACAAAACAGTACTAATTGACAAATCTAGCAATACAAATCCAATTGAAGATACAAAGACACATAGATTAAAAACTTTAAGGGTTAAGCATTCGATTACTTGCTACCAAGTATTGAAACCTTTCAACATCAAAAGCTTTAATGAGAAGATCTGCAAAGTTTTGATCAGTATCAATTTTAACAACTTGAACTAACTTTTTCACATTGCAGTCTCTTATAAAATGATGTCTAATTTCTATGTGTTTTGTTTTAGAATGTTGCATTGGATTTTTAATAATGCATATTGTACTGCTATTGTCAATATATATCATGGTATTCATAAAATTATACCCATAGTCAAGCAGTTGATTTTGAATCCAAATAACTTGACCACAGCAACTTGCAGCAGCTACATACTCAGCTTCAGTTGTAGAAGTTTCCACAATTGTCTTCTTCTTGCATTGACATGATATAAGTCTGCAACCAAGGAACTGACAACCACCTGTTGTTGATTTCCTATCCAGACTTGCACAAGCATAATCACTATCTGAGTATGGTACCAAATCAAAAGGTGATTCCCTAGGATACCACATACCCAACTTAGGTTGACCCTTAAGGTACCTAAAGATTCTCTTTACAGCAGTTAGATGGGAAGCATTGGGATTAACCTGAAACCTTGCACATGCACACACAACAAACATGATATCTGGTGATGAGGTAAGATACATCAAGGACCCGATCATTGACATGTATGTGTATACATCAACACTTTCTCCATCAGCATCTTTAATGAAATGTTTCTCTAGATCAACAGGTGTGCTTGCCACTTTAACATCAGTAAATTAAAATTTCCTTAAGATCTCATTCACATATTTATCCTGACTGATAAATATGCCTTCAATTGATCGTTTCACTTGCAACCCCAAAAAGAAGGTAAGTTCCCCCATGGAACTCATCTGAAACTTATCATGCATAAGCGTCACAAATTCTAAGCACATTTCCTTCTTTGTGGATCCAAATATAATATCATCCACATAGACCGGTACCAGCAAGATATCCCCTATGTTTTTCTTGATAAATAGAGTCTGATCAATCTGGCCTCTTTGAAATCCATACTCTAATAAATAAGAAGTCAATGTTTCATACCAGGCCCTTGGAGCTTGATGCAAACCAAAAAGAGCTTTCACCACCTTGTACACCTTGTCAGGATGTTCTGGATCTACAAAACCTGGAGGTTGAGAAACATATACCTCCTCTTCAATAGTACCATAGAGAAAGGTACTCTTGACATCCATCTGGTAAACAGTAATGCCCATGAAAGAAGCATAAGCTAAGAACAATCTTATGTATTCAATCCTAGCTACAGGTGCAAAAACCTCTTCATAGTTTATCCCTTCTTCTTGTGTATACCCCTGGGCTACATGTCTTGCCTTACTTCTAATCACTATCCCCCTTTCATCTCTCTTGTTTCTAAAAACCTATTTAGTTCCATTAACCCTCATACCCTTGGGTAAATCAACCAATACTTAAACCTTCTGAATTTTGAATTGGAGAAGCTCCTCTTGCATAGCTTCTACCTAGCTTGAGTCTTCTAAGGCTTTAAGTATGTTCTAGGGCTCAGATTGGGAAAGGAAACATACAAATAGACATGTGTCGGCATCTTCATGTTTCTTTTCTTCATAAACAGTACTAAGAAAGACTTGTTGATCTGAAGTCATGGTCTGCCTTCTTGTCTTGACACCATACTATAAGAGAAGAACACAAAGTATCCAAGTAGATACAAATTGTTATCATTCCTCTTCATTTGTAAGAGAAGAACTCAAAGTATCCTAGAAGATACAAGAGTTGTAGTTGTTAGGTCTTGTAACATTTGTTACACTCTTGATTGTAACATAGCATACATCAAGATCATTTTTCTTTTGAGAGTTTGTTAGGGAAGATCATTATGATCTTGTCGAGATCTTGGAGATCTCTTGAAGCCATTGGGCCTGTGTGTATTGATCAAGTGGGTCAAGGGTAGATCGGGTAGATCGTGATAGATTGGTGCTAGCTAAGATTAGCACTCGACATCTTGCTTAGTGTCAGAAATAGGATAAGCGACATGTACGGTGTAGATCGGGTAGATCGTGGTAGATTGGTGCTAGCTAAGATTAGCACTCGACATCTAGCTTAGTGTCGGAAATAGGATAAGCGACGTGTACGGTGTAGATCGTGGTAGATTGGTGCTAGCTAAGATTAGCACTCGACATCTAGCTTAGTGTCGGAAAACAAGTTAAGCGACGTGTACGGTTTTCTCCGCCTGAAGGGAGTTTGTTGATTAGTGAAGTAACTCTCGAGTTGGGTACTCAAGGAGTGGAGTAGGGCAAAGAGGAGCTTCATGACCGAACCACTATAAATCACCGTGTCCGGTTTGCGCCTTCTTACTTGTCTCTTTACTTTCATTTCATTCTTTATCGCTTTATAGTTGCATTGCGTTTTTGCTTGTGTGGCTAGTTGCTTATGTTATGTTGATTATCTATGTGTTGTGGTTTGATTGTGCATATGTTGTAGTTTACTATATTCATCTCTTGATGCTATATGATCATAGTTGACACTTTTCATATTGCATCACACTTGATCAGGAGTTTGATACAAAAGTTTTAAATTTTTAAATGGAAACGTATTCACCCCCCCCCCCTCTACAGTTTCCACAAACGCGTTTGCGTCTCTTCCAATTCTCTCTATGTGACCAAGCCAGTCATTGGCTATGGCATTTATCTGCGGGATCTATTTCATCTTGGGATGATCTTACTTCTCGTTTCCTTGCAAAATTCTTTCTACCCAAGGCAATTACTTCGTTACGTGCTCAAATTGAGAAGGAAATCAATGAACTTAGGGAGCTTAATGAGTTAATTATGAGAGAAATTGAGTTTAGAACCAATCCTTGTAGGGATAGCACTACCCCTTGTGATGATTTGGATGAGGAACTAAGGAATAACTTTGGTGTGTTTGAAAATTTCTTTCCAACTCGTGAGGAATTAAATTACCATAAATTTCTTTTAAAGCATCCTTGTCCCTCGAGATATTGGAAAAGACCGTGAATTAGGAAGCGTAATTACATGAATATTAAGATTCCTTGCATGGTTGGTTATATGTATAGAGAGCACACTTACGTTGACTTAAAATCTCCTATGAACGTTATGTCTAGGCTCTATTATAAGTGGATCATGAATGAAGAACTGAAACCTAGACAGGACCCTTACAACCCTAATTGGCTATGTAATTTTGTTGGTAGAATTAAAGGGTTGCACGTCTTCGTAGGTAATTTTGTCTATCAATGTGACTTTATGATCTTGGAAGACGTTAGCGGTATTATAGACCAATTCTTATGTGAGATAGTGCTAGGAAAACCGTTTGTTGAAGCATCTAAAATGCCCTATAATAGAGACGAAGGTATAGTTACGTTTTCAGATGGAATAGAGAGTGTCAAATATAGAATGCCATATAAGGTAGAACAATTCAAGGACATGGAGGATTTAGATGTTGACAACCCAGCTTTTGAGGTTGATAGTGATAAAGAGGAAAACGATAATAGCCACAAGAGAAATTATATTCACTATTCAGGGTGTTTGGCTTTAGGCCCGGAATACAAGCAGGATGAAAGAATGATTAAGATGTTAGAAATAGCCTTTAAGTTACGAAGAAGGAAAACGTAGGCCATGACTTTGAGTCTAGCTACAAGACTCGTAAATAAAGAAAAGTGCTTCTTGGGAAGCAACCCATGTTTTATTGTTGGTTTGTTTTTATTTTGTTTGATTTCATACATATGCTCCATCATAATTGTTTAGCGATCATGAATCAAAAAATTTGTGAAAATGTTTTATTTTGTTTTTAACCTCGCCTTAATAACATATAAAGGTATTTTACAAAAAGATAAGTGTAGGGAAGCTCACATTCGTTTACAAGAATGAATTCGAACATGAGAGTTAACAATTATTGATTAGCATATATATTTGTGTGTTTGTTAGAGTCAAATGCTTGTATTGAGTCACAATGAATGTTCTGCAGTTTTCCAGGTTTTATTAATCAGATTTTTCCAGAAATTTTTCAGAAACAAAATGTAAAAATACTGTCCGGTCATACCTGACGGCGTCAGGGTCTATAACCTGATGACGTCAGGCACTGTAGCAGCACAGTTTTCCAGGATTTTGTTTTTCTGCTGGAACTTAATTTTTGAAAATTTTCAGAATTTTAAATTTTCAGGAATCTGTAGACATTTATTTTGCAAGCATTATATCTTACTTTGCTTTTTAGGAATTAGTTTTTATATATATAGTGTTTACCGCCGATTTTATGCGAGGTTTTGTGTTTTGTTTTCTTAGTAAATTACATGTTATATTGGACAAGAAGATAAAGATGAAGTATGATGAGCGTTTATTGCATTTATTTTCTTGGAGGAGGATTTAACCGTATTTTCGCATCGTCCATGCGAGCAAATTAGGGGAGTATTATTTTCTTTCATCTATTTTATTTTTCCCATTATCATAACTATAATACTTTTCGGAACATGGGGGACAATGTTCAATTTAAGTGTAGGGAGGGTAAAATGAGATATCTTAGAAACTATAACTTCGCTTGATGTTTGTTTTGTCTTAGAGTAAATGTGTAATAAAACTAAAAGAAATACTTGTTAGGGCAATTTTGGCACCAAATTTAAATTTTTTTACAACATGTAGGAGTGAAACTTTAGTCTTAATAAGAGTCTCATGAATAGGAATTATATAGCTAACACAAAAACCCTTCCACTCAAAAATTTCCACCCCAAAAATGTGAGGTTCGCCTTTAGATCTTTAGGAAAAAGCATTTGCCTTTAATGCTTATGAGTGTTCCGGTAATATATAGATTCTAGAACTTGCGTTTGTGATGCATTCCGAGATCGCTAGTGAGACTACATTCGTGTAGTTAGGATTTACTAAATGATAAAAGGCATTAGGATAACCCTTATTTTAAACCTGTTTTATAATTACTTGACCGATGAGCCAAGTGACTTGAACAATAAAGTCAAAAAATTTCCCACACATTTGCGATGTACTCACTTTTAGTACACGATACCCCTAGTACACCCCTCAGAGCCTATCTTTTTCGCAGTTCTCGTGATATTTCGGTGGATTCCGAAGTATTAATGAAGAACATTGTTTACAATCTACCCCCAAATGTACAACCAAATCGCCTTAGCCTTCCTTGTATGCACTCAACTTTAGTGCATTATTGTTACAACAATTGTGTTAAACCCGTTGTTAATTGTCTAATTGGTTACATGGTTGCTAAGTCGAGTCATATCTTGTAAATACAGTTTTGGGACGATTGGGACTCATGGGTAAAAGTACTAGTTTGATATGGAGTAATGGGGAATTATTACCCCCATATGTGCGTTAATGTTTAAGGTACTCCACGTGTTTTATTTTCTTGATTCGGGTCGTTAGATTAGTTTTTATTCATGTAAAAGTTCAAGCGTAGGGAGGTTGCAAGATCTATTTGATGTATTATTTTGGATGGTAGGGCAAGAGTGTATGAAAAAAAATGAAAAAATGATTAAAAAAAAAAGTAGAAAAATACAAGAGAAAAAAAAAACATATGGGCTACTATCTCGTCTTTCATTTTTGTTTAAGTCAAAATACTGTCTTGAAAAATATAAAAAGAGTTAGTAGTTAGCGAGTCGAGTCGAGTCTTGGTTTAGCAACGCCTCATTATACATGTAATTAACTAAGATGATTGACTTGCCACTAGTAAATTTTCCTTATCCAACAAAACCGTGTTTTCCTATGCCCTTACACCTAACGTTACAACCCTTTAAAAGACTTCTTTGATAGTTTATCCTAGGTGCTTACGCCAAAGTTGCGGAGGTTTGATCCGTTCCCAAGCCTATGGTAATCTATGAGCTATGACAGGTAGAGAGTGTTATATTTTCCCGTTTTCATATGTTATATAACTTTATACACCCGAGAGATGTGAGAATCAAACACTTTGTGAGAGGTGCTAGTATGTAATTTTCGTGCTTGTTTTGACTAACGTGGAACGATCATGTGTTGTAATTACTTTTATATTAATGTTAAATGACCCCTAACTTGTAAATTGATTAGGATAAAAGCATATTTGCTTGAGGACAAGCAAATCCCAAGTGTAGGGATATTTGATAAGGATTTATTTAGTACCTTTTTAAAGGGTCATTTAAGCCCAAAATCATATTAATATGATCAAATATTGTCTCAAATCATTTCTTTTTGCATTTTAGGTACTTGGGACGAGAAATCTGGAAATCGGCACTTTTTGGACGTATTTGGACGAAAAAGTGAAGAAAACGACGAAGTCGCGAAAAACCTGTCAGACCTGGAGCTCTAACGGCGTTACAAGCTACAATGTGATGCCGTCACTTGTTGATTATGCTGGATTTCTAGTTCAAGTTTAACAAGAGACGCCTCAGTCAAATTCTGAAGATCCATAACCTGACGGCGTCACGTGTTAACTGAAGATGAGAGTCACGTGTTAATTTAACAAGAGACGTCCCAGACACTTTACAAGAGTACGATGTCAGACTGAAGGTGACAGCGTCAGGACTTACTAAGTGACGCCGTCATAACAGTGACTTGCACAAGACGAAACCCTAAATACGGCGAGCTGACGGCGTCAGGACCCATAAGCTGACGCCGTCAGAGTTGTATTCCTATATATATTTTCCTTTGTTATTCATTATGGGTATGACATCTTTGGGTACATCTTGGATTAGGGTTTAAGGACGAATTTTAGCAGCTTTGTAAGGGTTTTTCAACCCTCAAAACATATGTTTCATTGAAGATAAGTTACTCGTTTAATCATTCAATATGTCTATATGTTGTTTGATTACTTGTTTATCTTTTCTTCTATCTATCATGCTAGCTTAAATTTATTTGTGTTTGCTTAGATCTAGTGAAATCTAGTTGTTGAATATTGATTTTTTGTCTATTGTTTAGTTGATTGCTTCGTGTTAGGCTAAGAAAATTGGCCGATCTCTTATATGTAACTGGCTTGAACGTCTTAGAAACGCAACCGTAGAGTGCACTATTGGTTTTTCTCGTTGTATTTATTGCATGAATTGCGACTTGTAGATCCTAGAAAACTTAATAGACTTTTAAGGTTTTTAGGGGAGACTAAGTGTAACACCCCAACCCGACAAGGGCAAAGATGTCACAAATACATGGTTTCATATCAGATACAAGCATTCAAGAAATAAAATAGCGGAAGCCTTAACATTAAAATTCAAAGGAAAAATAAGTCAACACGACTTATATCAAGTGCAAGACAGAAATAACGAAGTACAAAACAGAATCCAAAATGCCCAAACAATGGCATAACAGAAATAATATCCAAATGGTCACACTAGAATGACAAGGTCTAAACTTCACACAAGTTGCTCTCATCCCAAGCTAAAACCCAGCTCCTAGCTTAAATGTACCTGCCGCAGGAAAAGAAATGCGGCTGAGCTACGAGAGCTCAGTGAACAGATATAACGGAAACAAAGCAGTAGTAACGGAATAATAAAGTAAGAGAAATAATACCAAGAGTCAGGAAAATGAATACAAGAGTTATGCAGACATACCAGGAATTAAGAATGGTTACAATAGGAGATGCAAATGAAACCAGAACCCACCAAAATCCCAAGTTAAATCAAGTCAGGTCAAATATCAGGTCAAGGGTCAGGTCATAAGGTTACAAGGTTGCAGGGAAACAGAAATCCACTACGAGCCCAGAAACAAATATCACAACAAGTCCAGTAATCAAGGTGTACGGAGGGGAGACCTCGGTACAAAATACAAGGTGAGGGGCTACCTCTCAGGGTTGGAGTTGCAAGCTCCCAAGATGTGAAAGACGTGTATCGCACACACCATCAGTCACCAAGTATAACAAGTAAACAAGTCAAGTCAAGTCTAGGATGCATCCATACGCCCCAGGTGGCCAAGGTCTACCTCTACGTAACAAGTCAAGTACCAAGTCAGGGACGGGATAGGACATCTCTCTCCTACCCTAGAGTCAAGTCATCGGTGCATCAATGACAAGGACATGAACACCTCATGCCTGGTAGGTGGCTCGTAATATCAAACTGTGGGTCAAGGTCAAGTATCAAGTATCAAGTGGCAAGTGTCAAGTATCAGGGGTCAAGTATCAAGTGTCAGGTGTCAAATATCAGGGTTCATATCAGGGTTCATATCAGGATTCATATCAGGGTTCAATATCATAAGTGTCAAATCCTTAAATACCGTTTTCCATAAAAGTATTCTTTAAAAGGTTTCATAAAAAAGGTCATTTGAAAATGGTTTCTGTAAAGATAATCTTACCAATAGTTTCTTAAAACATTTTCATAATTTATCAAAAAGGTTTTCTCAATCCAGTTATACTATCAGGTATATCAAGGTTCAAGTCCAGGTTCATGGCAAGGTTCATATCAAGGTTCAAGACAAGGTTCAAGTCAGAAGACAAAGCAAGGGTTCAAAGCAAGGTTCAAGAACAAGTACAACAGGTCAAGGTTCACAATACAAGGGATACATAGCGAGGGTTCGGGAAATCTTAAACGAATCAATAAAATAAATCAAGAGACGAAGGCCCATTACTGAAAAGGGCAGAATATCCGTACCTTATTCAAATGCAAGCAAAACAGAAACAGTGAACACTGACAGGAAAACAAGTCACTCCCTCTTCAGACCTAGAGGAGTAGAAGACAAAATTACAAGAGGTTCTAAGTTCAGATTGCTATTTTTAGTTAACCTTCCATTTTAAGTAGCTTTAAGGTTCATAAGGTTATTATAGTAGTTTTATTCATTTAAGGGTTTATTAAGTATTTAGGATAAGTTTAAGGACCAATTGTGCAATTATCATAAAGTTAGGGTATAAGGTGTAATTATTGTAAAATTACAGGTTCCTACGAGTTAAGTCCTTTAGTATTATCAAAATAACAACAAAGACCCTTTAATGTTAGAATATTAACACTTAACCCTTTTTAAATATCATTATACACTTTTTCAGGTTTTTAGGCATTTCTGGACCCGTATTAAATAATTTAAAAATCATAGTAAAACTCCGGAATAAAATCTACAAAAATTCACAGAGGTACCTCAATGTCCCTAGTATTTTACCAAATTTTTCCAGATTTTATTAGTTAGTGTAAGTACGAAATAAAAATCCACTTTTACAACATTTTTCTGAAATCGTATCTGATGGAACACCGAAAATTTATCACTTGTTAACCCCTTCAGAAAAATTTACAAAAATCTACAAAAATTATAGTTACTAATGGACATCCCAAAGGTTACTCAGTTCAAAGGTCTCTTTCAAATTCGACACGGTTTGGAAATTAAAATTCAAAAACCCGGACTGATTTTCCAGACTTACAAATACGACCAGACACATGATTTTCTAAAAATCAAAAGGTAGCCTTACAGGCCTCTAAAAATTACAAAATAAATTTCTCCAGGTAGCTATTTCATTAAACTACAATCTAGACTCCAGAAACATCAAAATATACATTCATATCATTAATTCACAGCCGATTAAAGTCGAGTACAATTCCAGGTCAGTAGCAGTTTTTAGTATAACATGTAATTACTAGGGTTTTATTAATCCCATTCATTTGTTCTTGACATAAAACGTTTTTGGATGAGTTCATATCATATATAGGTCGATTATATCAGGTCTTAACATATTCCACAACAATTAAATCATCATATACACCAGTCGATTTATCAAAACAGTTTTTATGGTTGTTATTTTATGTAGTATGTTTATGATTTTATGTGACATTAAAACTCAAAAAGGGCAAAGAATACACAAGGATTGAACAAGGGAATGATGCAAATACCCTTGAAGATAAGAACACGAATAATCACAAAATCAAGTCACCACACCAACGGATTCCTTCTCTTCTTCTTTCTTATGTTCGTACAGCAGCAGAAACACAAGAACAAAAACATGGTTTTTGATTAGTTTTTGGTTATAATTTCGAATGGATCATGATATGTATTACACGGTTACCTTAGAACGAATGAGACACGAATCAAGAACGAGATTACACCTTCCTTTGTGGTTTGTTTGGGTCGTAGCAGCAGAGACAAGAAGTGGCAGCCGAGTATTTGGTTTGGAGAATTTAGGGTTTGTTTTGGTGGTTTTTGATGTGCCGAATATTATGAATAAGGGGAGTAGGGTTTTTATTTTTTTTGTTGCCTTGGAGGGTTATCAAACCACACGGTTTGTAGAGGGTTTTTAGGGGAGATATGCAGAATTTTTATGAGGTGATTATGAGGATTAATTTCTTCCAAAATTATAAAAATTCTTGCTTATCTTTTGATTCTCTTTTAACCGAAAATTTGGAGGTATAAAACACATAAAATGTCGCCTTTTTAGGACTAGGATTAGGACATTTATTTTGTACATTTTAAATTATAATGCAATGTTTTTATTTGGGGCTTAATTCATTACATAACTTAGGATATAACCAATTTAGGTTAAGTGTCAAATAATGCTAACTATGTAATTTTCATAAGTTATCAAAATTCAAATTCGATGGTATTTTCGTCATTTCGGATTATATTAATTTGTGGGTTTTACAACTCTTCCCCTCTAAAAGAAAAATTTCGTCCTCGAAATTTGCAAGGAATCAGAAATGAAAGAGAACGGAAAACAAACAAGGACATACCAGACGCGCGATCAGTCCGGTCACCAGAAAGCATAAAGACACGACCGGTATGAGGAGCAGGAGGAGGAGGATCAAGAAATTTCTCAAGTGCTGACGTGGTTTGCTTAGGACAATTTCTCACTTGATGCTCAGAAGAACCACATCCGAAACAAGCACCAGACGTCGTACGACAAACTCCAGTATGGTTTTTCCCACAAGAACCACAAACAGGTAGGGAGGTAGAGTGCTCAGATGATTTCCTCTGCGAGTTTGACCCAGTCGCCCGATCTTGCTGATAGTCTCTAGAAGAATGATCTCTCCACTGCCGTTGGTTGTTGTTGCTCTCCGGACGCTCACTACCCTGCTTAGAAGCTGACCTCGAACCCCGACCTCTCTAATAAGAATCCCGGTCCTGGCGACTCCTCGGCTCATGCCCTTGGTCCTGACGACCCTGACCCCGGAAATCCACACGGTTACCGTCCCTGTCCCGCTTATTAGAACCCCCGTCCGCATGTAACAACTCAATGTTGCGGGCAGCATCCGCAACAGCAGCCACGTCCTCGTGCTCAAAGTTCACGATACGGTCTAATACCCATGTCTTTAATGCCCACTTAAAATGACGTGCCTGACGATGAGCATCCCCAGCAACCTCCGGCCCCACAAAACTGGCCAAACGTAAGAACCTCTGCATAAACTCACCCGACGACTCATGGTCCCCCTGACGAATCGTCCCATACTCCCTCTCATACTTCTGCTGCTCCGATAATGGAATATACTGCCTATAGAACACCTCAATGAAATCCGCCCAAGAACAGGTCTCCGCATAATCACCTCCCTTAGCTTGAACAAGAGCAGTCCACCAATTAAGAGCGTCACCCTCCAGCTTGAATGTAGCCAAACGAGTTTTAAACTCGTCAGCACATCCGAGAACCCTGAACAACTTTTCGACATGGGTGATCCAGTCCTCTGCCTCATGGGGAGTGGCAGCGGACTTGAAAGAGAGAGGCTTGAGCTTATTAAACCTCTCAATCCAAACGTGGATACCAACGGGTTGAGCAGCGGGTGGAGCAGTGGGTGGAGCATCGCCACCACCACCACCAGAAGAACTTGCACCATTTCGGATGTTGTTGGTGACCTCGGTCACCACCTGAGCAGTAAGGTTAGGGAGGACGTTTTTCAAAGCCTCAGCAATCATGGCCTCGAAATTTGGAGCATCATACTCGTTAAAGCGCGTGTTCACCATCTGAACGATCACAAAAAGGATTAGCAACTCAGATAGAATATGAAAGAGCAGATCAAGAATATATGACAGAGCAAAACAGGAAAAGAGTGCGCGAAAGGAAACCTAATGTCTACCCAATCCTCACAGGTCACGAGCCTAAGCTCTAAGGGTTTCGGATGCCTATGCTCTGATACCATAAATTGTAACACCCCAACCCGACAAGGGCAAAGATGTCACAAATACATGGTTTCATATCAGATACAAGCATTCAAGAAATAAAATAGCGGAAGCCTTAACATTAAAATTCAAAGGAAAAATAAGTCAACACGACTTATATCAAGTGCAAGACAGAAATAACGAAGTACAAAACAGAATCCAAAATGCCCAAACAATGGCATAACAGAAATAATATCCAAATGGTCACACTAGAATGACAAGGTCTAAACTTCACACAAGTTGCTCTCATCCCAAGCTAAAACCCAGCTCCTAGCTTAAATGTACCTGCCGCAGGAAAAGAAATGCGGCTGAGCTACGAGAGCTCAGTGAACAGATATAACGGAAACAAAGCAGTAGTAACGGAATAATAAAGTAAGAGAAATAATACCAAGAGTCAGGAAAATGAATACAAGAGTTATGCAGACATACCAGGAATTAAGAATGGTTACAATAGGAGATGCAAATGAAACCAGAACCCACCAAAATCCCAAGTTAAATCAAGTCAGGTCAAATATCAGGTCAAGGGTCAGGTCATAAGGTTACAAGGTTGCAGGGAAACAGAAATCCACTACGAGCCCAGAAACAAATATCACAACAAGTCCAGTAATCAAGGTGTACGGAGGGGAGACCTCGGTACAAAATACAAGGTGAGGGGCTACCTCTCAGGGTTGGAGTTGCAAGCTCCCAAGATGTGAAAGACGTGTATCGCACACACCATCAGTCACCAAGTATAACAAGTAAACAAGTCAAGTCAAGTCTAGGATGCATCCATACGCCCCAGGTGGCCAAGGTCTACCTCTACGTAACAAGTCAAGTACCAAGTCAGGGACGGGATAGGACATCTCTCTCCTACCCTAGAGTCAAGTCATCGGTGCATCAATGACAAGGACATGAACACCTCATGCCTGGTAGGTGGCTCGTAATATCAAACTGTGGGTCAAGGTCAAGTATCAAGTATCAAGTGGCAAGTGTCAAGTATCAGGGGTCAAGTATCAAGTGTCAGGTGTCAAATATCAGGGTTCATATCAGGGTTCATATCAGGATTCATATCAGGGTTCAATATCATAAGTGTCAAATCCTTAAATACCGTTTTCCATAAAAGTATTCTTTAAAAGGTTTTATAAAAGAGGTCATTTGAAAATGGTTTCTGTAAAGATAATCTTACCAATAGTTTCTTAAAACATTTTCATAATTTATCAAAAAGGTTTTCTCAATCCAGTTATACTATCAGGTATATCAAGGTTCAAGTCCAGGTTCATGGCAAGGTTCATATCAAGGTTCATGACAAGGTTCAAAACAAAGGTTCAAGTCAGAAGACAAAGCAAGGGTTCAAGGCAAGGTTCAAGAACAAGTACAACAGGTCAAGGTTCACAATACAAGGGATACATAGCGAGGGTTCGGGAAATCTTAAACGAATCAATAAAATAAATCAAGAGACGAAGGCCCATTACTGAAAAGGGCAGAATATCCGTACCTTATTCAAATGCAAGCAAAACAGAAACAGTGATCACTGACAGGAAAACAAGTCACTCCCTCTTCAGACCTAGAGGAGTAGAAGACAAAATTACAAGAGGTTCTAAGTTCAGATTGCTATTTTTAGTTAACCTTCCATTTTAAGTAGCTTTAAGGTTCATAAGGTTATTATAGTAGTTTTATTCATTTAAGGGTTTATTAAGTATTTAGGATAAGTTTAAGGACCAATTGTGCAATTATCATAAAGTTAGGGTATAAGGTATAAATATTGTAAAGTTACAGGTTCCTACGAGTTAAGTCCTTTAGTATTATCAAAATAACAACAAAGACCCTTTAATGTTAGAATATTAACACTTAACCCTTTTTAAATATCATTATACACTTTTTCAGGTTTTTAGGCATTTCTGGACCCGTATTAAATAATTTAAAAATCATAGTAAAACTCCGGAATAAAATCTACAAAAATTCACAGAGGTACCTCAATGTCCCTAGTATTTTACCAAATTTTTCCAGATTTTATTAGTTAGTGTAAGTACGAAAGAAAAATCCACTTTTACAACTTGTTCTGAAATCGTATCTGATGGAACACCGAAAAGTTTTCACTTGATTACCCCTTCAGAAAAATTCACAAAAATCTACAAAAATTCACAAAAACCCGGACTGATTTTCCAGACTTACAAATACGACCAGACACATAATTTTCTAAAAATCGAAAAGTAGCCTTACAAGCCTCTAAAAATTACAAACTAAATTTCTCCAGGTAGCTATTTCATTAAACTACAATCTAGACTCCAGAAACATCGAAATATACGTTCATATCATTAATTCACAGCCGATTAAAGTCGAGTACAATTCCAGGTCAGTAGCAGTTTTTAGTATAACATGTAATTACTAGGGTTTTATTAATCCCATTCATTTGTTCTTGACATAAAACGTTTTTGGATGAGTTCATATCATATATAGGTCGATTATATCAGGTCTTAACATATTCCACAACAATTAAATCATCATATACACAAGTCGATTTATCAAAACAGTTTTTATGGTTGTTATTTTATGTAGTATGTTTATGATTTTATGTGACATTAAAACTCAAAAAGGGCAAAGAATACACAAGGATTGAACAAGGGAATGATGCAAATACCCTTGAAGATAAGAACACGAATAATCACAAAATCAAGTCACCACACCAACGGATTCCTTCTCTTCTTCTTTCTTATGTTCGTACAGCAGCAGAAACACAAGAACAAAAACATGGTTTTTGATTAGTTTTTGGTTATAATTTCGAATGGATCATGATATGTATTACACAGTTACCTTAGAACGAATGAGACACGAATCAAGAACGAGATTATACCTTCCTTTGTGGTTTGTTTGGGTCGTAGCAGCAGAGACAAGAAGTGGCAGCCGAGTATTTGGTTTGGAGAATTTAGGGTTTGTTTTGGTGGTTTTTGATGTGCCAAATATTATGAATAAGGGGAGTAGGGTTTTTATTTTTTTTTGTTGCCTTGGAGGGTTATCAAACCACACGGTTTGTAGAGGGTTTTTAGGGGAGATATGCAGAATTTTTATGAGGTGATTATGAGGATTAATTTCTTCCAAAATTATAAAAATTCTTGCTTATCTTTTGATTCTCTTTTAACCGAAAATTTGGAGGTATAAAACACATAAAATGTCGCCTTTTTAGGACTAGGATTAGGACATTTATTTTGTACATTTTAAATTATAATGCAATGTTTTTATTTGGGGCTTAATTCATTACATAACTTAGGATATAACCAATTTAGGTTAAGTGTCAAATAATGCAAACTATGTAATTTTCATAAGTTATCAAAATTCAAATTCGATGGTATTTTCGTCATTTCGGATTATATTAATTTGTGGGTTTTACACTAAGATTCATAGAGTTGGGACTTCGGTACCTCCCCACGACCGATATTAAGGAATACAGCGCTTCAACTAAAACAAGGACGTGACAATTTGACAGATCAATAGGAGATAACTAGGGAGCAATTAAATCTAAGTAAACACGCTTTTTCCTATCATAAAAAGTCACCAATTGTATTTTCTTTTTTTATTTAAATAAGTTATAATTCGTTTTGGGTTAGTTGACTAGCAACTAATTCTGACCACTCTTCTGAAACCTGAGATTTTTTAAACTGCTTTCATAAAATAATAAAAATACAAAAAGAATCATCCCTTACCTCTAGACCTATCTCGTCATATATCTTGACCTAACGACACTATTCCCCTAGAGAACGATCAATCCCCCGGATTTACCTATACTACACTACAGCGATCAGGTACACTGCCTGGAGGATTGTAAAACTTCGTTTCGAGGTCTTACAAATCTCGCATCAGTTTCTTGTATTCACAACAGTCCCGCCATCATTTGGTATCAGAGCCATGTTGGGGAAAAGAAATCACGCAACTTGGAGAAGCCAAATCCAGATAAACAAATAAATTTGTTTCACGTCGTCATATTCTACGTAGTCGTAGGATAAATGGCAGCACACACTCTTTCACCGTTAGATTTCTATGATTTTGGACAGGATGTTCAAGACACATAAATCTACGATCTCACCGTTCAAATTTGCGATTGGAGATTTCTACAGGGAGATATACATGTTCAAAGTTTCCGTTTTTCTGCTGAATTTTTTGATATAATGGCCTTTTTTACCCCACAATTATGTGAACGTGGACAACCATTTGGTTATATGGCTCGTAGATTCGCCGGATAAGGCCAAGATACAACTAACCAACAAGGATCACGTGTTGTAGAGAATGAAGACCTCATTAAACAAGTGAAGGAACTTCAGACGGATTCAAAAATCAAGCTAACTGTAGAGTCGCTGAACGAGGAAACGGTCACGTAAGTGAGGATGATGTCACTTCACCCGGATGATCTTATCAAATGGTTGGCATGATGAAACATGATTCTCTATAGAGAAGTCGTGGTAAAGAAATGGAGAGGGGTTAGAAAGTTTCATAATACGAGAATTGGAAAGACAAGACACGATGACGAGTCTTTTCCAAGAGGGGGAGAATGATGCAGGGCACGTTCGGGCTCCCGCTCCTCTGGCTTAGCCATCTTTTCTTTGGTCAATATGTAAAGTCATCTGTCTCAATAGTTCGAGAAGATTGAAGGGTAAAACGACTATCGAATATATAATTGTTGTAATCTTTAATTTTAATAGTTTACCTATTTTCGTTAAAGATTAGTTTAGATTTTTAAGAGTTATTTCATTTCCTTGTTTTGAATATAGTCGGGATATTTAGGTTTCTCTTCAAGATTCATCTAGACTATAAATCATTGTAATAGGATTAGGTTACTGAATAGGAGATGATGAGTTAATAGAAAAAGAGAGTTTTCTCTTGAAGTGTCGAATTCCTTATCATTGTTCTTGTGTTGTTTCTTAGATTCACAATGATCCTGACATAAGAACTAATGTGTACATATGGTTAAAGAAAATTCCATTAGGCTATGCACAATGGTATTGATGTGTGTGCGTGTATTGCTCTAATTTTTAGATCCACGGTGTGTCGTTGTGGTTTTAGCAGTATTCAAGTTTTAAATTTATATTTAGCCGACTTATCAATATAACACACACTTTAACGAGCAGTGTACCCGGTCAGTATGAATATAATGGTAAGTAGAGTGTCGATCACTAAGAGTGGAACGTATTATCTAGTTATTCTAATCAGTATTTTAATATCTTAAGTTAGCTATACAACCTAATCTAACGCAGGGGGGTTCAGCCTGAGAGACTGGCACGGTTTGGTTATGAATAAATAATAAACTAAACTAATAGGCACGAATCAGCGATTAGCACACACGTACACAGATAAATACTTGAGACAATAAGAAGACATGTCATGATAATTAAGTAGCTTGTCACTTGTTTTATTGCTAGTTTTATATGAAGTGTATAGTTCGATGCGACGCACCGAGAGTTAAACCTTTCTCGTTGGCTCTAATCTTATCGGCGAGTAAACCCTTAATGATTACTTATGTCTATCCCACTATCCTAAAATGATAGAATAAATAGGCGAGGAAGGGGCATGGCGACCCAAGCAATGCTCAGCTAGACACAGAGGTTATCAATGCACTAATAAAAGTCACCAAAGACATCAACATATAAACTTTAATTAATGGGAAAGCAATTTTAAGGGGTGCCCATGGTTTCCGTAGTCACATGGAATCGGCCCATCAATCCTGATGAATTAAAGTGTACTAATACAATAAAACAAAACTACTTAATGAATTGAATACATACAGGACCTTCTTACAGCTCTTGTATCTTCGTTCAAGGTGTGTCTTGTGCTGCTAATTCGTCTGAATTCGTCCTAGGGTTTCTTCTGTCTCGGTATATTGCACTGTTCAACCCTCAAAATTCGTCTGACCTTGGGGTATTTATAGTTTCTGTCTGAGGGTTAGATGCGGCGCATTGAATAAGTAGATGTGGCGCATTGACTTAACTTCGCGTGGGGTCCAAGATTAATATATTCAGGAATATTCGTACACCGCCAGAAGATGCGGCGTAACTTCATTTCTCTATGCGGCGCATGTCCTTTGCCGTCTTGGATTATAACTTGTGAAATCTTGATAGTGATGCGCCGTATGTACGAAGTAGGATGCGGCGTATCTGGAGCAGAATGATCTTGATCTTGTACATTTCAGTAGACTCTTAACTTCTTGCTTGTTTTGCTCCATAATTAGTCCAAAATCGCCAAGTTTCACATAGTACCTGTTTTTACCTGAGAATTACAAAAGTAAACATTAACGTATCAATTCTCACAGATAATATAATAAAACAAGTCAAATAAATAGGATAAATGATGGTAATAAAATGTACTTATTTGAGTTCATCAAATATCCCCCCACTTGAACTTTACTTGTCCCCAAGTAAACCTTAGAATTAATCTTATGAAAATGTATCCTAAAAGATGTTAGGATTTATTTTTTTATATTTAAGCATGTATTCGTTTTGTCATAATCACACAACCAAACACTTAACGAATTAGAAGTAAAATAAAATATTTTGATAAAAGCAAATCTAATCGTTTAACTGTCCAGTCGTGACGAATATTCTATCATAAGCTTGGCAAGTATACGCATCTCCCCCACTAAAGCCAAGGAATAACAAGTCTAAAGCGGTAAAAAGGGTTTGTTGGTTAGGGTTAATCATTCTTCTTAATCTCTATCGATCTCAAATTCCAGAAAAGGCGACAAAATCACAAATACATGATCGAATCCACGAACACTATACTTGCAATTGCTCAAATCCTTAACTCGAATAGGCTAAAGATAGGACCAAGTAATCTTTACCAATAATATTATATCAAAAAGGGCGACAAAATCATAAATACATAGCCGAATCCACGACTACGATACTTAAGATTGCTCAAATCCCTAATCTCAATAAATCAAAGGTTTGGATAAAGAATAATATAGGGTATGGATAATATTTGGGATACAAATTGGTGTAAAATGAAAAATAAACAAAACAGATAAATTAAAATCCTAAGTGTGGTAAATTGCTATCCCAACCATCCCATGAATAAGACTCATATCATTGAATAACTCACGCTTTAACACTTGAAACACAAGCTTTAGGTAGACACGAATTATACTCAACAAGATCTCAAACAAAGAATAAACCTCAGTTGGCGTTCCCATAACGGCCAACTCCCATTCAATCCATAAATATAATATACAACAACTAGTGGTGATATCGACCACTTAATACAAAACTTTACATAAGTTGGTTAAAACAAACATCCAACTTTTTCTTTCTTTTTCTTTTCTATTTTTTTTCGATTTTTTTTTTTTTTTTTTTTTTTTTTTTTTTTTGAAAACTACTAACATAAACATAGATGTGTAAAATTTCACAACTTTTTTATCACCATTTTTCCGGATAATTTTTTCATACTCTTCATACTTTCAGAAATAACTGTAATAGCGAAAGTAGTAAACACACGAAAAATAAACTCAAAGATATACAATATTTACTTTCATACCAATTGCATTGTGCAATTTCCTGACTCAACCAAAGATAATGAATTACGCACGCGAACACAGGTAATGTAAGGAAACACACTTTGCCTAAAGCAATTAACCAACCACGGATTTTAATCTACAGGGTAGGCTAAGGTGTAAGGGTGTAACGAAACATTATAACAAAGGTGTAAGAAACGAAAGGAATGGATCTGAGTGTTTTTCTAGGGGTATCTTACTCTAAAAGTGAGAGTAACAAAAGGGTTAATACGGGGGTTAACTAACCAGTGTAGTTAGCTAATATCACATAACATATAAAGGCTATTTGGGTGTAATCCTAGAAATTTACCAATTTAGACAAGTCATTCCAATTATGTAGATAATACTTATTATGGTGGTCTCGAATAGTATACAAGCCAAGTTCTAAAGTTTACAAGTCACCGGCACACTCATAGATTTGTGAATTTTGAAAAGTTCACAATTTTTGAAATAATGTTATGTGTGCAGCTATGTAATTTAGACTTTAAACAAAAACATGCTAAAAATTTTAAATTTTGATATATTAAGTGCATTTTAAGCATATTTTGAAAAAGTTTAGGACAAGTAAGTGTTCTAATTCTCCAATCCCCCCACTTAAGTTAAACAACGTCCTCGTTATTTGTATAAAAGATTAAAAACTGGAAAATAAAAGAATTAGAACAGGAAAACTCCCCTGAGATTTGCTCGGTATGATCCTCCATTTGTTTGTATAAGAGCAAAAATCATCATTCTTGTGGATTAGAACGTTTAAGCTTCATAGATGATGTATCCACAGGAAATGCAGGAATCTATAATACCATTCATACTTAAACACACCTGAGTTAAGAAGGTTCAAACTTGCATAATACATTAGTAGTTAGTAAAAATAAAACTTAAAAAATTAAACTGAAAATCATCTGGTCAGTCGATACGCCGTATCTTATGGAAGAAGATACGCCGTATCGAGCCTGGAATAAGTACGGAATAGAATAAAATAAAAGATAGGATGTGTCGCATCTGTTTTACTAGATGCGGCGCATGTATTTTCCAAACAGACTGTTAACAGTCTGTTGTAAAATGGCTCGTTCCACGGTTTATCTCTCACGTTCTCTCGTACTCTCATGCTGAACTTAATGCCAGTCTTCATCAAGCATAATAAGAAATATAAACTGAAACATCAAATAAATACATGATAATGAGTACAATCCAAAATAATGATAATATACAAGGAACAATGTCAATAAACATATCAAATCAAGTAGCTGGGGGGTCATCTCCAGTAGTCGGCTGAGCCTCGGAAGTGCTGGCACCATCGGTCCTCTGTCTGACTCTGCGGGAGTATGTGGCCATGGCTCTGACGTGAGTACCGTCCGGGAGAGTATGGCTCATCCCCTGATGATCCATAATCCGACTCATACTCTCCACAAGCCAACCTAGGTCTCTCCTAACCATAGTGAGGTCGGCCCTCATATCGTCAACAACGCCCCTCAGAGCCCTAACCTCCCCCTCAACTAGCTCAACTCTCTGCCCCATAGTGCGTACAACTGGTGGCTGGGGTACTGGTGCCTCCTCCTGGGCTGGAGCAGCAGCCGGAGCTCCCTGAGGATCTCCCTGCTCCACCTCTACCTCTGCTGGTCTCGCGGGCCCCAACGCCACCCAAAAGTAACCTCCCATAATCATCTCACAGATCCCTAACCTAACCAAATAATCTTGCCCAATAACCGGCAGGCTACTCACCTCAATCTCCAGGCCGGCAGGGATCTCATCACCAATCACGCCAAAATGACGGGCTAGTCTAGATACAAAGTGTCCTCCAGTCATCTGGCTCCTTCGATCTCTCCCCAATGCTCCTCTGTGGAGGAAATGTGCCAGAAAGTGAGGGATGTTCACCAGCAACCCCTCGTCCATGCTCCTCAGAAGGAAGAGGTCAAGAGTGGTCACCTTCTCAGGTGACTGACCCCTCCCAGCTATGGTCAATGCTATCATCCTGTGGCACAGCCTCCTCATAGGCTCCCTGATCAATGTATAAGATGGGGTGCCAATGGTGGAATCACCCCCTGATGATATCCTCTCCCAGTAATCTCCTAGAAACCCCCTATCAGGAACCACCCTCAAGCTCTCACTCCAGTACCTGGCAAACCCGTCAGACTCAATCTCCTCCTCAGTATGCAGGCCCATAGCCACAATAAACTGCCTCATCGACATCTGCCTAAACTCTCCACCCAATCTAAACACAAGAGTGTCAGCAGTATCCAACTCCAAATCAGTTTCCCTATAGGAAACTGTGCTAAAGAACTCCAACATAAGCTCCCTAATCAGAGGCTCGTCAATCCTAAACATCCTCTCCCAAGCATAAGACCTGAATACGACCTCATCATCATCATCTCTAACTACCATCTCTAACCTGTCATGTAGACCATCAGCTGCATTCCCCCCATCAATCAAACCAACATCCGCAAATCCCAAAACCGAGACCCTAAAGATCTTCCTAAAGAAGATCGTTCTCAGTCTCCGTACGTATTCAGCCTCAGTATCTGCTGTCAGTCCCATGGTCTCGAAACGGAGCCACGGATGTCTGTGTGCAACTTCAGGTAATGCCATCTGCAATAATTCTTTAAGGTTAGTAAACAGTCTGTAATAAGGTTGATACGGCGCATCTGATAAATCAGTGCGGCGTATCTGCACAAAATATAAGAGATGCGGAGCAAGCACAATAGAATACGGCGTATGGAGATGCGTCGTATCTAAATTAAGTAATACGGCGTATATGGAATTTTATTAAATTGGAAATAGGTCGTTACGCCGCATCAATTAACTTAGATGCGCCGCATCTATTGATATATCAGTATAAAATAGAGGGGGTTAGGCACGTTTTCCAAGAATCCGGACCCGTGACGTAAACTCCCACTTAACATCACAGTCCCTTTTACCCATTATAAAAGTTCTAAAAGTTTATTATACCACCACCAATCCATTTTCCCACTATAATTCAAAATCAAATTCAAAATCAAATTCAAAACCCTAATTTACATTCAAATCAAATTAGGCCAGAAATTCAATGATTTATGCAAATTAAATACGGGGGAAATCATCTAACGCAAATTCTAATCAATTCTCCTAATCTTCCATTGAAATTCGGTCCAAGTTCTAATCATATTATCGCATAAACCCTAATTATTAAATTAAACAAAATTAAATAAAATAATCACCTTATATTACGATTAGGATTTAGTTCGGATAAGGAGGTTTGATTCGAGAAAAGCACTTCGGATCAAAGGGTTTGATTCTGGTGTGTGGTTTTCGTACTGACTGTGTGTAAATTTGGGTAAGAAATTGAGATCCGGCGCATCCCTTTCGTATTTATAGGGCAAATAGATGCGCCGTATTGAATAATTATAATGCGCCGTATCTTTCTAAATTCGTTGACCGGTTAATAAGTGTTAATAAGTCTGAGATACGGCGCTTAGAGTACTAGATCCGCCGTATTGTTGTTCCAGTAAACAAAATTTAAATAGGGAACGTACCTTGGCCTCCGCAACGCATTTCCTTATGCATCAAATTAGGTAAAACGGTATACCATATGATAGATATAAATTCAAGGTAAGGGTAATAGGCATATACGTTTTGTTAATGATTATAATCTCATTGTTTAGTGGATAATGATTTATTCCAAGGTTAGGAGCAAATATCGTTTTAAGTTCACAAAATTGAGATTATAAATTCAACCAGAAATATTACATAGATCCATTTCTGAAGAACACTTACGGAAATCACAACTTCCGTTGTGGAATTCTGTGTTTTTGCATTTAGGTAATTTATAAGAAAACAGTCTATATCAGTGTTTAGCATGTAATTTTTGCTTTTTAGTAACTTGTTTCTCAGAAATTTTCTTTTCAGAAATGAACATGTAATGGCTAGATTAAAGCAAAGGAAATTTACTTTTATCGTCAAATATTCGGAAGAGGTTTAGGAGATAACTCTTCTTAAGATTAGATGAACGACTGTAAAGGATACCTGGAATTGTATTTTAAGAATTTTAAGATGCTCAGTGTTACCAGTACTGAGTTTCTCCCAATTCTTGTCGTCTTATTACAGCCTTCTAGTTGTCAAAGGTTTGATCACTCCAGCTAGCGTCTTTTGGTTTGGTTCAGAATGTAATCTTCCATAGTGATGCTTAAGCCATCTTTTATCCTGAAAGTAAACAACTTGCGCACGAGAGTAGTGGAACGATCAAAGTGAATATCAAAAATCAACTATATTTATTAAATTAGATTCGTCGTGTTAACTAAAGTTAATGCGCCGTATTTTCGTTACGTTTCAAAATACAAGATTTTTTATTCAGAATATGCGCCGTATCGATAAAAATTGATGCGTCGTATCTGTTTAATAATTCGAAAATTGTTTTTAATTTAAATAGACAATACGCCGTATCTGTTAAAACAGATGCGTCGTATGGCGTTACGGTTTAGAAAAAAAATTCTTATTAAAAACAGAATACGTCGTATCTTGGGGAAAGATGCGTCATATCGAATTTATTAAACTCGTTGTATTTTATAAAAATTAAACGCAATACGCCGTATCTATGAAAATGGATGCGCCGTATCGTTTGAATTAGCTCAGTACAACGATAGCAGAATACAGAAAAACAGAAAAAATAAAAACAAAAAAAAGAAACAAAAATAAAAACACACAAAACACAAAATATGCAAATAATACAATGAATGCAATTTATCTAATATATAACAGGGTTAGCGGTTAGAATAAAAATTAAGAAGAAAAACCTAATTAAAATACTAATCAAATTAACAGATAATAACAATTCACTCCCCGGCAACGGCGCCAAAAACTTGATGTGTGTGCGTGTATTGCTCTAATTTTTAGATCCACGGTGTGTCGTTGTGGTTTTAGCAGTATTCAAGTTTTAAATTTATATTTAGCCGACTTATCAATATAACACACACTTTAACGAGCAGTGTACCCGGTCAGTATGAATATAATGGTAAGTAGAGTGTCGATCACTAAGAGTGGAACGTATTATCTAGTTATTCTAATCAGTATTTTAATATCTTAAGTTAGCTATACAACCTAATCTAACGCAGGGGGGTTCAGCCTGAGAGACTGGCACGGTTTGGTTATGAATAAATAATAAACTAAACTAATAGGCACGAATCAGCGATTAGCACACACGTACACAGATAAATACTTGAGACAATAAGAAGACCTGTCCTGATAATTAAGTAGCTTGTCACTTGTTTTATTGCTAGTTTTATATGAAGTGTATAGTTCGATGCGACGCACCGAGAGTTAAACCTTTCTCGTTGGCTCTAATCTTATCGGCGAGTAAACCCTTAATGATTACTTATGTCTATCCCACTATCCTAAAACGATAGAATAAATAGGCGAGGAAGGGGCATGGCGACCCAAGCAATGCTCAGCTAGACACAGAGGTTATCAATGCACTAATAAAAGTCACCAAAGACATCAACATATAAACTTTAATTAATGGGAAAGCAATTTTAAGGGGTGCCCATGGTTTTCCGTAGTCACATGGAATCGGCCCATCAATCCTGATGAATTAAAGTGTACTAATACAATAAAACAAAACTACTTAATGAATTAAATACATGCAGGACCTTCTTACAGCTCTTGTATCTTCGTTCAAGGTGTGTCTTGTGCTGCTAATTCGTCTGAATTCGTCCTAGGGTTTCTTCTGTCTCGGTATATTGCACTGTTCAACCCTCGAAATTCGTCTGACCTTGGGGTATTTATAGTTTCTGTCTGAGGGTTAGATGCGGCGCATTGAATAAGTAGATGCGGCGCATTGACTTAACTTCGCGTGGGGTCCAAGATTAATATATTCAGGAATATTCGTACACTGCCAGAAGATGCGGTGTAACTTCATTTCTCTATGCGGCGCATGTCCTTTGCCGTCTTGGATTATAACTTGTGAAATCTTGATAGTGATGCGCCATATGTACGAAGTAGGATGCGGCGTATCTGGAGCAGAATGATCTTGATCTTGTACATTTCAGTAGACTCTTAACTTCTTGCTTGTTTTGCTCCATAATTAGTCCAAAATCGCCAAGTTTCACATTGTACCTGTTTTTACCTGAGAATTACAAAAGTAAACATTAACGTATCAATTCTCACAGATAATATAATAAAACAAGTCAAATAAATAGGATAAATGATGGTAATAAAATGTACTTATTTGAGTTCATCAGGTATTGATCTTGGTCGATCGACCGATCGGTCGTGCATGGTCGTCCTGTTGTGGATGGATGGTCGGTCGCCGTCGGTCGTCGAAGGACAATTTGCAAAACTCGGTCGACCGATTGTGTAACTCATCAAATGACAAAATGAAGGTAAAAACATATCAAGCATGAAAAATGAAAAGGTAGCATACCTATTATATTTTGTAAACAATTTCTACACCAAAACGCCACATGGTAGCTACATATTTTTCCCAAAAAAACAAAATGAAGCTAGATCTATGAGACTGTTGATGGGAGACACAATGGAAGCGGTAACCCTAGTTTTGGATACGATGTTATAAGCCCAATAAGGTTTTGAACTATTTTACGGATGTTTTAAGCCCAACAAGCTGTAAATGAGTTTGAAAAGCAAGTTTGGAACACAAATATGAAGTGTTATGATTTTTAGAAAATGTGTACTCTGCTAAAAAAAACAATTTGTCACTAAAAAGTCATGGGGTAACAATTTATTATTAATGAAGTTTAAATTTGTTGTTTAAAAATTTTGAATTAAGAAAAATAAATAAATAAATAAAAAGGTCGTTGTTGTGGATACTAAATCGTCTAAAGGTCGTCAAAGAGAGAAAGCTGATATGACATGCAAAATGAAAGTCGCCTGTGGTCATCATTATGCATAGCCATCATTATGCATAGCCTTACAAATTGAATTAAAATCGTACAGATTTCAAGTCTACTTCGTCATGTCTTAAAACGACAAAACTCAATTTCGTGTTGGATTAAATCTCACGAACATGCTCGACACATCATGCGGTCCAGTTTTGATTTATCCAAATACCATATACAAGTTATAGGGCCTAGTAAAAACAATTTCTGAAAGGTTTATCAAGCATACACAATTCATATCCAATATAAGAGCCTTTGAAGTTCTTGGGTTTTACTTCTGTAGCAGGCTAATAGCTGATTATGTGTCAAATAGCACCATAAGCATACAGTTGCACACAAAATATTTGTCTGGACTTCAACACTCCGTCGAGGGTTGGTCATATTCCTAGCAAAACCCTCTTTATATCAGCATCTTCGACTTACTAACAGCAATGCTCAATCTTGCTGTAACGGGGTGCAACAATACTCAAACTTACTGAAGCGAGGTACAGAGAATACGTAGGGATAATGCTTCGAGAAATATCTCTGGCATAGGATGTATCTGCTTTAGAGTTTGTGTTTAATGATATTAATATTTGTATGTCCGGTTTCGAACCCGAGACTCGGGATTGCACACAATACGTGAGAGTTCCTTTGGTTTGAATAATTAAATATACATTTTTATATTTATATTTATTTATTCATTTCACTAAAAGCACTTAACGACAGTTAGTACTTAACGGTGTTAAAGATAACGACCGTTAAAGGACTAAAAGTGAAAAGAAGGATCTAGAAACCCATGATTGGGTTGGGGCGGCAGAAAACAGCCTTGGGCTAGGCTTGGCCGACTTTTGGAAGGAGTAGGGAACAAGTAATGTGTTTTAGGTTTTGTCTATAAATACAATTCACTTGTTTATTGATTTTCACCTAATCAAGTATCCCTAACTCTAGCCAAACTTCTCTTCTTTTCTTCCTCTTGCTATACCTTGATCGACCCATTTTTTAAGTTCACTAGAACTTGGCGATTCAAGTGTTGCAACAAAGTGTTTGGTTTGTTAGTGATCTTGAACCTAGCTTTCCCATTGGAACGCTACTATCGCGTGTGTACAAGAACGAGTTACAAGCTTATTTTAGCTTGTGATTCTTGGTGATTTTACCTTGTTTGGTTCGATCCACATCCAACCCAAATTAGGGTTCTTGATTGTTCTTGGTGATTGCGCGATTAAGGTACGTGTTTATTTATGTTAATTAATTACATGTTCATTAGATCTTTCCGCTGCGTGCTTTGTGATGTTTTATATGTTTATAGTATTATGATTCACATATTACAACAGTGGCATCATGAGCCTCGTTTAAGAACTTGTAATTAATTACTAAAACCTAAAAATTGGATCTTTATTAGATACATGCAATTATTTTTTTGTTTAGGGTTTTTAAACCCTAATTGTTTTTACATAAGTAGGTCGACACCCCTTATGGGTCGACACCTACATGAAAAGTTAGGGTTTTATGGTTGATTTAAAATCTTGATAGAAACCCTAGGATTGCATGAAATTTTTAGGGATTAATTTGTGAATACCTTATGTGATGTCACTAAATTAATTAAACACGTACAAATAAATATTGATTAATAATATGGGATTAACATGATTATGTGATCAATATGTTATTCATGACAAGATCTTGCATATTTTGTCATGATTGATTTGTATGGTTTTGTATTGTTTGAATTTATTTGTCACATGATTTAAATAAATCTAAAATTGGGGAAGACCTCAATATATATTAATTAAAAGGTTATGTGCAATGTGGTATCTAACTAACTAAAACTTACGCGGCCAAATTTATTTGGTGCTGTGGTCCATTGGGTACAATGAGCTCGAAAACCAATGGGAGTTTTGTTAGTTACATACATAAAGAATTACACATAGAATTAATATTAGGATTTATTGAAAAAGGTTTGCATGTGGCTATATGATATCGTGGATGATCATATATTTGTTATTATGTGTTTATTTATTTTTGTGAATTACTTGATCTTTTGTGTTTTATATTATGATGGATTGTAAACTACAAAAGAGGGTAATTTTTCATAATAAAAATAAATAAGACTAATAACTATGAAACCTTTGTAGTAATTGTATTTATTTAGCAAGAAAATCATATTTTTTTAGTTGATTGATTGCGACTGTATTAAGTGGTCGAAGCGGCGGACCTAAAATTGACAAACTAATAAAGTGGGTTCTAGTTGGTACGCATTAAATTGTGACCTTAGAGGGGCACGGTTTTAACCAGCTTCGGCGGCTGTCGTCCCTACGCCCGCCTGTGCGTCAATTTTAGACTTACCAAGTACACCACGAAAAATACGAAGCATCTTAAGGCAATGTTGTAATTTGCTCAACGCCTCAATTAAAAGATTTGATGATTTGAGCTACGAATGAGTAAACGGCGGTTTTGTTTTGAAAACTATATATGATACAAAGATGAATGCATGACATCTTTGTACATATTTTTTGATTAAACACATCAAAATATATTACCCTACAAATTTAAGTCATATGCCACCCAACTACTAAAAGAAACACCTAAGGTTTCATCCTACATCACTAGCAGCCAAAGCTGAATGTTGATGTTCAAAGGGTGCGGTCTAAGGGTAAATTGAGTACTTTGTTGCTAGCAGCCAAAGCTGAATGCAATAAACTGACGTCAATTTACAGTTTCTTAAGTTGGTAGACTTAATTGGGCACTTTCATTACTAGCAGCCAAAGCTGATGTAATGAGACGGCGCCAAGGCATAAAGAATTGGGGACGAAACATGTTTACAATTATTTGCAACTGTTGTTGGCAATGAAAATTGTAAGTCCCAAGATTTCTAGGAATTGCAATTTGATATTGGCAATTGGGTGATCCCGTACCTTATTGAGCACTTTCATTGCTAGCAGCCAAAGCTGATGTAATGAAACGGCGTCAATTAGGATCCTAGTTTTCATTGAAAATTAAATGGTTATTTAACCAATGGGTGTTTAATTTTCTTGAAAAGTTTATTATCGAAAGTACTAACTTTTGAACTTTTTTCTGTAGAAATGGCCCAACCCGGAAACTCGTCGTCATTAACTCCTTGTTACAAGATGATGCTTGAAAAGGAGAAACTGACTGGGACTAAGAACTTTAACGATTGGTATCGTAATCTAAGGCTCGTCCTTAGGATAGCCAAGCGTTGGGATTGTCTTAGTGAGCCACTTCCACAAGCTCCACCTGCAACCTCCTCGACTGAGGTGTTGCGGGAGTACAATGAAGCTTATGAAAGGCACAATGATGCTGCCTGTATCATGCTATCGGGGATGGAAACTCAACTGGTCAAACAGTTTGAGCAATATGGTCCGAAAGACATGATTGAGGAACTGCAACGTATGTTTCAGAAACCTCCAATGGCTGAATTGTATGATGTACTTGACAACTTGGGAAAGTGCAAGCAGGATGCTACAACACCCGTAAGTACTCATGTGCTGGAAATGAAAGGTTATCTTGACCAACTGGATGCACTTGATTGCGGGTATGTGGAAGCAGTTAAAGTTGGCCTCATCAATAGATCTCTGAATGAGGACCTATATGGTGAATTTGTGCGTAACTTTAATATGCATTGCAAGGGGAAGACATTTAATGACTTGCATGCAATGCTCATTGAATATGAGAAGGGACTCACTAAGAAAGCTCCTACACCTGCTACACCTGCAGTTATGGCAATTAGAGGTGGTAGAGTAGCTAAGCCCGGTAAACCGAAACAAGTGAACAAGAAAGGAAAGGGCAAAGCTGACAAGGGCAAGCAAATTGTGACTTATCAGCAAAAGCCAAAGAAGCAGAATCCTCCTCCCAAGAAGGATTATCCCAAGAAGGATACGGCTGCTTGTCACCACTGCAATACTCCTGGACACTGGAAGCGTGACTGTCCATTGTTGCTTGAGGAGTGTCGCAAGAATAAGAATGCCAAGGCTGGGCAGGGCGCCAGCACATCAGGTATTTTTATGGTTGAATTATTTTCATTTCCTCGTAAGCAAAATGCCTGGATATATGATACAGGATGTGGTACTCACATTTGTAATACATCGCAGGGACTTAGAGGAATCAAGAAGCTGAACTATGGTGAATGCTACTTGTATGTCGGCAACGGGATACGTGCAGCAGTAGAGGCCATAGGGACTTTTGATCTAGTGTTACCTTCGGGTTTGATTTTGGTTTTAGACAATTGTCATTACGCACCTTCTATTGTTAGAGGTGTCGTTTCAGTTTCTTTGTTATTGGATTTGGGTTTTAAGCATACTTTTAATGATAATGGAATTTCTGTTTCTTTAAATTCTGTTTTCTACTTTAATGCTATTTCATTAAATGGTGTGTTTGAAATTGACATGGATAACCATGTATCCAATAGAAATAATTCTATGTATAGCATCGGGAATAAGAGAACCAAGTCTAACTTGGATTCGTCTTATTTATGGCACTGTCGCCTTGCCCACATAGGCAAGAAACGCATGGAAAAGCTGCTAAGTGATGGGCTTTTACCTAATATCAATGATGATTCAGTTGATAAATGCGAATCTTGCATATCGGGTAAGATGACAAAGAAACCTTTCCATAGCAATATGGAGAAGGCTTCTGATCTACTTGGATTAATACACACGGATGTGTGTGGTCCACTTAGACACGTGTCAAAACGCGGTGCTAGCTACTTCTTGACCTTCACGGATGACTATAGTCGTTATGGTTATGTTTATTTACTTAAACATAAACATGAAGTCTTTGAGACATTCAAGGTCTTTAAAAATGAAGTAGAACTTCAACTCGGAAAGAAGATTAAGGCACTTCGATCCGATCGTGGTGGTGAGTATTTGAGCCAAGAGTTCAAAGATTATTTGACTGAGTGTGGTATTGTCCAACAACTCACATCTCCTTATACTCCACAACAAAATGGTGTATCTGAAAGGAGAAATCGTACCTTGTTAGATATGGTACGATCAATGTTTAATCTTACAACTCTTCCCTTATCCTTTTGGGATTATGCTCTTGAAACGGCTGTTCACGTGTTGAATAGGATTCCAACTAAGAAGGTTGATAAGACTCCATATGAAGTATGGACCGGAAAAGCTCCCAACTTTTCTTACTTAAAGGTCTGGGGTTGTGAGGCGTTTGTTAAACGTGACTCACCTGATAAACTCCAACAAAGATCTGTTAAGTGTATCTTCGTAGGATACCCTAAGGAAACGAAGGGTTACTACTTTTACTTCCCACAAGAAAATAAGGTTATCGTAGCTAGGTACGGTGAATTTCTTGAAGATAATCTAATATCTCAAGAATTCAGTGGGAGGGCATATGATCTTGAAAATGATCATGAAGATACTTCACCTTCTGAAAGCACTAACACACTTCCTGTGGAACCGGAAAGTTTAGGTCCTCCACCTGAAGTTGAAGTGGTACCCGTCCGTAGATCCTCAAGATCTACAAAGGCTCCTGAACGTCTATGTTTGAACATAGATGATGAGGAAACTATACTATTGGATCAAACTGATGAGCCAACTAGTTATAGAGATGCCATTAATAGTCCTGAAAAGGATAAATGGCAGGTAGCCATGGATGGGGAAATGCAATCCATGAAAGATAATCAAGTCTGGACTGAAGTAGACCTTCCACCCAATGCTAAGGTAGTTGGGTGTAAGTGGCTCTTCAAGAAAAAGACTGACATGGATGGCAACGTACACACCTACAAAGCTCGTTTGGTAGCCAAGGGCTTTACCCAAACATACGGTATTGACTATGAGGAGACCTTTTCTCCTGTAGCCGATATTAGAGCTATTAGGATTCTTATAGCTATAGCTGCCTACTATGACTATGAGATTTGGCAAATGGATGTCAAAACCGCGTTTCTGAATGGTCGCCTAGATGAAGACATCTATATGGCGCAACCTGAAGGTTTTGTAAATCCACAATTTCCTGAGCGTGTATGCAAACTTCAAAGATCCATTTATGGATTGAAGCAAGCATCCAGGCAATGGAATAAGAAATTTGATGAGGAAATCAAGAAGTTTGGATTTACTCAGAATTTCGATGAGCCATGTGTATACCACAAAGTTAGTGGGAGTAACACTGTTTTTCTTATCCTATATGTCGATGACATATTGATCATGGGAAATCACATACCTAGTCTTAATGAAGTTAAGGCGTATCTATGTGAATGTTTTTCCATGAAGGATTTAGGAGAAGCAGCATATATCCTTGGAATCAAGATCTATCGAGACAGATCTAAACGATTAATCGGTTTAAGTCAAAGTGCGTACATGGATAAAATATTGAAGAGATTCAATATGCAGAATTCCAAGAAAGGATATCTGCCCATGCAAGTGAAACATGAATTGAGCAGTGAAATGTGTGCTTCTACACCTGAAGAGGAAGCATACATGAAGAAAGTTCCATATGCATCTGCAGTTGGTTCTATCATGTATGCTGTTAGATGCACAAGGCCAGATGTGGCATTTGCTCAAAACATGACCAGTCGATATCAGCAGAATCCAGGAGTAAAACACTGGAAAGCTGTAAAGGACATTCTTAAGTATCTAAGGAATACTAAAGATATGTTTCTTGTTTTCGGGGGAAATCCAGACACAGAACTGAATGTTACAGGTTTCTGTGATGCATCCTTTCAGACTGATAAAGATGATACGAAGTCTCAGACGGGTTACGTTTTTGTCATAAATGGAGGAGCCGTGGACTGGAAGAGTAAGAAGCAGAGTATAACGGCCATGTCTGCTACAGAAGCTGAGTACATTGCTGCGTCGGAGGCGGCACAAGAAGCTGTTTGGATAAGGAAATTCGTTAAGGATCTTGGAGTGATGCCTTCTATTGAATTACCTATAAATGTATATTGCGACAACTCTGCTGCAATTACATTCGCCAATGAACCTGGAGTTATGAAAGGCGCCAGACACTTTAAAAGGAAACTTCACTATGTTCGAGAACAAGTGAATGACGGTGAAATAAATGTACTCAAAGTTCACACAGATAACAATCTGGCTGATCCTTTTACGAAGGCATTACCAAAAGAATCGTTTACTCAACATGCTCAGGGCATTGGTCTTCGATTGCCAGATAGTTTCATGTAAATCTGTTGGATTAGTATTTCGATAGGGACATGTAAAACAATTATTATATTAATGAAATAAAGTGCGGATAACGTTTATTATCATTATTAATATTTGTGTCCTATATTTGCATGTTTAAATCCGTGAATAATTAATTTATTCTAAATGGTCCGTTGTCAATCAATAATATGGGAATATTATTGAACTAAGGCAAATGTGAGGATTGGTAGAATAGACTGTAGGTTGAGACACCAATATCACATGATATTCATTATAAGATAAAATGAATATAGGACTTATCCCAACCGCATGATTATACTTTATGGATCATAGTCATCAAGTATATCATGAATATTTATCCTCTGACTTGAGATGCTGGATAATTGCCGAGGATGTAGCTCATTTTCTGTGAGATAGTCTAACGCTATCCGTAAAAGGTAGTTATAAGGGCTATTTTCGAAAATGATGTAAAGTTCGAGGGTTATGCTAGTAGTCAATAAAGGATTTGTTCGTTCAACTTTGTGTTGAAATTTAATACTGCTAGGCCACTCGTAGAATTGACAAGGTGTTTGCGTGCGCACGCCCAAAGTCTATCTGGAAGATGTTCAGATGTTTTGGTAATCTTGTTCAATTATGTATAAACGAGAAACTACTGTTAATTATGGAATGACAAAGATCCATATCCAAATTAACGCAGTATTAGTAACAAAAGGATAAGTATGATGATTTAATCATCGCGTGGTTTTTTCCAGGAGAACCACAACTCGGATCGAGCTGGGGGCATTGGGATCTGTTAAAGCTAGACTAGCCCATGTCATTACAATATTAATCATTATCCAAGTGGGAGCTGTTAGAGTTTGTGTTTAATGATATTAATATTTGTATGTCCGGTTTCGAACCCGAGACTCGGGATTGCACACAATACGTGAGAGTTCCTTTGGTTTGAATAATTAAATATACATTTTTATATTTATATTTATTTATTCATTTCACTAAAAGCACTTAACGACAGTTAGTACTTAACGGTGTTAAAGATAACGACCGTTAAAGGACTAAAAGTGAAAAGAAGGATCTAGAAACCCATGATTGGGTTGGGGCGGCAGAAAACAGCCTTGGGCTAGGCTTGGCCGACTTTTGGAAGGAGTAGGGAACAAGTAATGTGTTTTAGGTTTTGCCTATAAATACAATTCACTTGTTTATTGATTTTCACCTAATCAAGTATCCCTAACTCTAGCCAAACTTCTCTTCTTTTCTTCCTCTTGCTATACCTTGATCGACCCATTTTTTAAGTTCACTAGAACTTGGCGATTCAAGTGTTGCAACAAAGTGTTTGGTTTGTTAGTGATCTTGAACCTAGCTTTCCCATTGGAACGCTACTATCGCGTGTGTACAAGAACGAGTTACAAGCTTATTTTAGCTTGTGATTCTTGGTGATTTTACCTTGTTTGGTTCGATCCACATCCAACCCAAATTAGGGTTCTTGATTGTTCTTGGTGATTGCGCGATTAAGGTACGTGTTTATTTATGTTAATTAATTACATGTTCATTAGATCTTTCCGCTGCGTGCTTTGTGATGTTTTATATGTTTATAGTATTATGATTCATATATTCCAACAGAGGATGTATCAGCTTTACAACATTCAGTCATAAACAGAAAGTGAATACTTCAGTTGGTATTTCAAATCAGCATACTCGGCTTCACATTGATCACCTTATCCTCCCATCTGAAGCCCCCGCTACCCGTTGGTGTAAATCTAATCCAGATAAAGTGAACATTTTGATTTGGAGAATTCTTAGAGACCGTATCCCTTCTCGTCATTTATTTTGGACATGTGATCTTGCCTCAACCATTTGGGATTTAACTTTCAAATGGGTCGATCATTACCCAAACGCGGTGAGCTCTAACGATTAGAGAACTTGCACTTTTGAATTCTGATTTCGTTGAGCATCAAAAACAAAGAAGAGCCTATGATTAGAGGACTTGATCGGCCTTTGTAGCGTTGTTCCATTATGAGTTTTTGTAATCTTAATTTGGATCCTTTTTTTTTTTTTTTTTTATTGAATCTTGAAAGCGCCCAGCCAACCTTCTCTAACAACGGACCTGGCCTATGGTGTGATTATAGAGCATACACTTGTAGAATGAGAGCGAAGGTTTTCAACGAATCTTTGTTAATTATTAATTTATCATGAACTTTCTCTTATCTTACGATATTGCTTCACATATGCAAAGATTATCTGTACGCGACATTTCCATCCCGCCACTTAAATACTGCATTAAGTGCTATAAAATCTTTGGCTTTCATCGCATTGGCTCTTAGACCATGTTAATGTTCAGGGCTCGATAGCATACGAAGGACTTAAGCGATGTTAAGAACACTAGAGGGAGACTGATAAGATCTACTTCGTAATAAATGTATAATGTGGTTCTATTGTCTAAGAATGATCACATCAATTGACATCAAATTGTGACCATTTTGATGGTCTAGTACTCTAGTTGTTCTATGTATCCAGTAACAATTTTGAACCTATACGTGTGACGTATCTGCGTAAAACCAGAGACATTTTCGTGTCAGTTCACTGCAAATGTAAGACCCCCACTGCCAAATGGACCAAGGATTTTTTTAACTTGTAGAACATACGCTTTCTTTATGAAGGTCCCTTATGTGGAACTCATATGGCCCATCAGCTCCGTCTTTTCCACAATAATTTGACACCTTTAGCATTACTCGGAGAGTTATTTTACATACCAAACTTATCTTACATATCAAGGGATTCATCACTACCATTCATTTAAAATGAAATCAATTGTTGAAATTAAAAGCATTTTAATATTTCACATATTTTTTATAATTTAAATATCTCTTAAACCGTTAATCTTTAAGCGAAATTAATTACACCATCACGACGAGCATTTAATTATCTTTCTATAGACGGGCACTTTGATATACTTTAGACAATTTTTTTTTTTTTCGATTTTTTCACCTTTTTCTTTTTTTTTTTTTTTTTTTTTTTTTATTATTGAAATTTGCATGAAAAAACACATGTGATATTAGTGTTAAATCACATATGATATTAGTGCTAAATCACATAAGATATATAATATCACATGTGATATTAGTGTTAAATCACATATGATTTTTTCATGCAAATTTCAGTAACAAAAAAAACGTAAAAAAAAGGTGAAAAACACGAAAAAAAAATAATTTTGTCGAAAGTATATCGAAGTGCTTATCTATAGAAAGATAATTAAATTATCGTCGTAACGATATATTTTTTTTCGCTTAACGATTAACGGTTTGAAAGATATTAATATTTGGGAAAAAAAATAAATAAAAAAATTGAAGTTGGTTTTTTTAAATTGTTAGGATTAATCTCATCCATTAGATCGAATAAAGATGAGGTTGGAAATTAATCCATTTGCATGTAAAAAAAGTTTGGTCATCTTAAACCTAGGTGTATTGCTACATACTTCTTACTCAGTATTTCTCTTTTAATTCAGTATGCTCAAATATGCCTCTCCATAATGAAAGGTTTTTTCTTTATACCCCCACGAATTTCTGAGTTTTCATCTTCCATCAGTTTCCGTAATAGGTAGCATTGGTATAATATGATTTGCGCTCACTTTCAGGCTGCAACCTTCTGACAAGTGATTTCAGCTAAATGAATATTGCATGCTTACATCTATATGATAAAGCGTCTGTCTCACAAGTTACATTTTACCATCTATCACAATTTTTTCCTGTAACAGCCCTGCGGTGGTTGCAAGGTGTGTGGCACTTTTGAAACGTTATCTCCTGAGGTAGGTGTTGTTTCTTTTATTTCTGTTATCTTAAGATTGATTATATTCATCGAAGGGATATATTCTTAGTTGTAAATTTTTATTACCTAATGCTAGCTGTGTATGTAACTAGCATGTAGATGTTACTTCTGGGTCTCTTATTAGAAGTGCCCTTAGGGTACTATCCTGTAGAATCAATTCATAGGAGTTTTTTGAGGTGATTTCGTTTCACTCGGAAATTGGTGTTAGAATCTATTATTGGGGTCTCTCTTTGGGTTATTTGGAAGTTTTGCATCCAATTCGTCTTCGGTAAAAAGGACTGGCGGAAAGATCTTTTTGATCACATTATCAGTTATTCCTTTCTTTGGTTTTTTAGCAAGAATAGAAAGATTCATGTTTCTTGGAATCAAAACACTCTGTAATTTTCGGTGGATTAGATTTAAAAACACGAGAAATCAAGCTATTTTAATTTCAAATTCCTTGAATTTACTCCAAACCAAACAGCCTCTTATTTTATTTTAATTCCAATGTCTCTCATGTTCCTAATCCAACCTAAACTTACCAAGTTAAGAAACATGTAGATATTCTATAAATACCAAAAGAGAGAATATGATCCCCTTAATTTTTAAACCACATAAATATCAAGTTTTAATCAGCCACATACCTGAGCAACTTGAAAGCATAATCTAATCACCAACTAAATCCACAAAAAGACAAATACAAACGGCATCAAATATTCCATCAAAGCATCCAAAACTTCCTACAAAGACATTATGATGAACTCAATACTCATTGACCTTCGATATAGTGTCTCAAATCAGCCATGTGTGCTTATTCTTCATCATCCTCATCAGCATCACCACCTGCAGCCTTCTTTGCAGCAGCCTTCTGGTTCTTTCGCTTCACTCTTCCAGGTCGGCCTCCTCCAAATGGGCTGGTGAGTGAGAAATCAATGTGCTTCTGTGAGTCTACTCTCACCATGAAAGATGGCACATTCACCACCTGCCTTCCCACCCTATAAATCAACAAATGTATCACGTTAAAAACTCAAACTTCGGAATAATACGCCATACAAGGTAATTTACAAATGTCATAAAAGATCATGTAACAAGAATGCACAATAATTTACAGTTTTAAGTCGGTTTCCAAGTGCATATATAAACCAACTAATAAATTCTCCGCATAAGCAAAGTATTTTAATAACTGCATAAGTCTAAACAAATGTCATAAAAGATCACGAGTAAGCACATATAGTATCGACAGAACCATTCCTATATAATCACTTTCAAAACAAATAATCAGATAGCACCAGATCACAGGTGATAACCATCGATGACAAATTCATGGTCTTATCAAATCACATAATAAAGATAAAATATAATCAATGAAAACAAAACTAAAAGTACAAAGACAATAATAATCATTACCTGATGTGTCTCTGCTTGATAAGAACTCTAGCATGGTGGATAGACTTGGCCATACCAGTCTTGAAGACAAGAGTCTGGAGACGACGCTCAAGAAAGTTCTCCACAGTAAGAGCCAACACATAATCAAGCTTGTTCTGACTCTCATCCAACAGACCATATCTGTTCATTCTCCTCATAAGAGCTTCACCTTCAAAGATACGACGTGGGTCCTTCTCCTCAAGGGTCAAAAGCATACGTGCAGCATTACGGATACGGCTAAGAGCATATTGCACCCTCCAGAGCTCCCTTTTGCATCGAAGACCATACTCTCCGACCAGCTTCAACTCAGCATCCAAACGCTCCTTCTCATAAGGACGACGGGGCTTCTTGAAAGTTTTGCCATCTAAGACACATTGTGACATCCAATTGCAGTCAGTTTTGAACTTACAATCATCGTACACACACATTCAAAACAATAAAACACAAACCATAATACATGTCAAACACCAATGCAGAGTTTTCAAAGAGTATTGTAATTGGTACAAGCAAAATAATTCTTTCCATTGTATGAAATGGTAACATACGGCAAAACAGATAACCAGTTAACTACTACATTATATACTTCAATAAGGTAGTTCTAATCAAATGATAGAAATACAAATGTTTGTTCCATCAAATAGTTAATACTAACATACAGCTACCGAGGTAACACACCCAGTCGCCCTTTACATCAATTTGTAAGAAATCAAAAAGTTTGACACATCAACGATACATACAAAAAGGTACGATACATAAAATGATAAAATCGTGCAAGTTAGTGACTGGGTATTTGTTTAGCACATTTAGGGGGCTTATAAGCTCATTTTTGTTGGCTTATGAACTTAGAAAATCTTGAATTAGCTCATGTAGACATCAAATAATCTTAGACAAACACCCCCTAAAAACTAGCTTTATCAGTTTTCAAAGATAAAACATAATCCCATGAAACTAAAACAAACACCTCTTAATAACATTTTCATTAATTCATTCCAATAATAATCAACAACCTAAATACAACATAAATACAGATTTGCTTCGTAACAATCAAATCATCAGATAAATCTAAACGTACATATTTAACTAACAAATGTAAAAAGTAGAAGATTTTATAAACTCAAAAATGCTTACAGTTGCGGTAAAAAGAGACGTGAACCATCCTTGTTCGACGTCGATGATGATCCGGCGGCTGCTAAAAACTCAGAGGAAAAGGCAGCTATGGAACCCTAATTCGAATAAATATAAGAAATTAAGGGCCAGAACTGTAATGGGCCGGAAATGATACATGGGCTTTCTTTGATATTATTTCGTGGTCCAAATTTTGTTGCAAGTAACTTTTTAACTTATATGAGGTACATTTGCCGGAGGTGAATCAGTCTCTTTAACCCTGGATCTCTATTGGGAGATATGGGTATGATTTGTCTACATTCTATCTCCCAAACCTCGCTCCGGCTGGATTGGGTACTGTTGTTGTGTAACTTTTTAACTTATACAAGTTGACAAAAAAAGAATGAAGCTGCTATAAGTCAAAGAAATGAAATTTCAAACTTGGACAAGTAAGCAAGTACTAATGGGTTTTTGGTCTAGCGGTATCATGGTAATGTCCCATAAAAAAGAGGTTGTGAGTTCAAGTTTCGCTAAGAAGAAAAGTGAGACTAACATAGGTTGGTGTGTGAGTTTGAACTTTAAAAAATAAAAAGACACACCTTATCAACTATTTAACCTAATCACAACTCGAATACAACTTTTTTGGTACAAAAGGGTGAATTATATTAATCATCAAAGACAACTTACAAATTCCACAACACTGGCATGGACAGACCCATCCAGAAAAACAAACCACGAATCCCAATATCAGATATAACTACAAAGATCACTGATAGCACTATGACCAAGGTCAGATGCAGCAAATTCAATTTGCATACATAACTACAAGGACAACATAATTGTCCAATCCTCCATATTCACTTCTTCATTCAACATTAAGCCATATACATCTTCCTCAAATGGGGCATTCACTTTTCCATTTTGCTCCCCACTTTTCCTTATACCACCCAAACATATACTTAGCCCATTTCTTTGATTCTTCAACAGTGGGAATCCTCTTATTTTCCACAAACATATCAACCATTTCATCCTCTTTTTGCAAACGAGTGAAAAAAATCATAAACCTCCTTATCTTTGACTGTATTATCTAACATACTTGAAGACTTCCCTTTTTTTTCCCTGCATACATCTCCCTCATCCTGACACTCTTGATTAACATTAGTGTCCAAAGTTTCATTGTTGCCTTCACTTCCCAATACATCAAATCTATTCCTGTTTTCTCTTTGTGTTATGATCTGTGATTTACTCCTTCCTTCTTTAGGTCCTAGAGCAGGGAACTCCTCTTCATATATTTTTCCTCAATCAATTTCATTCTTTCTTTCCATGTCATCCACAGTATCCTTTGTTATATCATTCTCTTTTCCCTTCACATTCAATTGATCTTTATTACCCTCATCATTTCTCTCTTTCACATTTGTTCATTCTCTTTGTTTAGGCACATATCTTCCTATGATTATCCTCCCAAAATTCTATCCTGATTGCCCACTTTTCCAAACTTGGTTCTGTACTGTATTCCCATTTTGAAGCTGATCTTTTCTCGTATTCCTCCATGGTCTTACTTCCATGAAATCATTATTATTATTCCTAATAGCAACATTACCTCTGCTCTGCCTATCTCTTTCCATTTCCTCCACAGTTCTTAGCCTTACCTTACAATCTTTGAAGCTATGCCCAAAAACCACACAATGATTGCATACCTCAGGTTTCCATGAACATTCCACTTTTACAAACTTAACTTTCTTTGTATGATTCATAGCATCCTTATACTGTACCTCTATGTTATCCAAAAAAACCTTTAGCAGCATCCACTTCCACAAGTACTCTAGCAAAACCCAATCTACCAGTACCATTATGACACATTTTTGTCGTCTGATCCATCATAACTGGTTTCCCCAACCTACTGGACAAAGCACTTATTCCCTTTCCACCCCATGCTTCCAAAGGAACATTCATAAGCTTTATCCAGATAGGGATTTTACAGGGATCAGTTTTATCAATAACTACATCAGGGTCCCATTTTTGAACAATTAAAGACTTACCATTAACCAACCAAGGACTCTGATCTAGCACAAAATTCATGCCTTCCTCATTTTTTAACTTGAAAAAACAATTATTCTCATTATCAACCACAATATCTCCTGATCCAAACTTACTCCACATCCTTCTCACATGATATTTCAACTCATTTACATGCATATTACATCCCACAAAAAAACCACATAGAGTTAATTGCCACTTTTTACATCTTTCCATAACAAGGTCTTCCTAAAAAATAACCACTTCTTCACCTTGCTCATTCATACTAGTAGGAACAAATTCAAGCTTATTGTCTATAACATTCACATTCTTGCTAACAGTTTGAGCAAAAGTTTGTCTATCAGTCTTTTTAGCTTTCTCACCATCACTTTCATTACTATTAACAGCTTTACCACTAGAAACATCATTCATAATACTATTTGCAAATTTTTCCATTGAGACAGGAGTACTTACAGTGCTCATATGCTGAGGCTCATTGTTAGCTTTACTTTGTTCACATCCATTCTCATCACTACCACCTTCTACATTCCCATTATTTCCATCAGGATTCCCCACAATAGCATCATCCTTGACCACTGATGCCCCCTTATCAACAGATTGATCAAAGTTTCATCTAGTACCCTTACAGTTTCCCAATATCCATCCCCAACCTCATTCATCACAACACCACTATTGATGACCTCATTGCTTACATTCTTATCATTCTCATTTACACAGTTATTATGATTATTTTCATGATTTTTGCTATTTTTCCCCAAATCACAAATAGTATCATCAAACTTAGTCGGAATTCGGCCTAATTTTTGGGGAAATTGGGAAAAAAATTCAACAAATTGGGGGATTTCTCAAATCTTAACAAAATCGAAAAAGAAACTAATCATTGTGTGCGCAATGATTAGACGAGTCGATTGATCAAAACGGATTTGAAATGAGTAAGATATTAAGCTTTTTAGTTGAATTTTAATGGTGGGTTTTTATTTAGAGGAAAAACGGTTGGGAGAGAAAACCATCCTTACTCGAGTTATGTTGGTCAACCGAAACAAAACCTTAAACATGTTTAGATCTAATAGTTATCTTCTTGTTTATTCTCGTGTCAGAAATTGTTACCTCTAATATGTTGGATTCATATACATAGCATATTTTTCGAAATGGATACCAAGAGTTTGTTCAAGACTCATCTAATACGTGTCTGAGTATTTGCTAAGAAGAAGTGGGAATCAAGCTACGATTTAGATATTTGCGTAGAAACAGTAAAGGTGTGGACAAAAACATCATAAGAAATAAAGGAAACAGGTTCCGTCATGAAGTATTAAAATGTCTATATAATCTCAAAGACATACTTGCAATCTAAATCTTTAGAGCGGTTCGTAAGGAAACCTTTTATAAGCTGAAATTTTAGTTTTTCTTGTCGTATACAAAGACGTTACTTGAGAAATATGATATTTATTATCTCTATAGTTTCTACTTCATATCCGCTTATGATTAAGTGATTAAGAAGTCTTAACAGGAATCAGCAAAAGTTGCTACCTAGACGTGAAAGAATCAAACAACTATGCGTCTATAACAAACACAGTCAAAAATTTTCAAAACTTGAATGATATTTAAAACTTGTTTTACACAAAGATTTAACCTATATCATTATCAGTTCTTCATTAACATAGTCAACACAGTATCACTCCAACATATCTCTGAATGAATACAACAATCATGTCTTTATCAGAAACACATCGATCAACACTTACTTTTCGAAAACTGTAACAAATGCTGAAATAAAAAACTTGAAAATGATCATGCAAAGGTTTAGATGACAATATAGAATAAGATCCTTCACTTTTAAAACCAACTGTAATCTCAAGTTCAAAACACATACTTTAGGACCTCAAAAGCATAATCTAAATCCACAAAAAGAGAGCAGATGCAACATAAAATATCCAAAACTTCCTACAAAGGGTTGCTATGACAACAGATAGTAACATCAAATTTTAGAACCAGCCGAGTAAGCTCATTCTTCTTCATCCTCATCAGCATCTCCTCCCGCAGCCTTCTTAGCAGCTACCTTCTGATTCTTTCGCTTCACTCTTCCAGGTCGACCACCTCCAAACGGACTAGTAAGTGAGAAATCTATGTGCTTCTGTGAGTCCACTCTGACCATGAAGGATGGCACATTAACCACCTGCCTTCCAACCCTGTAAAACAACAAATATAACTTGGTAAGAACTCATTGTAAAAACCTCTATTCAAAGTTATAAAAACATCCAATATTAAATAAATTGAACCAATATAAACACTCTTGTTATGCATGTGATGCTAAAAAAAATTGTAAACACCTTTAATGCCAAAGCAATGATCTTAAAATCTACTAAAGCTAATTCAAAGCTTTGTTTCTTATTTGTCTATAGGATGACCATAAAGTCAGATACAAATCACATAAAAAGCTGTTATGTCCTTCTAGTCTCATTAACATTCCTAAATAACCTGAATATATGAGTAAGTAAACTGTATCAGACGTATGATTGTAATTGCTTATTGCAAGTACAAAAAAATTCACACCTAACAAGCACAATTAACATCTCGATTCTGGAAAGATCATAAGTAGATTAAATTATACCTGATATGTCTCTGCTTGATGAGAACTCTAGCATGATGGATAGACTTAGCCATGCCAGTCTTAAACATAAGTGTCTGAAGACGACGTTCAAGAAAGTTCTCAACAGTAAGAGCCAACACGTAATCGAGCTTGTTCTGACTCTCATCCAAAAGACCATATTTGTTCATTTTCCTCATAAGAGCTTCACCTTCAAAGATACGACGTGGGTCCTTCTCCTCAAGGGTCAAAAGCATACGTGCAACATTACGGATTCGGCTAAGAGCATATTGAACCCTCTAAAGCTCTCTTTTGCATCGAAGACCATACTCTCCGACAAGCTTCAACTCAGCATCCAAACGCTCCTTCTCATAAGGACGTCGTGGCTTCTTGAAAGTTTTCCCATCTAAAGCACATCATAAAATCAAGTTGCAGTAAGTTACTAACAATGCACTCAAAACAACTAGTGCATCATTTCAGCCAAGATTTTAGCTCAAGAAATCAAGTGTCAAATTTAACAATGCACATATGAACTACTAAATCATTAAAGCTTAAAAGTATGCTGCATTATCCAATGTGATCATTAAAAGTATGTTTTTTGGGTTTTATTTTGTTAGTCGTACATTTATAAAACCTTATTAAAAGTGCATTTGAGTGAGCACAAATAAGTAAACATGGCAAATCGCACATAAAGGTTACACTTTAGGCCAATTTAAATCAAAGTTATAAGAAATAGGTCTTTCATAGATAATCCGCGTCACAAGAAATATAAAATTTTACAATTGTATAATCAGCAGTAGCCCCTATCACATGACACATAAGACAAATGATTCCTTCATCTTAGCTTATTTTCATGTTGAAACCACATATACCCATAATCACACTAGTGATTTAAAGACCAACCAGATGCTTCTAGATTTTGCCAATTAAAAAAATTATGAACAAAACCTTGAAAACACTAGTCAGCCATTAAAAACTAATAGTGACTACGTGAAGCTATGAGCTAAAATGAAAACTAAACACAGATGAAAAACCCTCAACTTGCTGAAAACCATGGTGTCCCAGGATACTACAGATTTTAAAGTAAATATTTTCGTAAACTTTCTTGTAAAAGTTATTTCAAAATTGTTGATAAGATAAAAAAAAAATTATCATTCAAACTGAGCCTTAAAAAGCTATTTTGGCTAAAATTATAACTCATAATCTCTTCCAAAAAGGTCAAAAAACTTTACATTGGTCAAAAAGTTAACATCGCTATATTAAACTACCGTAATAAACCTATATAACCCAATTTTGTCTTCAAAAAAAAAACAAAAAACAAAAAACAAAAAACCTTAACACTTAATAATAACAAACCTCAGTCCTCATATCAACATATATACTCCGTATTTCTTTTACTATATTTTTAACTTTCAATAAAACAGCACAAACTCAATGATCCTAAAATAAACTATAAAACCCAATTTTGACTCCATTAAAAAAAATGCTAATACTAACAAATCTCAGTTCTCATATCAACATATATATTTCTGATCCAAAAAATAAACATAACATATGCAAATCAACATGAGACAATACATTCTAATAACATAAAACAAAATGAATGTAGGTATAAAAAATAAATAAAGAGGGTGAGATGTAATTACAGTTGCGGTAAAATGAGACGTGAACCATATTGTTGTTCGGCGCTGCTGCTGCTTAGAGAAGACAGTAATGAAACCCTAATTCATATATAGTGTTAAGGGGAATTATTTTTTGGGCCTGGTATCATTTCATGTATGGGCTCAGTAACGGTCGTGTACTCGTGGTGTATGACTATGGAGTATGGACTATAGATTTAATAAAAAAAAATGGCTTTTGCGTATATATATTCTTCCGAAAATGCAAAATAAAAAATGAGGTAACTATTTTCAGCCTATTTTACAAGAAAATATTTTACTTTAAAATCAATTAAATTATCCTTGTTTTTTAGTCTTTTTCCTTTTCTTTCTCTCCATAAAATGATAATCGAGAATTTTTTTTTTTTTTTATTTCTCTTCATTCATTTTCCTTTCATTCCTTAACTGATACTCGAGAAGACAGTGTAACTATCTCAAAAGTCGGTGGAGAAACTCTGACCTTTTATATCTTTTTTGGGTTTCAGCTGACGTTTCCTCAAGAACTTAGCCCTTAGGTTTTGAGCGTATGTTTTGGTTGTCATTAGTTAAAAGTTGAGATTGAACTTATAATTTACTGAACGTTTAGTCATGAGAGTGATACGACTAAAGGATGTCCAAATGGGTAAATGGTAATTATTCTCTTAAGTTACTTTTACTTTCAAACCTAGTTTTATACTTCTGATGTCTTAATAAATGTTCATATTGATATATTGAGTTAAGTGTTCACTTTCAAAATCACTTAAAATCAATCAAATTGTCAATAGATAATATTATTTGTGTGTAATGTAGGTCACTCTTATCAAACAATATGCATTTTGTAAGTGGATGACGGAGTATTGACACAGTTCTTTACCAAAAAGAGAATAACTGATCTTGTGATCCACGCATGATATCATATTATCAGTCAAACACCATGAAAATATACTTTTTGGTTCACTAAAACTATACGAATTTTTATCTCGACATGTTTTATAAGGAGTTGATTTGCACACCAAATAAATTGATGGGGACACCACAATTATGCACATGGTATGTTGTAACATATGCATTATGAGTGTAATATTGTGGTGACCCCATCAATTTATTTGGTGTGCAAATCATCTGTTTTATACTGGTAAGAACTAATAAGATTGTGTTACAAGCACTAGTGCGTCTATTGTTACTTGTTGGTTACAAAACGTTAATGTTGCTAATTTCGATACATTTCTTTTTCGGCACATTTTTAGAGTCATAGACCGACTGCACAACTTGTTATCCAGTGTCATCTTCCGATCAATGCAACAATCAAATCCGTATGCTTGATACGTCGAATGAGAGATGCACTATTTGGATCAATGATACTTACATACCTTGATATCGAATATCTTTTTTCGTTCCAACTCTAAGGAAGCTCTATACTCTATAGACAGCTTAAAACTTTGATGGGAAAGTATCATTTCCATCCTAATAAAGAATCCTGGTGTCATTAGTTTCACTTTGCTTGATATCAAGTTTTGATTATAACGATAAACATGATTAAATGAAATGGTTTATTTTATAATGTTCTTTACGGTTAAATGGTACAATGGTACAATGGCATTTCTTAAATCTTGATTACAACTCTGTTATGCATTTTGATTCAAGTTAATGGTTTGGTTAACTTACTTTCGACATGCGTCCACTCTTTTGGAGATTATGTTGCCTTAAACTATTTTGAATGTGTAATTATTTTAAAGGAAAGATCGCTACACTGCAATAAGAGAAAAGTTATTCATAAGACCATAAGCTGTTCTCATACATAATGTCATGGTGACACCTTAAACTAACTACAAAGACAATGACAAAAAGAACAAGAGTCTAATAAGCAAACAACATTTGCAATAACCTGGTAACATTCAAATCTCATAGCAAATACACCTGCAAATAAAACCTTCTGCAAACGGCATACACTCTTTTGTGACAGATGATAAGAGTTTTATTTTACTAGATCTAAACTGCAAGTTGCTGATCAGTAGCCATAGTTATCGTCAAAGATTGTGTAACCTCCTCTCCGTGATCTCGCTTCTCTGTCAGCCTATAAGTTAAATTCAATAACCTTAATATACTTTTTATTGACATGTACGTTAAAACACGAGGACTGGGAAGGTAAACTCACCCTGCTTATAAGCCTTTCAAACTCTTCTGGTCCATTTTCCGCAATATATTTCTCTGCAGCGGTCAAAACATCATCTGGTTTCTTGAAAATACTTTTCTTTCGCGGTAAATACCATATATTAACTTGCGGATTTCTGTAAAATGGTCTAATGAAATGCTTATAAACATAAGCAGCTCCGTTGAAATAAGGCAGTACTAACCAACATGTAGCAAACAGCTTAGCATATGGCCATATTGGGAACCTGAAACATGGACAGTTTTGTCAAATTACTTAAAAATTAATCGTTCACGCATTGAAGCATGGTTGGTTATTTAATTATGAATCTTTTAGAACATCTCTATTGATTACCATTCAAGAAGCTTTGAAAATGTAAGCTCAAATAGAGTGATTAATGAGTAGAGAACCCAATAAGTGAGCCATTGTTGGTCATCTGCTTGAGACCTAGTCTCTATGGCCTTGATTGAAGCATATCTGGTTAAACAAAACAAGCCATCAAAAACTTCATTAAAAAGGTTAATCTTATGTTGCATAAACTGAAACACATTTAGCAAAAGCTGATACTTACAAAGGATAGACAAGAGCAATCACAGGCCTGCAAAACACAAAACAATGTGCAGATTAAGAATTAAACAAGATATTAAGAATGTCAAAGAGCTATGAACATGAAGTAAAAATGTCGCAGTAAACGCCAACTTAACATATCATGATATGCTAATCGCTACATTGGTTTTCACTTCTTAAATACTAACATCCTTTTTTCAAATGTTTTTTTTTTGCAGAGGCGATGGTTTATAGTAGTTTCTAAATTAAAACAAAATGCAATCGTTACAAGCTTACAAATATTTACTTGAACATAAAAGAGAGACTAAGCTATTAGAAGTTACCCAACAAGGACATCAATATTTTTTGCCACCACAGAGAAAAAGTTTTGGGAACCCATCTCGAATATGTTTCAAGAAGTTACTAGCATGGGGTTTTATGATGTGAAACAAGGACTATTTGGGAAAATGGCTACCAGTTCACTCAAAAGCATATATCACCAAATATTAAATTTTATATTACTTTTAACACTATATTTACAAGGTTAAAAAAGTACTGTATTCGAAAATGATTAGTTTTTTTATCCATGTCAATGTAAATGGTCTCTTTAGATCAGTAAATTTTCCGTACTTTGTGGAAAATTTAGTGCATTTGAGGGATCAGTTCACACCTGGTAATGGGCTTGGAGGTACGGAGTATACACCCATCAGGTCCCTGACTACCCTGACTCTAATAGTGGTTTGGAGTAACTCATCAGAAGGTTTAATCCTTCACGGAGTTAATGCTGCTAGTACTAATGTTACTACTGCTAGTACTAAAGTTAGTACTGCTGGGCAAAGTTAGTACTGTTGGGCATAAGTTAGTACTACTGGAAGTTAGTATTGCTGGAAGTTAGTACTGCTGGAAGTTAGTGCTGCTCGTTTAACCACTGATCCCTGCTATTATGAAAACTATTATGGTATGATTAATGGGCCGTTAATCATTCATAATTCCGTGGGCTAGGGTTTGAGTAATCTCTATTATAAATAGAGATCATAACATATCTGCATGGAGATACAATATACAAACCCTAAACACTTGAATGCGAACATGTTCTTGATTTGTGCCTAAAACAAGAACACCACTTGGTCTTATCCTATAGAGATATTCGGGTAACCCAGGCATAGGGTCGAATAGTTTCTATTGGAAAGTGATAACACGATTTCAAATGAATATCCGGTACTCATTGATTATCTACACCTTGTTATGGGAACACACGTAACATAAGAAACCAACAATCAATAGAAACTATTTAGTGATAATCAATGGCTGCTGCTATGAGGCAAATGGCTGCTAACTTTTCCAAACTGGAAAAGTTTGAAGGTGTTGATTTCATAAGATGACAAAAGAAGATGCACTTCTTGTTGTCAAGCATGAGTGTGGTATATGTCCTGAGCACTCCTATTCCAAACGATGGGGATGATGCAACTGTGGAAGATATAAGGAAAAGGAACAAGTGAGAGAATGACGATTACATCTGCAGAGGTTTAATCCTCAATGGTATGTCTGATCCTTTGTTTGATATTTATCAAAATGTGGAATCTGGTAAATAACTATGGGAATCCTTGGAAGCCAAATATATGGCTGAGAATGCATCAAGTAAGAAGTTCCTTGTAAGTAATTTTAACAATTACAAAATGGTCGATTCTAGACCTGTCATGGAACAATACAATGAACTTGTTAGTATACTTGGTAGATTCACACAACACAAAATGAACATGGATAAGACTATTTCAGTCTCTTGTGTCATTGATAAACTCCCTCCTTCTTGGAAAGATTTCAAGCATATGCTGAAACATAAGAAGGATGAATTAACTCTTGTTGAGTTGGGCAGTCATTTGCGCATTGAGGAATCATTCAGTGCGCAAGACAGTGACAAGTCAAAGAGTAGCAATGCTACTGGTCCATCAATTGTCAATATGGTGGAGCATAACAACTCCACCAGGTACAATGACAACAAGGGCAAACATAAACATCAGGATAACACCAAAGTTGATCTTAACAAGAAGCCAAAAGCTACTTGTTGGAAGTGTGGGAAAACTGGACACTTCATAAAGGATTGCAAAGGTGTTAAAGTTGGCAACAAAGCCAATGGATCAGGCACAAGTGGATCAGGGAGTGGTAATACCAATTCTCTGAAAGGTCAGAATATATTTAATAAGTCTTTTCAGATTTATTATGTTACATATATATCTGAGGCATACTTTGTGCAGGATGATGATGTTGCTTGGTGGGTTGACTCTGGAGCAACAATCCATGTGTGTAAAGATAGAAGCTGGTTCAAGACCTATGAGTCACTGAATGATGGTTCTATTCTTCATATGGGAAATGAGTCAACAGCCCTGGTGCATTGAAGAGGATGTGTGGATTTAAGATTTAGTTCTAGAAAGATTGTTTCTTTGTTTAATATTTTACATGTTCCTAATATTAGAAAGAACTTGGTTTCTTGCAGTGTTTTGAATAATTGTGGTTATAAACAAGTTATTGAATCTGATAAGTTTGTTTTATCTAAACATGGTGTGTTTATTGGTTTTGGCTATTTGTGTAATCAAATGTTCAGGCTTAATATTGTTAATGATATTGCTAATTCATCCTTTATGTCAACCTCTAAACTAAATGATTCAACCCTATGGCATGATTGACTTGGCTATGTACACTTTAAGAGAATGCGAGATATGTCTAAAGATGGGTTAATCCCAGCCTTTAATATGAACACTGAAAAGTGTAAAACTTGCATGATGACCAAAATAACTAAGAAACCATTTCGAAGTGTAAAACGTAAAACTGAAGTTTTGGAGCTGATTCATAGTGACCTATGTGATTTACATGCTACTCACTCGTTGGGGAATAAATAATACTTTGTGACATTTATTGATGATGCTTCTAGGTTTTGTTATGTTTATTTGTTACATACTAAGGATGAAGCATTAGATAAATTTAAAGTGTTTAAGACTGAAGTTGAATTGCAACAAGGGTCCCTGATCAAAAGATTAAGGACTGATAGAGGAGGTGAGTACATGGATACTCTGTTCTTTCAGCCTATTGGTATAATCCATGAAACAACTGCTCCCTATACTCCTCAGCAAAATGGTATCTCTGAAAGGAAAAACAGGGTACTGAAGGAGATGATTAATTCCATGTTGTCCTATTCAGGGCTGAGTCAAGGGTTCTGGGGTGAAGCTATGTTAACAGCTTGCTATTTACTAAATAGGGTTCCCAATAAAAGGAACAAGGTTACCCCTTATGAACTCTGGACTAAAAGAAAATCCAACCTGAACTTTCTCAGGGTTTGGGGTTGTAGGGCTGTTGTAAGACTCCCTGATCCAAAGCAGAAAACTTTGGGTGAAAGAGGCATTGAATGCATCTTTGTTGGATATGCTGAGCATTCCAAGGCATATAGGTTCTATGTTATTGAAACTAATGAGTCTGTTTCAATTAACTCAATAATTGAATCAAGGGATGCAATCTTTGATGAGTATAGGTTCTCATCAGTCCCAAGACCAAGTCAAAAGATTCCAAATGGAACTAATGACATTGGTGTTTCAGAGGTCTTTGATGAGGTTTCTGATGAGGTTGTGGTACAACAACCTGAACCTGAGCTCAGAAGGAGCAATAGGGTCAGGACTCTAAAGTCATTTGGAACTGAGTTTCAATTATATTTAATTGAAGAAACAAGGGATGAGGTCTCTGACCAATACTCCTATTGCTTCATTATTGAGGATGATCCCAAAACATTTGATGAAGCAATGAAGTCCCAGGATATTGCTTTCTGGAAAGAAGCAATTAATGATGAAATAGATTCCATCATGGGCAACAACACTTGGGTGTTGGCTGATCTACCACCTGGTTGCAAACCTCTAGGTTGCAAATGGGTTTTCAAAAGAAAAATGAAGGTAGATGGAACTATTGAAAAGTTCAAAGCTAGACTAGTCATTCAGGGCTTTAAATAAAAGTCAGGGATAGACTACTTTGATACTTATGCCCCTATGGCACGTATCAGTACCATAAAATTGCTGATTGATTTGGCATCAATTCACAATCTGATTATTCATCAGATGGATGTAAAGACAGCTTTCTTGAACGGTGACTTAGATGAGGAGGTTTATATGAACCAACCTCAGGGCTTCATCATGCCTGGCAATGAAAACAAGGTGTGTAAACTGATTAAGTCTCTGTATGGACTAAAACAGGCACCTAAGAAATGGCATCAAAAATTTGATGAAGTGGTTTTTTCAAATGGTTATCTTCTTAATCAAGCTGACAAATGTGTATATAGCAAATTTGATGAATCTGGTAAAGGAGTCATCATTTGCCTATATGTTGATGACATGCTGTTCTTTGGCACTGACCAAAATCAGGTTGACCTGACAAAGGAATTTTTGTCATCAAGGTTCTCCATGAAGGACATGGGGAGGCTGATGTTATCCTTGGTATAAGGATTAAACATGAAAGTAACAAAATTTCTATCTCTCAGTCTCATTACATTGAGAAGGTGTTGAGGAAATTTTATTACTTTGATTGTACTCCAGTGAGTACTCCTATGGATACAAGTGAGAAGCTGATGCCTAATACTGGTAAGGCTGTATCTCAACTTGAGTATTCTAGGATGATTGGCTGCTTAATGTATGCCATGACTTGTACAAGACCAGATATTGCTTTTGTTGTGGGTAAACTGAGCAGGTATACTAGTAATCCTAATGCTCATCATTGGTAAGCAGCTCAGAGGGTACTGAAATATCTGAAAAAGACTATGAATTATAGTCTCTCATATACTGGTTATCCTTCAGTATTAGAAGGATTCACTGATGCAAGTTGGATCAGTAACACTGAAGATAATTCGTCTACCAGTGGCTGGGTATTCCTACTTGGTGGAGGTGCAATTTCTTGGGTATCCAAGAAGCAAACTTACATTACCAGTTAAACAATGGAATCTGAATTTGTGGCTTTAGCAGCTACTGGTAAAGAAGCTGAATGGTTGAGAAACTTGCTTCTTGAGATTCCATTGTGGCCTAAACCTATAGCACCTATTTCTATCCGTTGTGATAGTGCTGCTACATTGGCAAAGGCTTATAGCCAGATGTACAATGGGAAGTCTAGACACTTAGGTGTCAGGCATAGCATGATTCGTGAGTTTATCATGAATGGAGTGGTATCTATAGATTTTGTTAGATCTCAACAAAATTTAGCTGATCACTTGACGAAGGGTTTGGCTAGAGACTTGGTTTTAAAGTCTGCTAAAGGGATGGGTTTAAAATCCAACTTAGTCACTGAATGCTAAGACACCCAACTCCCTCCTGAGGAAACTTGGGAGTTGAGTTCAATGTGAAAAGCTGAACAGTTAGTGGACTAGAGCACATGTTTTATAATCATCCCAAGGTTGTACTCAGAACCTGCTGGAAAGGAGGATGAAGTCTTTACTTCTCAATGGTTAATTTCTTTGAAAAAGTGCTAAGCAGGAGCATGAATAAAGAGGAACCACATATGTAAATGTTGAAGCTTTGCCGCTTCAGGGAGCTATGGACTTTTAGCTTTTACAACATTTATGAATTGGATATGGACACACGGCTTATTTAGTATCAGGAGCATTTAAATATTTGAAAACTTATGTGGATTTTATCTTCAGATATTCAAATGGGTTGAAGGGTTCAATTCTTAGAACACCCTGATTCTCGAATATTTGAACGTGTAATGTACTAAGATGGGAATTCAATCTTCAAGATATTTTCATTTATGCACATGTTTTGTTTAATGTTTATTTTTCATGCAAAGGAAGTGAACTAAATTTGGGAAGGATTGTTGAAAAATTTAGTGCACTTGAGGGATCAGTTCACACCTGGTAATAGGCTTGGAGGTACGGAGTGTACACCCATCAGGTCCCTGACTACCCTGACTCTAATGGTGGTTTGGAGTAACTCATCAGAAGGTTTAATCCTTCACAGAGTTAATGCTGTTAGTACTAATGTTACTACTGCTAGTACTAAAGTTAGTACTGCTGGGCAAAGTTAATACTGCTGTGCATAAGTTAGTACTGCTGGAAGTTAGTACTGCTAGAAGTTAGTGCTGCTTGTTTAACCACTGATTCCTGCTATTATGGAAACTATTATGGTATGATTAATGGGCCGTTAATCACTCATAATTCCATGGGCTAGGGTTTGAGTAATCTCTATTATAAATAGAGATCATAACATATCTGTATGGAGATACAATATACAAACCTTAAACACTTGAATGCGAACAGGTTCTTGACTTGTGCTTAAAACAATAACAGCACTTGGTCTTATCCCATAAATATATTCGTGTAACCCAGACATAGGGTCGAATAGTTTCTATTGGAAAGTGATAACACGATTTCAAGTGAATATCTGATACTTATTGATTATCTACACCCTGTTCTGGAAACACACACAACACAAGAAACCAACATACTTCTTAATTAAGCATGTACGTATGGTGCTCTTCTGAAACGAAATTCTCTTTATTCGTAATGGTCTTAAGATAACGTTGTTTTAATCTATTTCTACAAATGTCATAACATCATGTCATTCACCTAACTTCATGTCATATCGACCACAACATAGAAGTTCAACTTCAAGAATCAAGATAGTGTAAAGTTTGCGTACTGTGTCATATTGCAGTTAATGTTATAGAAGTATAACTTTAATTTAATCATTCATATAAGGTTTGATGACAATGTAATACAGCAGGGATCAGAGCTAGAGAAAAATGTCAAAAAAGGTAAGTGAAAAGGTAAAAAGTATGCAAGTAAAAGCGAGTTTCAGTTGGAAATTTGGGAGCAATTTTTGGGAGAAAAGAATCCTATGAGTCGCCAAAAAAGAGGCACCGAAAGTATTCAAGGAAAAATGATGTACCTTTAAAATATATATCTAAATTATCAATGAAGAACATATTTTCATAAAAGTAATACAGTATATAGAGCGAAAAGTGCGGGCTTATGTTTTTCTTTCCAACAAGGATTGACTTACAGTAAAACCTCTATAAATTAATAACTTTGATAAAATTAATAATTTTTCCAGTCTCAACTTGGACCAGTACAAATTTGGACCCCAATTGATAAAATAATAAGATAATAATTTTTTTTAAACCCAATTTATGTATATATCAGTCCCAACGAAACTATAAATTAATAACCACTAAAAAAATTCCATATATATAAAGGCCATACGTAATAGGAACTTGTACAAATTCAGTTAATTCAATTAAAGTCATACGTAATTGGAACTTGTCCCAACAAAAACTAACTTTTTACTTATTTAAAACAATGAACTTGACAAATTCAATTTATCTGTGAATGTGAATTCATTTAATGTTAATTGGAACTTGTTTTTCGAATTTATTTCATCTCTAACTAGTATATTGGACTTGAAAATTTAAATGTAATACGTAAAACCTCTTTTAATTAATAAATTATTAATTTATTATGTAAAACCTCTTTTAATTAATAAATTATTAATTTATCAATATAATAATAGCTCGCTAAATTAATAAAATATCTCGGTCTCAACACTATTAATTTATAGAGGTTTTACTGTATATAGAAGGGTTACCATCTTATAAAAACGAATAAAATTGTATAAACTATAAGGTATTGAGAAAAGTTCCATACGGAACAACTTTTATCTAAAGATCAATCCACGCGATCCTGGCCTTTCATTGCTTCATCATCCGACGGCTGATATTAAAGCTTCTTTTCATTTTAGATTACATGGAGGGGCAGTTACGTAATTTCACTGTATCTTCATTTACTCACCATCAGATGTCTCATTTACTCATCTCTTTCAATCATTCTCTTTCTCTCTCTCAATAATTTCCCCCCCTAATTGATCTCTCAAACTCTAACAGCCAAATTCATCTCACAAACCGCTAATTCACTGCTATTCAATCGACATACGACATGACCTAGAACTATCTAAAGGACAGCCATTGGTCCAATCGTCTTCACCGGCTGTAACTGATCAAAATAAGCTACCAATCGGCGATATTGGTGAGTATTTTTTTTTTTTTTTTTTTATGTTAGGTTGTGTTTGTTTTTTTCTTTCAGATCTGAATGGCGTTTGAAGTCTGATTCGGTCAGACGTAATCAGATTCAGACTGTTTTTTTTTCCAGATCTGAAGTCTGAATACATCTGAATAGGGTCTGACTCGTTCAGACATTGAATAACGTCTGATTACATCTGAAAAGCCTAAACTTTAGTGATACTTCTTTTCAATCCTTATCTCCTCATCTTGGTCTTGATTTTTTTATTAATAATCACGAATGGAGGGTCGTTTGGTTTGTTTTATAGTGAAACGATTGTTTTTTGTTTATTCAGACATTCAGATTCAGACATAAAAACAGACAGTCTAAAATAATTCAGATTCAAACTTTTGGGCCACTCATTCAGATTCAGAAGTGGTATTCAAATTCAGACATAAAACCTCTAAAAAAACAAACAGCACCTTAGTTTTTTTTTGTGTTTCTGTGTTTTTGATGATGATTAGTGTTGATATTAGTTAGTTATTTTTTATGTTTTATCTGAATCACATGTGATTTTTTGATGATGAGTGTTTTTTTTATTATTATTATTGTTTATTGTTTTTATTAGTTAGTTATTTTTATTTTAGTTAGTTATTTTTTATTATTATTAGTTAGTTACTGTTTATATGTTTTATGTGAATCACATGTGATTTCGATTAGATAGTCATATATGGGATGTGTATGATTAGATAGTCATTTGTATACTGCTAGTCATCCGTCTGTGTGTGCTAAGGTGGTATGATGTTAGTTAGACTATGTTACATATCCGTTTTGTATTTTGTGGTCCTATACTTAATCATACATGATATCATAGTCTAGGGTATAGCCTAGATTGCGCATTGCAGTGATCATTTATTTTATGAGATAGGCTTGTTAGCACTCTCTGTAGCTCTTTTGGATATACAATATTGTTGTAACATATAACTTGATTCATGATTTATAACATATAACTTGATCCATGTGATTTATGTTGAATCCCATGTGATTCATTCTGAATCCCATGAGATTCATACAGAATCTCATGTGATTCTTAATGCTTTTTTTATTGTATAACTAATGCTTATGTTTTTTTTTATGTTCGGTGTTCTTAATGCTACTGCTAGTGGTTCGCCTAGGAATAAAAAGTGGATTACCAAGGATACGCGTCAGTCAACGGACAAACCTGCCAATAAAGTCTCCGGCTGTTGTTACGGTGAAGGCGGTGATTGTTGTTCAGGAGAAGGAGAAGGTGCCGGTTGTTGTTCAGGAGAAGGCACCGGGTGTTGTTAAGGGGAAAGCGCCGGATGTTGTTACTGATAAGGCAAATGAGAAGGCACCTGATGTTGTTACTTATATTCTTGTTTTTGTTAGTTCTTTTTTCTTCTTTACTTGAATATATAGATGATTTGCAAAGGAAATTCTTGTTTACTTTGAATATATCTTGTTTACTTTGAATATATCATGTTCGTTACTTATATTCTCTTTCAATAACTTGATTATATGGGTAATTTGTATGAATCACATTGGATTCTGTATGAATCACATGGGATAAAGGATGAATCACAAGTGATTCATCAAAGAATCCCATGGGATTCATCAAAGAAACTACACTGATGTTACTTGACAAAATATCAGATACCATCAATAACTTGATCACATGGGTAATTTGTATGAATCACATGGGATTCTATATGAATCACAAGGGATCATATAGAATCACATGGGATTAGGGATGAATCACAAGTGATTCATCAAAGAATCCCATGGGATTCTGTATGAATCACATAAAGATACTTGACCAGAAAATATCATAAAAAGACAAATTTCTAAGAAACTACACTACTGTTACTTGACAAAAAATCATAAAACATTAGTTATGGTATTGCTGTTACCAGTATCTTTTATGAGATTCATACAGAAACTACACTATTGTTACTTGACAAAATATCAGATTTCATCAATAACTTGATCACATGGGTAATTTATATGAATCACATGGGATTCTATATGAATCACAAGTGATCATATAGAATCATATGGGATTAGGGATGAATCTCCAGTGATTCATCAAAGAATCCCATGGGATTCTGTATAAATCAAATAAAGATACTTGACTAGAAAATATCATAAAATGACAGATTTCTAAGAAACTACACTACTGTTACTTGACAAAAAATCATAAAAGATTAGTTATGGTATTGTTGTTCTACCATGGACATAAAATGATCTATCATGGACAAACTAATCTAGCATAAGGACAAACTAATGTATCTTATACAATTATAAATTGTTCTACCATTCACATGTTATCAATGACTTCAAAAAAAGACATTCAACTTCACAAAAGACGATCTTCTTCTTGAATGCTTAGATACGCTCACGTTCCTCCCTATTCCTAACTGCTTCAATAATTATAGACAACTTTTCAGGAGAAGCAAGTTTATCAAACTCCTTTGCTAATTCAAGCATCTTCTCCGCATGATCATTAAGCTCGTGTAACAATATCAATAGCCTTAACCTGTTAGACTCGCCTTCCGACTCGGCAACCAGCCGACAATCCCATTTTCCAAAAGCTTTACCGGTGTAAGATTCCATATGTAACATAGTGAAAATACCGCAATCTCGAAACTTTTTCTTGGTCCTCCACTTCAAATGACGGGCAAACAAAGTTTTCTACAAAATTATATATATATATATATATATATATATATATATATATATATATATATATATATATATATATATATATATATAAAATGCATAAATTACTAGAATTCTGGGAAAATGTCAATTGGGATTCAACATGAATCACATGAGATTCATCTAGAATCACATGGGATTCTATCACAATCACAAAGGATTCATCTAGAATCACATGTGATTTTGTATGAATCACAAGGGATTCATCAACGAATCACGTGGGATTCTGTATAAATAACAGAATCATATGGGATTTTGTCTCAATCACAAAGGATTCATCTAGAATCAAATGTGATTCTGTATGAATCACAAGGGATTCATCAAAGAATCACGTGGGATTCTGTATACAATACTTTACAACAGAAAGTAAATACTTACAAGAACTTAACATGCTTCTTTATACTTTGAATCATACGTTGCTCCAGAAGTACTATTATCTAGTATCGTAATTGTTGTTACTCTAGTAAGGCTCAAGACGACCACATAAAAATAGCTCTTCTTCCAACATTACAAAACATTACACAAAAAGAATATAAGTAACTTATCTGCTTATCTAGTATCTCATAGGACTTACACTTTTCTCACAACATTACATGTAACACCCCCTAATTTATGAGATAACAGCGGAAGACTATTTAGGGTGTTACGGTGAGGATTGAGTCATAATCATAGAAAACGGCTCGAATGAGGCGTTTTGAAAGTTATTTTTCATTCAAAAAATACTTTTGATACAAAGGTGAAATATCTGATTTATAAATCCCATTAAAGAGTATGATAATTTGAAAAGAATGATATATATTTGATTTTTTTAACACCATTTAGTTTATCAGAGTATATAATGCCCGCTCCGTGTCTTGTCCTGCTCCGTTAATTACCTAAGATAAACATGCTTAAAGTGTCAACATAAAGGTTGGTGAGTTCATAGAGTTTAATGGAAAACCATTTATTTCAATGAATTCAGAGGTGAAGTGACATAATAACCATAATAAATGCTATCAGTGATGAAACATGTAATAAGTGATGTTGAGTCTAACCATAAGTAAATCATATATGTATTCAGTTAAGTTCAAATATCGGATCATAATCCTAACATGAGGTGGTACCCATGATATTAAACCTGAGATCTATGATGTGGTGAGGTGAAATACTAATACAACTGTATCTAGATATATGTGAAGACACATAATCTCTTATGGATATTGCCCCAAGCCTCATGACACGCAAACGTTAACAATGAACCGTAAAACGGAGGTGATCAACATCAAATCAATGATGGATAATAATGCCCTCGAGTAATAGGTGATTACCATTCCTATTTTTCTCAAATATAGTGCATCGCGACTAATACGACTAGCCACAAAGGCATTCCGTCAAGTAATTAGTGGGATAGGATGTCAAGCCTTTAACAGGTTTCGAAGCTGTCCACTATATTCGCGTTCACAACAAGTGATTAATGGCTCATGATAAATGGACTTTCTGGCAGTAGGGGTACTTAGGCAATATCAAGGTAATGGTGAACCTAAAATACGAATGCTCTTTCCTAGCAAGTATTTCCATTGAAGTTTGACATTAACATATAACAATGATCTGTACATTCACGATGTTACTTGAATGTGTATCTTAAAAACCAATATCATGCTACAACTAGCATATAATTCTCCCAAAGAGTAATTCAAAACATATAAATATGAGTTATATTTCCAAGTAAATCATGATAGTTTTCAACGTACTTATACGAATAAAATTATGTAATTTAACATGTATCTCCCCCAAAGAGTTTATAAAGTTGATAAACGAGTAAAAACGGGGCTATGACTCACCTTGAGCGTATCTGACAAGGTGGAATTACGAAATCGAGTAAGATTATGGGAACGATTACGGAAATGTCTTCAACACGTGACCTGAATATAAAGGAAGTCTAAGAATCTGACCAAACACGAACGGTGGAATTGATAACGAGAACGAATAACAATTTGATCGTTAGAGTGAGAATGTGATATGCTTAAAAAGCCTAAAGTTTAAAAATAATATTACATATAATATTATCTTGTTTTTATGTCAAGTATTCTAAAATATCATTTTCTCGAAATGTATAGTTAAATTGTTAAAAATCTCGTTATATATATAATTAACGTAAAGTTATGAATAAATAAATGAAATATATACAAAAATGCAAATGACGTGAAGAAAAATTGTAAAATGAAAAATAGAAATAAGAATGTCAAATATAATATGTTGGTCCTTGTCCTTTTCCTGTTTTTTACACTTTTTACCCTAACGGCGTTAGCGTTGCACCGTTAGTCCTTTATTAAATATAATTTACATTTATAGTCCACTACTTGTCCAATATAGCGTTCTGAGCTTTGAATATGATAATATATCAATTTATACCCTAAGGATTCTGTTTTTACATTTTCAGTCCATATTTTACGTGTTTGACAGTTTTAGTCCATCTAGGTGAATTCGAATTACATTTTTAGTTCAAGTGTACAAAATTTATGGGGGAACTTTATATGAAATTTTCCGAGGCTTATTTAAATTTAACTAAGCTTATTTTAACTGCTTATATGGTCAGTAGCTTATTTTTCTTCTAATGGGCTTTTAACGAGCCAAGTTTAATGCCCAATAACGTTTTAAAAACCGTACATCTTGAGACGAGTTGAGCTCATCAAAAATATCATTTTTCATGTTCTATTTTCATATCAAAAGACCTAGATAAGCTAGCTTATCTCTAGCGTTTGAAATCAGCTTAATGGGCTAACAGCCCACATCGCTATTTAGTTAACAGTTTTTAGGATATGTTTTTAGCGATTACTTTGGACGATTTAGAGTGTTTAGACGTGAGTATTTTTACATGTTGTATATACAAAAGTATTAGCTAGCCAGGTAGTCTATTAGTTCATGTAAAGATATCGTACGCTCGTTAAGTCAATTTTTAAGATATAAGGTCGTTTGTGAGGCAACATGGGACGCATAATATAAAGTAAAAGACTTAGAAAATATTCTAAGTGTTTATCAGCTTTTAACGATTTGGAACATGGTTTAGAATGGATTCATATCATGCATGAAACGTAAAAATAAAAGTGATATGGGTGTGCATGGTGACTCCTATGCCTTCCAAGATAGAGGCTCGCCACTTTTTGTATGCTACGTGATATGCATACGTAAATAAATATGTGAAGTAATATATACGTTCGAGTAGTAATAAAAACGAAGCATGGTTAATAATAAACGTACGAGACGAATTGAAGATTGGTTTATGAATACTTACAACACTTCTAAGAGTGGTAGAGACTCACGTGAGACGATAGGAACACAAAGAAAATAACCACGTTCGATATAACCCAAGTACACGATTTAAATATGTAACCCGTTTTCCCCGATAGCTCCCAAACAAACAAATGGAGTATTTCTGGACTTTCAGAGATTTTTTTGAGAGTGTAAGAGAGTTAATATGATTGTATTTAATAAGTGAAGAAAGGTGGTAAAGCTAGGATAGATATATAAGTTGTTTTGAGCACACGTATGCTCCAATAATTCGAGAGACAAACTTTACTAGTTACTACAGTGTAATGGCAGAGAATGAAGGGCTTCTAAGCTAGATATCTGACATGTAATGACTTTTAGAATACATGAGAGTGAGTAAGAAAGTTGGATTTTGTTTGTGTAAAAATATATATGTCGACTAACATTTTATTATGTGCACAAATCGATTTAACGTGTGAGACTTGATGTATTGTTGTTAAAACTGGTCTAACAACATGCCAATAAGCTAGAAATATTATTAGGATTGCATAGAAACAAGTTCAAGTCGAAATGGTTGAGTTTTGGATTTTTAGTGTTTATCGAGTTGAGTGGAATTTTGGCCAAACGCTTTGCCTTTCAAAAGCACATCAAAACTTGATATCCAAATCTGAAATTCGACACACTGATAGTTGGGTAGGAGGGGAATGAGATGATATAAAAATATTACTATGTCGCGTTTAGAAATGGAGCAAACGAGAAGCGTTTTGGAGATGGATTCTATGCGTATTTCACATAAAATCATAAAAACTGAAGTTGGGCTTTTACATTGGGCTGATGAATAGTACTCGATATATTAAGTTGGGTTTGGTGAATTTTGGCCCGTTTAAGATTTAATTAAGAATAATTAACTTTCGTAATATTCGTTGAATTCGTTCCGTCATTTGGTGAATTTTGTGATATCGTAATCACAACCAAATAAGATAATAAGAAAATTTTCAAATTTCCCCGCAAAAATGGGAATCAGAAATAATGACGAAGATTAATATATAATTAACCGTTGTTAATTATAGAAAATTTTGCAGTTTGCTACAGTACTCACTCGTCATTCTGAATTTCGTCCCGAAATTCGAGTTTAAAGTGATTACTAGGATAAGGGGTTATGGAAAAAGGGTTGTCTAAAATTTTCCATTCGAAAAATTCGGAAACGAATTCTCGTTAGATTTATCCGTACTAGATGAAATAAATTTAAATGTTGCAACTATTGAATTCAAGGGCTGTGAATTGTGAAAATAACGGTCAGGAATAGTGGAAATTTAACAGCTAGTGCACAGTACTCCAACAGTCGGGAATAGTGAATTCCAACGGCCGTGAATAGTGCCCCAACGGCTAGATTTAGCCTATAAATACCCCATTTTAATTTCCATTCTTCCACCAACCATTTTCCTCTCATTCCACTTCTCAAAAATGCCGCACCTCATCACTATGCTAGCGATTGTGTACATCGTTCTTTCCGCCATCTACTTGGCTTATTTCCTTGACGAAGACTCCGAATTCTTGGCTGTATTGTTATTGTTCATCGTACTCCTCACGGTCCTAGCCATTGCCGTGGATAAGATGTGGGGGTAATAATCTCGAGTTAGGGTTGTTTAAAATGAGTCCTTGTTATGTTTCTATGTAATCCTCAATAAATGTGAAATAAAACTTATTCGTCTTTATGTTCATGAACTAGTCTCGCTATGGTTTTTAATATTTTGTTTGTATTTATGATACAGAATAATTAAGGTGATTCATCCTGTGGTGGTTCTCGCTATGGCTGGGTTGGTGGTGGTCTTTGTTGCTATGGCGGGTCAACCTATTAGTGATTCTATGCCTTTTATTGTAATCATTGTAACTTTAGCACTTCCGATGCTAATTATCTCGCTATGTATTAATTTCCGTGGTTTCTAATAAAATTCTTGCTATTTGTGTTTTTCCATAAATCTTTGTGAATTCTTAGCGTTTTATGTTTGTACTATTGTCGGTTTCTTATAATAAAGTGATGGGTAATAGGTGTAGGTATTTATTGTGGTTGGTCAAAAGTGATGTTTATGAATAGTTTATTTTGTCTCAAAATTTTGCTTTTGAATGAAAATTGTTATTAGTGAATCTGAAAAGATAACTGTTCCATTTATGACATGATTCTTCCTAAATTAGACATAGTTGATCAGGCTATGTATAATTGAGGACCAAATGATGTGATACTTGGCTCAGTTACTGTGGTATTTATATTTTCTTTAAAAGTTTTAGATGGTGTTCAACGTTTTGTTTTTGTAAAATGACAACATAATTATTTTTCAAAAGAATAATAAAATTTCTGTTCAAAACTACGGTGATGAGTCAGGAATTCCTAGGGTGATAATAGGATATCCTTGAACTAAATCTTAGGGTTCATATGAGAATTCTTACAAGGTGGTAACAGTCTACTGTTCGGTCAAAACTGATGTTAACAAAATTCCTAAGGTGATATTAGTTGTATTGCTACTTAACGATTATGAATAAAACAAATGGGATAGAATTTGAAATAGAAGTAGATTACGATTATTACGGAAAGATTACAAGATAGAGTTTTCATACAGTGGAAAGATAGCTGTTATACTTAGGTTACATCCATAGTACCTAAGGTAAAGTACAAAAGGAAATACAACTTAGAAAGTTTTAAACTAAGGTTTATTTATTTACAACAGGAATTTATTCATCTGCTTAAATATAGATATCATTCTTCAATGCTGTTGAGGTCTTTAAAGAGTTTCATCCTCTTGCATCGTCCTTGACCTTCCAGTTGATGTTAAAGTTTGGGCATTGACTCTTGTAATGCCCTTTTCCACCACATCCGTGGCATACAACGGCTGATGACTGTTTTCTTTTGTCCGGGGCCTTGCAGTTATTTGTCTTATGGCCTGTTTCCCAGCATCTCCCGCACTTAACAGTGCAAAGTCCGGTGTGATGCATCTTGCATTCTAGACACAGAGGTTGATTTCCACGATAAATATTTTCGTTAGTAGGTGTGATGATGCAGTTTCTATTAGCTTCCTGCATGAATTCTAGCTGGCGGTGGTAGTTGATGTGGTCTTGCAGATGATCGCGGTAGCAGATGTTGTTGTAGTACTCACAGTTATTGGGGAGTGTGGCTTTTCTCTCATCGAGTTTTCGCTTATGATTATTTTTATTAGGTGTAACACCTTGCTTAATTCCCTGGGTAAGGGTGATAGGAGGTTTAGTCATTTCTTCTGGACTTCTAAAGTGAGCTGGTCTATATTCCGTGAAACTTTCATGGTTATGTTTGCAAGACATAGTCGTCATCTTTTCTTCCCTTGCCATATTGTTGCTACTCGGGCGAGTTGCTGTAGTCACTTCAAGTACTACTGCAACGATGTTGTTTACCAAGTTTTGGATAGTTTCAGGAGTCATGGTTGTTGTAGGTGTTGGTGAGGTATACGTATTGTTCATGTTGGCCATCTTCTATAATTATCACAAGAAACATGGATTTAGAATTCACATAATGTTAGAATAATTCAAATAATAACGTATTTGTATATCAGTGCTAACAATGTGGTCATAATGCGAAATCAAAACCAAATTGAGAATCATAAAATTATGATATGTCTGGGTAATATCGAAGATAAATGATCAATTCTTGGTATGGGATTGCTAAGGAACGAACGATTCATCTACAAAAGCAGAAGTTCAGCAACTTTCTCTTCATTCATCAAGTTTTCTTCCGAAATTTTGTCTTAGAAAATTCTATGGTTATAGCCCGGTTATGGCAGGTATAAGGAATCATAACAATCCTAGGTAATTTCATGGTAGGTCTGGATATAACCACTGTAAACAACATAGTAATAATAACTTGATTGATTGTTTTTGCAAAACAAACGATACAATGTCTTTTATTAATGCTCCATTAATTTGCGTGGAGTTATTTGTTGATGCGTGGTTTTGCGACCTTACAACAGGTTTTACCTCTCGAGGGATCTCAAGAGGCTTGCAATCCCCACCAGGCAGTGTACCTGACCGATGTAGTATAGTGTAGTGGCAAGTACCGGGGGATTGATCGTTCTCTAGGGGAATAGTGTCGTTAGGATTGAAAAACTACTCTAATAGGTCTAAGGGTGAGGGAAGATTCTTTTTATATTTTTATATTTTTATGAAAGCAAGTAAAATCTCGGGTTTGAAGGAGTGGGCGGAATTAGTTGCTAGTCAACTAACCCAAATAACTACAATTGCAAATAAAATAAAATAACTGAAAATAAAAAGGTGGTGGAACTTATATGGAGAGAAATGTGTTTACTTAGATTTCCTTACTCCCTAACTATCTTTTACCGGTTGATTAGTGTGTATTAATTGTGTGGATGACGGGTGTATTCCTTAATACCAATCGTGGGGTGGCGTACGTACTTCCCCAACTCTACAAGCTCCTACTTCACTCCTATGTCGAGCCGGCTAAGAAGCTCCTAACATGGGATCACTAGAATTCGCTCATGCATTAAATACAACCATAAAAACCTTAGTACGCATTGGTTCATGTTTCTTAAGACGTTCAAGCAAGTTACCGTATAGGAGGTTAGCCAGTTTTCTTAAGCCTAACATCGATAAACAATCATCCAATACAATTAATAACACACCAACAACCAATAATCAATAGTTAAGTTTCATTAGATCTAAGCAAACACAAGATAAATCTAGCCTAGCATGTTAAATAAAAGACAAGAACAAGATATAATCAAACAACACATAGACATATTGAATGATTAATTGATTACTTATCTTCAATTGAACATGGGAGATCCAAGGGTATAAAACCCTTAAAAATGGCAGAAAAATCGTCTAGGGTTTCTCCTCACAAAGTTGCACCCCAATGACTAAAAATTATGAAAGTATATATAGGAAAACAGATCTGACGGCGTCACGTTATAGAGCTTGACGCCGTCAACTCACCGCGGTTAGGGTTTCTTGATGGCCTTCTTGACGTCGTCCCCCTTTAATCGTCCAAAATCCTCTCTGGCTTATCAAGGCTTGACGACCTTCTTGACGCCGTCCCCCTTTAATCTTCCAAAATCCTCTCTGGCTTATCAAGGGCTGACGGCGTCACACTAGGGCTTGACGCCGTCAAAGGTACTTTTCTAGCAGATTTAGAGACTTTGTCATTTTCTTCACTTTTATGCTCCAAAAACGTCCAAAATGCTTCCTTTTCCAGATTTCTTCTCCAAAGTACCTAAAATGACAAAAGGAACGATTTAGGGCAATATTTGATCAAATAAATACGATTTAGGGCTTAAATGACCCCCTAAAAGCGGTACACTTTTCGCTTCATCAAATACCCTTACACTTGAGATTTGCTTGTCCTCAAGCAAATGCGCTTTTATTTTAATCAAAATACAAGTTAGGGGTCATTTAACGCTAATATAAAAGTAATTACAACAAATAGTCGTTCCACTTTAATCATAATAAGCACGGAGATTACACACTAGCACCTCACAAGTAGTGTTTAGATACTCACATCTCTCAGGTGTCATAAAAGCATATCTCATAAATGAAAACGAATAATATCTCTCACTACCTGTCATAGCAAATAGATTACCATAGGCTTGGGAAAGGATCAAAAACCTCCTCCACTAGGCGTAAGCACCTAAGATAAACTATCAAAGAGGGCTTTTAAACGGGTTATAACGTTAGGTGTAGGGATATGATAAACACGGATTTGTTGGATAAAGGATATTTTACTGGTGGCGAGTTAAAGATCTTGATTAATTACATGTACAATATGGCGTTGCTAAGCCAAGACTAGACTCGACTTAAGCTAATGAAAGAAATAACAAAAAGATAAAATAAACATAAAATGAAACGGGATGGTAGTCCGTATGTTTTTTTTTCTACTTTTTTTTTTTTTTTTTTTTTTTTTTTTTTTTTTTTTTTTTTTTTCACATACACTCTTGCCCTACCATCCAAAATAATACATCATAGGGGCGTTGCATCCCCCTTACACTTGAACTTTTACATAACTTTACAATTAACTATTCTAATGACTCGAATTAAGATAATCGAAACACTTGGAGTACTTTTAAAATATTTAGCACATATGGGGGTAATAATGTTGTTCTTCCCCATTACTCCATTACACTAGTACTTTACCCATGAGTCCCAATCGTCCCAAAACAATATGTACAAGGATATGACTCGACTTAGCAACCATGTAATCAATTAGATAATTAACTTGATGTTTAAACAAATGTTGTCACAATAATGCACTAAAAATGAGTGCATACAAGGTAGGCTAAGGTGATTTGGGTGTACATTTAAGTGGGGTGTAAACAAATTCTTCCTTTAAGTAAAATGCTTAAAGTTAGAAACGAAAAGATAGGCTCTGAGGGGTGTACTAGGGGTATCGTGTACTAAAAATGAGTACAACGCAAAGGGTGTGGGAGAATTACTTGACCAATGTAGCCAATGTAATTATAACAAAAACACAGGTGTAAAACAATGGGTTAATCCTAATGCCTCTTATCATGTAGTAAATCTAACTACACGAATGTAGTCTCACTTGTGGTCTTGGAATGATCCTAACGCAAGTTCTAGAATCTAAGTGCTACCGGTACACACATCATAGCATAAATGCTTTTTCTACCAATTCTAGGGGCGAACCTCACATATTTGGGGGTGGAAAATTTTTTAGTGGTACGGTTTTGTGCTAGTCATATAACTCATATCCGTGAGACGCTCATTAAGACCAAAGTTTCACTCCTATATGTTGTAAAAATTTTTAAATTTGGCACTAAAATTGCCTTAACAGGTATTTCTCTCAGTTTTATTACACATCTACCATCAAACAAACGAAAAATCAAGTGTAATAGCATTCTCTAAAGTATCGTACTTTACCCCCCCTTACACTTAAGATGAACATTGTCCCCAATGTTCAAATAACAAGATGTAAAAGTAAATAAGGTAAAAGAATGAAATCAAATACTCCCCTGATTCGCTCGGTGGATAAAGAGGTAACATGCTTAGATCTTCTTCCAAGGTAATGTTGAAGCTCCAAGACTAAAGCATCGCCAAAAGCTGGATTCCACATACATCCCCTTGTCCAAAATAACCTGTTAAACCTGATAAAACAAACACGAAAACCTGCATAACATCAGCGGGATAAATCTGTATAAGGATATAATGCTTGTGGAATGATTATTTTGCAGATTCCTGGAGTTTGTAAGTTAGAGATTTAATAAAGCATTTTATGATTCCGGTAGAAAAACAAAACTTTCAAAAATTTCAGAAAATTAAAACTTGACGCCGTCAGGTTGTAAGGCCTGACGCCGTCAGAAATGATCTGACAGAATTCTCATGTTAAGTTTCCGGAAAATTTCTGGAAAAACCTTTACCTTACTTCCTGGAATTCCTGCAAAACATCATTATGACTCGATACAAGCATTTGACTCAAACAAATACTAATATGTATGTTAATTTATTATTGTTATGATTCATGTTCATTTGTTCTAATAAACCGATTTGGATTTCCCTTACACTTATCTTTTGCAAAATACCTTTATATGTAGTTAAGACGAAGTTAAAAACAAGATAAAGCATTTTCACAATTTAGTTTTGAACATGAATCAATAATAATAAAAATTAAACATACATACGGAAGCAAATAAAATCAAACAAACAAATAAATAAACACACAAAGCAAATAAAGCTTGAGTCACGAGCCTGACTCTACCCTTATTTAACGGAAATAGGGGAGGTTTTCCCTACACTTAGGATTAAGTGTGGGTGAAAGTAGCGATACACACCCATAGGGTGGAAATATGCCACGTGAGGAAAGAGTGACGGGTGAATTATATGCTCAAAGGTGCGGGATCCTATCATCATAACCTTACCTAATTCAATTGGGTTAGTGGGCGGATTAAGATTTTCTCCTAGAAAGGGATCATCTTCTATCAACTTCGAGAGACTCCAAGTTAAGAATCCACTTTGACCTAATAAACCCGGTTTAAACCCATAATGTTTCTTGTGATCAATCATAAATGGGTGATGGAAGTATGTAAGGTCAGGTTCACTCCTATGTTAGCTTCCTCTCTACAAGGCTTAGAGTCTAATACCTTCAGCGTAACACTACCCGGACTATATGGTTTGATGGGTGGATCGGGACCTTTTTTAATTCCTAAATTCACATCAAAGGATGGAAGATTAGGTAACGGTTTTGGTTGAGGCTCCGGTTCATTAAAACTAGGAAATTCCCTAGAACTAAGAGTAAGGTCGTGATCACTAAAAGCATTCAAACCTATTTCTTCTAGTTGTGTTTGGTCCAAGGGCTCTACCTCTATTGGGGTTCCTATAGTCTCCTCTACTTCTTCCGTGTAAGTCACGGGTGGTGTGTGTGCCTCAAATGATGGTAGGACTTGTAGGGCACTTGGTGGGCTTATGTTACTTACCTCATCATTCCTTATGTCAAGATCACCTATATCCTCATCATGTGTTTTAGTAGGATCTAACCCTAACATTTTCCCAAGTATCTCAAGTACTTCTCTAGGCATCTCAACTTCTATGTCCGAATCATAAGGATCATCCTCAATATTCTGAGTGCTATATTCAAATTGCCTAAAAGATTCATCATGTGTTTCTTGAGATTCAACGTCATCAATCATAAAACCTAGGTCTTTTTGATTAATGTGATCATGTTCGGCTAAATCCTCCATCACATCAAGGTCACCTATGTGTTCATCCTGTATTATGGTAGTGCCTAACCATGACATGCAACTAGGTGGGTCAACTCTACCCTCATCCCCAAACAAACTTGTTTCATGATCCTTGAAATTTGTGGTCAACTGACTTGTATTAATGTTTGTTGGGTTGTCAACTATATAATAATATTGGGCACAATTCTCAATAGCTTCCCATGCTTCTTCAGCACTTAATTCCTTAAGATCCCTGCCGGCAAAATAGTAAATGTCCCTTAGGGCATGTCGGTCGACACGATCGTAAAAGATTTGAGTTAGGGACCATAAATCGAAGTTATGATGAGGGACTTTTTGGAGTAAATATTTAAAACGAGTCCATGCATCATAGAGAGGTTCATCTTTATGTTGTTTAAACATCAAGATATCATATGGAGTGGGTGAATTACGTGGTTGGTAGTTGTGACAAATGGTAATTTTCACCTTAATATTTTAATAATAAATGTTTATTTATTATTACCAAACTGTTAAATTGAGCAATTTTATATATTTATAAGCAAACCCGCGCGCAGTAGCGTACAGTAACTCACCCAAACCATTTAAACTATCAGTAAAAGTGAATTTATCACTTCTCGACAATTTCAGACATTAAGTGAACAAAAACGAAAGGTTATTTGGTTTTCCTGAAAAACCGACACCACATTAGTAAAAGTTGGATTTTAAAATTTTATTTTTTTTATGAGTCGACAAAATTATTTTTCATCAGTAACGGGAAAACGACTCCGAAAATATATTTTTCACGTTTACATGAAGGCGCGTTGTCGCAAACAAGCATTGATTTAACGGGACACGGGGTACACTTAATACACTAAAAACTTAAATAAAACAAATAAAAACAAACTTATCCCACTCCCCAACACCTCACACGTGATACTTCTCCAGTACTTCTACCTGATCTCTTTCATCCCCATCGATACAAACCCTCATGATCCACCCAAACCTACCAAATAACCGGATCAAAGAGAGATCATAATTCAAAAAAAAAATTGATGTTCCTTCTTCCCAAGATCACTTCACACACGCAATCAAATATTCTCTATATCCTATCACCATCAATAGTGGCATATTCCCTGCTTTCTAAGAACATCGAGACTCAAACCCTCCCCTGGAGGTCGAATCTATATCAATACCAAGAGAAGCAAACTCAAAAATGGTTAAACTCCACTCCCCATACCGAAAGTGGGTCAAGATCTACCTAAGGTTTTCCCTTAATAAACTTGGTTCCAGGAGGAGCAATTCACACCAAGAAAACTTCAACTCATCCTCAAACATATCTCAGTCGAAAGAATTTAAGAAGAAGAAGGGTGTGATAAGCTTGGAACCGAGTGGGGACTATCCGTGGTGACCCTTGAATTCGACCCTCATCTCTTTTTGTAAGGTTAATCTCACTCTTGTTGTTTTGTTCTTTGAAACTTTCGAGTTGTATATCACTTTGTGGTTAATATGAATTTTCTTTTAGTCATTAGTTATGTCGATTAAAATGTTGGTCTTGGTGTGGTTAAGAAATTTTGAAACTGATAAAACTTGGAACGAATTAATGGCTCTGTATCATGTGTTGTGTCATTGTTTTGGCTGTATGAATTGTCCTAGTGCACCTTGTTTAAATCGAACCATGAACGGAAATGATAATTGTGGCTCGATCTTGATATGTATTTGTTTGTCGAATCTTATGTTATTGCGAACTAGTTAGATTAATTGGTAGGGTTGTAGTCATTGGCTAATTCGAAGTCCATCTTATCACTCGTTGGCTTATTATGTTAAAATCGTAGTCGTGTTGTTTTTGGAGTCAAACTAATCGAATAATTACGGTCAAAATCATGCTCGCGAAGTGTTCGAGTAAATGTCTCTAAAGCTCTTAACTTATAAAACGTGGCTGTAGGTGCTAGAATCATGAGTCTTCACTAGTTCACACCGGTCTAGGACTGCAGTCGTGGTCGTGACTAGTAAATGGTTCGAGAAAACGGCTTTAAAACATTTCTTTTGTGCGGTCCATAAGTCCAAAATAGGTAACTCTAGTCGTTTATTTCTATTCTAAGCTCACATATTGTATTGTGTTCGTGGTTGAGACAAGTAGTACTCGACTCAAACATTTTATCAAAACTCAAATATTTGTCGTTAAGTTGTGACAAAAACCCGCCCCGATGGGTGTCTTGACCTTCGATTTATAAGTCTCCAAAAGGGCCAAACTAGGCCTCGTTTGTATGGTTTAAAGACCTCCCCGAACCGTGCCAAAGTTCGAGTCCAGTAGCTTCGTAGTTGCAATTTTAACTTGTTCAAAAAAAAAAAAATATAATATATATATATATATATATATATATATATATATATAATATATATATATATATATTTTTTTTTTTCTTTTGTTCCTGCATTAACAAGAGTGGCCAAATAAGATGTTACTTAGTTTTAGTTGCTGCTGAAAAATTCATTTCACTGCTACTCTACTTTTGTTGCTGCTGCTATAACATCACATGGGCCACAGCCCATATGCACTCCTTGGACCAGCCGTTTATAGTCCTTGTGGACTTGTACAGTTTGGCGCCAAACCAAAGAAAAGCCAACTATAATATTATTTTTTTTACTTGACACTTAAAAGCCCACAAACCATGGCCTAGTCCACTGTTTTCACTTGGGCCGCAGCCCTTTTCCCTCTCCTTGACACACACATCTCTATTTATAACTTGACACTTTTAATAAACTTGTGATTATTTAAGATACACGTGACGTCGGTATACAATAGAACTTGACAATAAATAAATATCGCCACATAAAAATTTGATAGCTATTATATATTATATATATATATATATATATATATATATATATATATAATATATATATATATAATATATTATATATATATATATATTATATATATATATATATATAAACACAACATACATTTTAAATGGGACATTTCGAGTCATTTAGTTTCAACACTTAACTTACAAACAATATATGCACATATAACATGAAGATATTTAAAACGGAAAGACATCAATTTTTACTAGTAATAACGTAACTATATGCGAGCAAATATTTAGAAATTAAAATTCATATACTAGTTAAATATTTTTCATGACTTACAAATTGAAATGGCCATGCCCGAAACTTATATAAGTCAGGTAAATAGAAACGATTATTTCTCTTTTAAACTTCAAACTTATTAAAACAATATTTTCTCAAACACGAGTTATAACTCACCATATATTAGTAAAACCTTTTCAACTTCACTTTTATTTACTTTTTTCACAAAGACCACATTATATACATATATATATGTATACTAGACGAGTACCCGTGCATAGCAACGGAATTTTCTAGCGGCAAACAATTATAGTTGTGATATTGTGATAAGTGTTTAGTGTATGAGCTTTTGCATTCTTAACAAACCCAATTGTAACAACTGCTGTTCATTAAAAACCAATAAATAATAAAAGTAGCATTACATTTGAATCCTTAGCAAGCCTTTGGTATTGATCTATGGGACACTTCATTAAACCAAAAGTAGCATTACAAATTTATTAAACTCATTAATTCAAATATTTCTTTAATGCAATCTATGGGACACTTCAAAATAACGTTTCATCATATTGTTCAATTCCAAATAAGAAACTTATGCTTATATATACATTAACCTGAAGATTAACTCAAAACACATGTACATATCCAATGTTTTAAATACTCTGAAGTGACCCCAACCAAAATTATTAGTTTTCATGGACTTTTGCAATCTACAAAATCAGAACCATCAGCTTGTTTGACCCATTTGAAAACCATTTCTAACCCGTTGTATAGATTACATGTTTTGACCTGCTAAATAACCCACACGTCAACACCAGTAGATTAAATAGAAAACTCTTTAGCTTGAGTATCTATTTATTTACGGGTTCATGTACTTAAAAGCATCAATGTGTACTTACATACCTGAAGAGTAGAGCTAAACCCGAACACAAATGATGTTGCAGCGCTTTTAATGATATGTGTATCCTCGGAAAGCCTGTTGAGCAGCTCCCCTGTTCGTGTAACATCAAAGAAAGCTATTTCCAGCATTTATTTCTCCTTAATTCCTGCATATATATAAAACACACAAAATTTGTACAAATTATTTATAACTAACTTTGAGTTAAGATGAGTGACTTACAATTCTGTTAAGTAATGGTGTTCTTTCACCTCTAAAACCACCACCACCACCTCCATGACCATGATACTTTTTAAAAAGAACTTTGAGTTAGTAACTTACATTACTGTCTCATCCTTAGTACTCTTCCTTTTCTGCTCATTGTCCATATTAAAATTGTTGCTCATATTTCCTGCATTAAAAGGTGATTTTTCTAGAATAAGAAAAGAGATAAACTTCACCCAATTGATGAAAATTTATAAAAACATGAATAATCACATGGGCAGACACATGTTTATGATCCTAAAACCCGATATAACAGACTAACCAGTTTCCGCTTGCTGAGCATTTGACTCTATCCATTGCCTCACTGTCCTCACCCTCTTGCATTCATTTTTACAAAACGTTTGATCCCTTGAACCTTTATTCCTGTGAGGAAAACTCAATAATCGTCTGGTCAAGCAATAGTTACAACACATCGTTATATACTTTACATAATAGCTACAACAAACAACACATCTAAGTTACACAACCCGATCGAGCAGTACCTATGCAGGTAATGGAATTTTTGGGCATGTATATCCATTTGTGTCTGGAAAAAAACACATCCATTAGTAGCAAGATAAGAACACTTTTGTTATCAACATGACCAAAATTTTTAATCGAACACTTAATGTGCATATGCATAAACAGTTCAAGACCAATACAAATTCGAATAAAAATAAAAAAATCACAATCAAAGAACACGTAATTAATGGAATTCAAATAATATCGTAAAATCAACCTGATTGAGGAACGGTATTTGATTTCCTTTGTAACAAAAAAGACGATTCCTTACCTGCATTTGAATTCAAAATCAATTTACACCCTAATGTTAAATTTCAAAATTTTTAATACCTAACTTGTGTTCAAAATTCCAGAACAACAAACTCAATAGTGGAGCCGGTAAAGATGCATAATTTGTTTATACCGGTTTATGAGCCAGCAATATCAAAACAAAAATAAATCTTTAATTCACAAGCTATATGAAAAAATTTGATAGCGAATGCAGAATCATAGATGATGATGATGATGATAGAGGTGTATTGTTTAAATGGAATCACGGATGCTTCCTCCGAAAGTTTTGGTTTAAATCATTAAACTTTGTTTTCATTAATTACTGATTCAATACTTGCCAGAGATAAGTTTTGAATACTTTCCGTGTATTTCAAATTAAGATTTCTCTGTGATTTGACCATTTTTCAACATTTCACATTTCACTTTTTCACCTTTGACCATACACTCTTTATATGTAGTTAAGATATACACACGTACTTTCATTCAAACGCCAACCATCCTATAAAACGTTCACATTTACATTTCCTAATCGTTATCCATCGTGCGTATCTTTTCGACCATTTTTAAATCAAGAGTCCCTATTTCTATTCTTCTGTACGTTCGTACCACCCGATGAGCCAATAACTTCAAATATTAAAAACATGGTTTTAAACTTAAATGCTATGTTTTTAAACTTAAATGCTGCCACACCAGCAACACCAACATAAACTTTTGAAATAATTGAAATCCTTGAACTTGAATTATGAACTAAAACGTATTTTACTAATCTAGGTCGCGTGTCGGTGCTGCACCCTATTTGAAATACTTGTGATTACACTACTACTTGACAAGGTGAGTTTATAGCCCCACTCTATTTAAACTTGTTTTTACAATTGGGGTGAGAAACATGCAAAACATTTTATGGACCATCACTATTGTTTTATTAAAACTATTACGTGGATTAGCCTAAGCCCCATTATGTCCCAATTTGCCCAAATTCATGAACCGTCAATTCCTGCTGGGAAGCGCGATTGTTATAAATAGATCTATTGGGAGTAACGTCCCGTTCGGGTTGACCGGATAGGCAAACGAACGTATACCATATCGAAACCACAAGTGTCTGGGATACACACTTGCCAGGCCCTGATATTTAACATGCTTCTAGAGCATGCACACATGTTATAGCTTCGGTTACATGAACTTAGTGCTAGCGTAATAGACTGTATTTTTATATGACATTGCATGGGCTGTAATGTTCATATACCAAACTCATGGTCCAAAACCGTTGATTTTTACTGCTTATTGATAAACCTATGAACTCACCAGCTTTTTGCTGACTTTTAGCATGTTTTTCTCAGGTATTTGAGCCGTATGAATGTGACAAGGTTGTGGCAAGGCAAGGGTCATAGACCGTTTTTCGATGTATTGTGACATTTAAACTATGACTTGTTTTTGTCCGGGACAAACTAAATTTTGGGCTTTATTTATGAATTCAAACTATTTTGTAAACTTATTTAATTTGGTTAAATCAAAACGGAGTATGTATTCCGTTCCTTATTACCTTGTGTTGTGATATTCAATTTAGTAGCACCCCATGACCCGAATGCTTCCGCCATACCAGATTTTGAGGGTGTTATAGATTGGCATCAGAGCCTAGGTTATAGAGAACTAGGTACATATAAATCCTAAACTATAACCACTTTTTACAAAAACAAGTCCCTATGACCGCCACTTGTCTGCCTGCCTTGCTTGTTGTTTATTTACTGATTACTTGTCTTAACTACTTATTGCTATCTATTGATTTTTGCTTAACTACATGTACTATAAGTATTATATGTATACTTATATATACTTAACTTACACAATTTACTATGAGTATTTTCGATATACTTACACATACATACCGTATTTGTCACAACTTATCTTCCCCTGCACAATTTCACTACCCGACTTCGAGTCCGAACACTCATCTCAAATCCTTCGAAACACTTGTTATGCTATCATACGAAAACCTGCCAACATATCTAATTACGACCCGAACTTATAGCCAATTAACATGTCGCCTCAGAATATCTATCCTTATGACACATTTTACTATGTCTCACTTTTCTTCCTCCTCTTAAAGGAACATGTCATCTAAGAGGCAAACCCTACACTCCGCAAGCATGAAACAACTCATAGCACAACAAGTTGCAGAGACAATTGCTGCCTATCAAGTTAGTGGAACTACAATCGAGGCGGAGCCCACATCTCGTGGTTGCTCTTACAAGGAGTTTATGGACAGTAAGCCCCGCACCTTTAGTGGAAATGAAGGTGCAGTGGAAATGTGCAGATGGTTCGAAGATGTGGAATCATTACTTCGATGTGGAAACTGCCCTGAGGAAGACAAAATCAAGTTTGCTACTTGCACGTTTCAGGGACGTGCCCTGGCAGGGGTGGAGTACTTTTGTTCAATCAGTAGGAGTTGATACCGCTTACTCAGTTCCTTGGGAGGAACTGAGAAAAATGATGATTGCAGAATACTGCTCGAAGAGCGAATTACGAGCAATGGAGCAAGAAATATGGGATTGGACTATGAAAGGAGATGATGTCATCGGGTACACCGCCCACTTTTATGAGCTGGCACAGCTATGCCCTGCTATGACAGAACCCGAGTACAAGAAACTTGACCGGTACATCCAGGGACTATCCCCAGAGATTCGAAAAGGTGTCGCCTCATTCAAGCCTACTACTATGCATGAAGCCATCCACATGGCGCATAATGTAATGGGCCAAGTCATGCGGACTAGGATTGCTCAAGGTATCAATAACGACAATCACAACCGCAACAACAACAACAACAACAAGAGGAACCAGGAGAACAACCAAGGAAACGAAAAGGTTCCGCAACCCCCCAGAAAGCCAAAGTTGGTCGAAACTTGCATTGCCGGATCTAGTAACGGAAAGGCCTATGCTGGAAAATTGCCAATGTGTAGTCGTTGCAAACTACACCACAACGGGTCTTGCACCGTGAGATGCCGCAAATTCCGGAAGGTTGGACACTTAACTAAAGATTGTAGGTTCAAAACCCCCGCAAAGGCAAAGATAGTGTCAAGGAAAAGTCGGAAGGCTGATGAGACCTGTTATGGGTACGGAAAGAATGGGCACTACAGAAGAGAGTGCAAGGAACCAAAGTATCAGGAAACCTCGAAACAGGAGGAAAGCATGACTTGATGGCGATGTCAAAAAGGGTCGACTACTCTGTATAACGAGTCCTAAGTTTAGACTCTCATAAGATGTATTCCTATAAGACTTTATTAGTACCTTTCTGAGAACCTCGTAGTATTGTATGGATTGGTGTATGTTCATCCTAAATTGTAAGCTTATTTGACTCACGACTATCTACAATCTTATATCAAATGAATGCATTAAACATTGCCCGATGTACTACAAATTTTGCTACTACCTAATAAACCACCTTGTTACATTTTGCAAACTATATTGATTCTTGTGTAATAAACAAATTCGTTACCTTACCAATACTTCATAAATCACTAAACGGTTTCTCTAATATCTGGTAAATTTTGGTCTCATAAGCCATTTTGCTCTCCTGTGAGCTACTTTAGTCGTTATCTCGTAAACTGTTTTACTATTGCACTACAACCTATTTTGTGGTCACCTCACAAACCATTTGTTTACGAAATTACTTCGCTATTAATCACAAACCAAAACTGCAACTTTTCTACTATCTTGTAGAGAATAAAGTGTTTTCCTACTACCCTATAAACAGTTTTACAAACCGCCCTATAAACTATCTTGTTATCATCTTGCAAACTAATTATTTCTTTGAAAAGTATTTTGTACTCTTAAACAAATAACTTATATAAATTCTTGTAACTAAACCCAGTATTGCATCATGGGACCTTAATTATACAAAGCCTGATCACCTATGTATAATTCTGGTAGAATCATGCTATGCTAGGAACGACTGCCTTAAAACTTTTACCAAACGACAAATTTTCTGTCTCCATTTCGAGAAAATCAAAAACTCACATGTGTGGTACGTAAAAGTAGTGCAAGACTTGGGCATCCGTGCTAAAAGCACAGTAATCAAATAGACTTCAACGCAATCTTACCACATAAAAATCAGCCTTACCTCACACCACGTCCTAATCTGAGAAGATAAGCAACATCACCGGCCATCATCAAACGACCCCAGCGATTAGCACCTCATTATACACTACCCCTTCTGATTCTGAAACACCTCATCATCAAACAGACAAATCTTTAAATTTGATAGCTACTGGATAACTCATAACCCTACACGCGATTGAAACATATCCTTGCTTTATAGCAATTGTGTCAAATAGTTGCAATGGTTATATTTAGACCCTTAATAGAGACCTTACCTTCTGCGCAGAACGCTAAATACTTGAACAACTTGACTGGTCGATTGCCAGTAGCAACCAACAATGTTCTATGAGGTTATACTCTCCGCGTTAAGTACTAGGTACACTACCGAGCCAATCAACTGTACTGCTAGTAGCAATCAACACCACATTTCGAAATCGTACTCTAAAACTCTCCGTACTAAGCTTGGGTGATGCTATGCCCACAAAACCTGGAGAATTCGACATCGCCCCGGTGTATACTGGATGTCGAAATACCACTCTGTAATCACCTATGAGGAAAAACTCGTTCGCATACCGTATGTTAATAGAATCCTAGCAACGCAAGAAGGACCCCTCAACCGAAATGAACAATGAGTGAACCACTAAGCTTTAAAGGATCTAAAGAATTACCAGAAGTGGACTAGTAACCCGACTGAAGCCTCAGGACCTTACAAAGTAACCTGAACCACTATCATGGAGACATATGCCAAACCCTTCCCTAACCCCCTCGGGAATACAAACTAGTCTAGGGCATGAAGTTTATCGAAACATCGTTACTCACTAAGTCGAACCTTAAAGGTAAGTGAAACACCTCCGCCTCAGACTATAGATATCGATACATCATACTTTGATATTGCGTCATCAAAGTACAATCTACCCTCTTCATTCCTTACGATGAGTTTTCCTTATAAGTAGCGGATACATTAGGACAGATTCACGATATACCATTAACCTTATAACATTGAGCACTCTAGGAGTCTAGATGACTCAACCTCATTATTATTAACATCACTTCCGCACCAAAATGCCAGGAAGCCTTAACATACCGAAAGGTCATTAGTACACAAACTCACTTGTAAACAAACAAGACATCTCTCTGTACAGTACCCGACCGATTTATTCATCCAGATCACTAGTGCAACAATCTAAGCCATAACACTTAGAAGCACGGATTAAGTAAGTCGAATACTACAAGCCTCGCCGGATATTAAATACCAAGCCCTACTCAGTCTTGGCAGCTAGGATATGTCTTTGGACACTCAAAACATTATGTAGATATACACACTCGACCATGCCTTCTTCTTCAATGTTCCCCCTTTAAGGACTGTTCTTTAAAAATGAGTTAATATCGATCATAAAATTTGTAGTGACATCTTCCCGAAATACTCATTCTGATGGGTCAAGAATTTTCTGGTCAAACTTTATCAAGATTTTTGGCATATTAAAGGAACTAGATGTCAGCTTTGGAAGAACTGTTTTACCTACAACATGTTTAAAAATCTATTTTTACCAAATGATAAATCTTCCAAGCTGGTCATACTGCTTTATATAACTAGTAATTTCAAATGTCTATTGCTTGGGAAATACTGTTGGTCAAATTTGTATAAACAACTATACAAATAAAGTTTCAAATAAAGCTTTACCCCGGCCTCTGAAAAGGGAGACATCTAATTATGGAACAAACCATAGGGACCAGCCACCTTGCCACCTTATATCAAAATAGGATTAAACTTTACGCCACCAGGATTTAGAAAAAACGAAATGGTTAAGGCCAAGAAAAATTTTAGTGGTGTCCACCCAGACAAAGTTGTAAATCATCAAAAGGTTAAGAAACCGTTACGATTGTTAGTGCAACCAGGAATTCTAGAATGGAAATTTGGAAACATATAACTATGGACTTTACCCTAAAACCACCAAAACCTTTGATGGTTAGGACATGATGCGTGGGTTTTGCAACCTTACAACAGGTTTTACCTCTCGAGGGATCCCAAGAGGCTTACAACCCCACCAGGCAGTGTACCTGACCGATGTAGCATAGTGTAGTGGTAAGTACGGGGGATTGATCGTTCTCCACAGGGAATAGTGTTCGTTAGGCGTGAAAGACTACTCTAATTAGGTCTAAGGGTTGAGGAAGATTCTTTTTATGTTTTTATAATTTTTATGAAAGCAAGTAAAATCTCGGGTTTGAAAGAGTGGGCGGAATTAGTTGCTAGTCAACTAACCCAAATTACTACGAATGCAATAAAATAAAATAACTGAAATGAAAATGTGGTGAGAAACTTATGTGTAGAGAAATGTGTTTACTTAGATTTTCTTACTCCCTAACTATCTTTTACCGGTTGATTAGTGTGTATTAGTCGCGTGGATGACGGGTGTATTCCTTAATACCAATCGTGGGGTGGCGTACTTACTTCCCCAACTCTACAAGCTCCTACTTCACTCCTATGTCGAGCCGGCTAGGAAGCTCCTAACATGGGATCACTAGAATTCGCTTGTGCATTAAATACAACCATAAAAACCTTTAGTACGCATTTGGTTCATGTTTTCTTAAGACGTTCAAGCAAGTTACCGAATAGGAAGTTAGCCAGTTTTCTTAAGCCTAACATAGATAAACAATCATCCAATACAACTAACAACACACTAATAACCAATAATCAATAGCTAGGTTTCATTAGATCTAAGCAAACACAAGATAAATTTAGCCTAACATGTTAATCAAAAGACAAGAATAAGATAAAATCAAACAACACATAGACATATTGAATGATTAATTGATAACTTATCTTCAATGTAACATGGAAGATCTCAAGGCAAAAAGCCTTGAAAAAGTAGCTAAAATCGTCTTAGGGTTTTCTCCCAAAATTCCACACACTAAGCTCCCCCTAATGACAAAAAATTAGAAAACTATATATAGACTTTTGGATCTGACGGCGTCACCTTATGGATTGTGACGCCGTCACCTCGCCGCTTCTAGGGTTCCCGGATGACCTTCTTGACGCCGTCCCTCTTTAGCTCTTCAAAAATCCATTCTGGCTTATCAAGGCTTGACGCCGTCAGCTCATGAACGTGACGCCGTCCCCTTATGATTTAAGCCGTGACGCCCTTGATCAAGTTAAAGCGTGGCGCCGTCAGAATTTACATGCTATTTTCACTGGCTTATCATGAGTAAATTTCACGTCCACTTTTTCTTGCCAAGGCATGACGCCGTCTAGAGTAAATTGTGACGCCGTCAAAGGTAACTTTTAGCCGATTTTTGAGACTTTGCCGTTTTCTTCACTTTTATGCTCCAAAAACGTCCAAAATGCCTCCTTTTCCAGATTTCTCCTCAAAAGTACCTAAAATGACAAAAGGAACGATTTAGGGCGATATTTGATCAAATAAATACGATTTAGGGCTTAAATGACCCCTTAAAAGCGGTACACTTTTCGCTTCATCAAATACCCTTACACTTGAGATTTGCTTGTCCTCAAGCAAATGCGCTTTTATTCTAATCAAAATACAAGTTAGGGGTCATTTAATGCAAACATAAAAGTAATTACAACAAATAATCGTTCCACTTCAATCATAATAAGCACGGAGATTACATACTAGCACCTCACAAGTAGTGTTTAGATACTCACATCTCTCAAGTGTCATCAAAATAAATCTCATAAATGAAAACGGATAATATCTCTCACTACCTGTCATAGCAAATAGATTACCATAGGCTTGGGAAAGGATCGAAAACCTCCTCCACTAGGCGTAAGAACCAAAGATAAACTATCAAAGAGGGCTTTTTCATGGGTTATAACGTTAGGTGTAGGGAAAAGGAAAACACGTTTTGTTGGATAAGGGATATTTTACTGGTGGCTAGTTAAAGATCTTGATCAATTACATGTACTATACAATGTTGCTAAGCCAAGACTAGACTCGATCTTAAGCTAGAAACGAAATAACAAAAACATAAAACAAACATAAAATGAAACGGGATGGTAGTCCGTATGTTTTTTCTATTTTTCATTTTCTCATTTTTTTGTGTTTTTCTTGATTTTTTTTTTTTTTTTTTTTTTTTTTTTTTTTTTTTTTTTTTTGCATACACTCTTGCCCTACCATCCAAAATATTACATCATAGGGGCATTGCATCCCCCTTACACTTGAACTTTTACATAACTTTACAAATACTAATCTAATGACTCGAATTAAGATAATTGAAAAACTTGGAGTACTTTTAAAATTATTAGCACATATGGGGGTAATAAATGATGTTCTTCCCCATTACTCCATTACACTAGTACTTTACCCATGAGTCCCAATCGTCCCAAAACAGTATGTATAAGGATATGACTCGACTTAGCAACCATGTAATCAACTAGATAATTAACTTGGGTTTAAACAAATGTTGTAACAATAATGCACTAAAGATGAGTGCATACAAGGTAGGCTAAGGCGATTTGGGTGTACATTTAAGTGGGGTGTAACAAATTCTTCCTTTAAGTAAAATGCTTAAAGGTCGAAACGAAAAGATAGGCTCTGAGGGGTGTACTAGGGGTATCGTGTACTAAAAATGAGTACAACGCAAAGGGCGTGGGAGAATTACTTGACTAATGTAGCCAATGTAATTATAACAAAAACACAGGTGTAAAACAATGGGTTAATCCTAATGCCTCTTATCATGTAGCAAATCTAACTACACGAATGTAGTCTCACTTGTGGCATCGGAATGGTCCTAACGCAAGTTCTAGAATCTAAGTGCTACCGGTACACACATCATAGCATAAATGCTTTTCCTACCAATTCTAGGGGCAAACCTCACATATTTGGGTTGGAAAATTTTTTAGTGGTACGGTTTTTGTGCTAGTCATATAACTCCTATCCGTGAGACGCTCATTAAGATCAAAGTTTCACTCCTATATGTTGTAAAAAATTTTAAATTTGGCACTAAAATTGCCTTAACAAGTATTTCTCTCAGTTTTATTACACATCTACTATTAAACAAACAAAAATCAAGCGCAATGGCATTCTCTAAAATCGTACTTTTACCCCCCTTACACTTAAGATGAACATTGTCCCTAATGTTCAAATAACAAGATGTAAAAGTATAAAGTAAAAGAATGAAATCAAATACTCCCCTGATTCGCTCGGTGGATAATGAAGTTACACGGTTAGATCTTCCTCCAAAGTAATGTAGAAGCTCCATGACTAATGCATCGCCACAAGCTTGATTCAAAACATTTCCTTGTCCAAAATAACCTGTTAAACCTGAGAAAACAAACACGAAAACCTGCATAACATCGGCGGGATAAAATCTATATATAAGGATATAATGCTTGTGGAATGATAACTTTGCAGATTCCTGGAGATTATAAGTTGGAGATTTTAGTAAAAACTTTTTATGAAAACAAAACTTTCAAAAATTTCTGAAAATTAAATCTGACGCCGTCAGGTTATAAACCCTGACGCCGTCAGAAATGACCTGACAAAAATTTTCATTTTAAGTTTCTGGAAAAACCTTTACCTTACTTCCTGGAAATCCTGCAAAACATCATTATGACTCGATACAAGCATTTGACTCAAACAAATACGAATATGTATGCTATTTTATTATTATTACGATTCATGTTCATTTGTGTTCTAATAAACCGATTTAGATTTCCCTTACACTTATCTTTTGCAAAATACCTTTATATGTAGTTAAGACGAAGTTAAAAACAAAATAAAGCATTTTCACAAATTACTTTTGAACATGAATCAATACTAATAAAAATTAAACACACATACGGAAAATAAAATCAAACAAACAAATAAATAAACACACAAAGCAAATAAAACAAATAAAGCTTGGGTTGCCTCCCAAGAAGCGCTTTTCTTTATTAACGAGTCTTGTAGCTAGACTCAAAGTCACATACATTACGTGACTTCTTCATCGAAAGTTATGTCTTCCTCATTGATCATTTCATTACCATTCTCTTGATAATGCTTGACTCGTTGAATATTCACAGTGAATTCTCTATCCTCGTCGTCAATTAATACGACGGCTCCGGTCTTAGAGGAGCTTCCTTACGGTAAAAGGTCCATACCATCTAGATTTAAGTTTCCCAGGAAATAGCCTTAAGCGAGAATTATATAATAAGACCTTGTCTCCTTCTGAAAACTCCTTGGGTTTCTTAATCCGTTGGTCATGCCATCTTTTCGCCCTCTCTTTGTATGTGATGGAAGATTCATAAGCCTCTAATCTCAATTCATCAAGCTCTTGGAGCTGTAAGAATCTATTTGTTCCCGCAACTGTATAATCCAAATTACAAGCCTTGAGTGCCCAATATGCTTTGTGTTCCAGTTCTACTGGAAGGTGGCATGCCTTGCCATATACCATACGGAACGGGGTTGTCCCGATTGGTGTCTTATAGGCGGTTCGAAATGCCCACAAAGCCTCATCGAGCTTAAAAGACCAATCTTTTCTGTTTTGATTAACCGTTTTTTCTAAAATTCTCTTTATGGCTCTATTAGTGTTCTCGACTTGACCGTTTGTTTGAGGATGGTAAGCGGTGGAAAATCGGTGAGAGACTCCATACCTTTTCATGACTTTCTCCATTTGTGAATTGCAAAAATGGGTTCCCCTGTCACTAATAAGAGCCTTCGGAATTCCGAACCTAGCGAACAATTTTTTTAAGAAATGAATGACTACCCTAGCGTCGTTAGTCCTAAGGGCTTGTGCTTCCACCCATTTTGAAACATAATCAATGGCCACCAAGATGTATTCATTCCCTCCAGAAGATGGGAATGGTCCCATGAAATCAATTCCCCAAACATCAAAAACCTCACAAACTTGTATATAATTCTGCGGGGCTTCATCCCTCCTAGAGATATTCCCAGCTCTTTGACATGCGTCACAAGTTTGTATCATTCCCTTCACATCACGAAATATTGTAGGCCAATAGAATCCCGCGTCGAAGACCTTTCATGCAGTAGTGCTTATTCCGTGATGTCCTCCAGATGGACCTGCATGACACTCTTTCATAATTCTGACAGCCTCTCTTTCCGAAACACAACGCCTGATTACCTGATCTGGGCATCTTCGAAATAAGAAGGGTTCATCCCAAAAGTAGTACTTTAATTGATTAAAGAACCTCCTTTTTTCATGCCTGCTCATATGCTCAGGAATGACTCTACTTGCCAGGTAGTTAGCATAATCCGCATACCAAGGTTCAGAATCATTTATTGACATGAGCTGCTCTTCAGGAAATGTTTCCTGAATCTCACTCTTGTCAGATTCAGCGAGGCTGGGGTTTTCGAGACGAGAGAGATGATCAGCCGCAAGATTCTCTGCTCCTTTCTTATCACGAATTTCAACATCGAACTCTTGCAATAGTAGGATCCAACGAAGTAACCGTGGTTTAGCATCCTGTTTAGCGAAAAGATATCGAATAGCTGAATGATCCGTAAAAACAACCGTTTTAGAAAGGACAAGATACTGGCGAAATTTATCAAAAGCGAATACCACGGCTAGTAATTCCTTTTCAGTGGTAGTGTAGTTTTCTTGAGCAGGATTCATGGTTTTGCTAGCGTAGTATATTGGCTGAAAGTGTTTGTTAAGCCTTTGGCCTAACACTGCTCCAACAGCATAATCACTAGCATCGCACATGATTTCAAAGGGTAACTCCCAGTTAGGGGTAACCATAATTGGAGCTTGGGTAAGTTCCTGCTTCAATAGATCAAATGCGTCCTTGCACTCTTGAGAGAAGTCGAACGGGGCATCCTTCATGAGTAACTGAGTCATTGGTTTAGCTACCTTTGAGAAATCTTTAATGAATCTCCTATAGAAGCCAGCGTGACCCAAAAAACTACGGATTGCCTTGACAGTTGTTGGATAGGGAAGTTTGGATATAGCTTCAATTTTTGCCCGGTCTACTTCGATTCCACTTCCTGAAATTTTGTGCCCCAGCACAATCCCTTCTTTTACCATAAAGTGGCACTTTTCCCAGTTTAGTACCAAGTTGGTCTCCTCACAACGTTTGAGCATTTTCTCAAGGTTAGCAAGACAGCGATCAAAAGAATTTCCAAAGACTGAAAAATCATCCATGAAGACCTCCATGCTGTCTTCCATTAACTCATGGAAGATTGCCGTCATGCAGCGCTGGAAAGTGGCGGGGGCGTTACATAGTCCAAAGGGCATTCGCTTGTAGGCGAAGGTGCCATAAGGGCATGTAAACGTGGTCTTTTCTTGGTCCTCAGGAGCGATAGGGATTTGGAAATACCCTGAGAACCCATCTAGGAAGCAGTAGTACTCATGCCCTGCTAATCTTTCCAACATTTGGTCGATAAAGGGGAGAGGGAAATGATCTTTTCGGGTTGCATCATTCAACTTCCTATAATCGATGCACACACGCCATCCAGTTACTGTTCGTTGAGGTACTAACTCATCCTTATCGTTCTTCACCACTGTCATTCCTCCCTTTTTTGGTACAACCTGTACAGGACTTACCCATGGACTGTCCAAAATCGGGTAAATTAGTCCTGCATCTAGGAGCTTAATGACTTCCTTCTTTACGACTTCCTTTATGTTGGGATTTACTCGCCTTTGAGGTTGCACGGTGGGTTTATAATCCTCCTCCATGAGGATTTTATGCGTACAAAAGGTGGAGTCAATACCCTTGATATCGGCTACACTCCATGCTATAACTCCTTTATATTTTTTTAAAACTCCTAAGAGTTTATCCTTTTGTTCACTTTTCAAAGAAGAGCTTATGATTACCGGAAGTTGATTTTCTCCTTGAAGGAAGGCATATTCAAGGTTGTTCGGGAGTTCCTTGAGTTCCAACGTGGGTGGCTCGATGATGGAAGGTTTAAGTTTGTTCTCGGGTTTACGAAGCTCAAGTTGTTCGATTTCTTGTCTGGGATAGAAGGAGACTGCATTTACATCCATAGTCTTCTCCTCCTCTAAGATGGGTGAGAGAGCTTCATCTCGTAACCAACCAGCTTCCATTTGTTCATCTATACAATTGTCAATCTCGTCGGATAATTCATCGATTTCTTCGATGAAATACAGTTGATTATCTGCTTCGAGAGAAAGATTCATTGTGTCCTTGATGTCGAAGGTTAAGCTATCGGCCCCTACTCGTAAGGTTAGTTTGCCGTCATGAACATCAATAACAGCACGAGAAGTTGCGAGGAAGGGTCTTCCTAGAATGATGGGCACAAGATCATCTTCTTCCATTTCTAGGATGACGAAGTCAACTGGAAATTTAAACTTCCCTACCTTAACCAGCACATTCTCGCATATTCCTAAGGGGTATTTGACTGATCTATCGGCCAGTTGGATGCTCATACGGGTTGGTTTCAACCCAGAATACCCTAGCTTGAGGAACAGGGAATGCGGCATAAGATTGATGCTTGCTCCTAAGTCGGCTAAAGCATTCTTGACTGAAAGAGATCCAATTGAACAGGGCAAGGTGAAACTACCTGGGTCGTCCACCTTCTTTGGTAGCCCTCGTTGAGTCACAACAGAACATTCTTCTCCTAAGGTTACAAGACCCTCGAGCCCTTTCCTGTTGGTGAGCAGCCTCTTGAAGTATGTACTATATTTGGGCATATGATAACATGCATCAAGAAGGGGTATGGTGACGACCGAATTCTTCAAATATGACAAGAATCTTTTATTATCACTTTCGACCTTTTGGTTCTTGAGGCGAGATGGGTATGGGACTTTAAGGGGCTGTTTGGCAGGAGTAGGTGGGGATGGAGTTACCGGAGGGGTTTGCTCGGGATTTTCATCGTTCACATTATCGTTCCCCTCATGAGGGGTGTTGGGTTCCATGACGTTAGATGGTTGAGCTGGGTAGGGTGGATCCTTAGTAGTTGTTCCAGCACGAGTGGTGATGGCGAGTAAAGGATCTCTTTGCGGTTCGCCAAGGCCGTCGAGAGTGGCGTTGAGTTCTGCGAATTTGGCCTTCACGTTGGTTTGTTGGCTATTGATAAAGTTGTCAAGACCATTTAGTTGCAGATTCTTTTCAAACGTGAAATGCCCGAGATCATCCTCAAAAGTGCTCCTAACCTTATAGTCAGGATATTCTCCTCCTCCCTCTTCTCTCACAAGATTTCCCCAAGGGGTGAAATCATTGTTTTGGTAGAAAGTTAAGAGTGAAGGATCATCGAAGATGTCGTGGCTTGACAAGCATGCTTGTTCGGTGGTGGTATCATCCTCGCATTCCTCCACTTCATGCGGGCCACCACATTGATCACAGATCAAGTATGGGTTTGATAACCGCTTAGTTGGTTGCGACTTGTCTAGATAAGATACCTGATCATTCAATCTACTCACCCGGCTAGCAAAAGGAGGCTCTTTCATGATCTTGGAAACGCTCATGATCGAATCGGGTTCATCCCAGGTATCGTCTTGATCATTCGCGTATTCCTCAATTCTATTCCATCCTTCCTCAACGCTTAGTTTGGCTATTTTTCCTTTTGATGAATTATTAATGCCCAATTGGTCTTTTTTGGAGACACTGTCATAAAAGATTTGGACAAGAAGCCAGAGTTCAATGCCATGATGAGGGACCTGTCTAATTAGATCCTTGAATCTAACCCAAGATTTGTGAATAGGTTCCGCTGGTCCAACATGGAAGCGGAGGATTTCGTCTCTCAACTTTGAAGTTCTTCCTATGGGAAAGAATTTCTCATAGAATTTTGAGATAAGCTGTTCCCATGTGAAGATGGATTCGGAAGGAAGTTGGTTATACCAGTCTCCGGCTCTTTCATGAAGGGTGAAGGGAAAGAATCGCAACCGGGAGGTGTCTCTAGTGGCTCCGTCCGTATGGAGGGTATCCACTATTTTCAGGAAGTCCTTGATGTGTTGGATTGGATCTTCAGTTTTCAATCCGTGAAACTTGCATACACTTTGGACCAGCCAAATATCAGTTGCACGCAAGACCCCATCCGTGTGTTCATTTGGAAAAACGATAGCATTGGAAAAACCAGAGGGGTGGGAGAAGAGTAGTCCTTGAGACATTTAGGGATTGGGATTCCGGGAACTTCCATATCGTGATTGGGTTGAGGGCTAGGAGGTGTAGAATGATGATTGGATTCTTCCTCGGAGAGGGCATCATCAAAATTGATCGTGGATGGTTCAGCCGCTTGGTGGAGTCGCCTTAATTTATGCATTTCCCTTTCGGGTTCAGCATAGGGTGTGGCAAGAGTCTTTATCGAGCTTCGGCTCCTAGTGATTCTAAGATTAGGGGGGTCATCATCCAAAATTAGGGAATATCCTCCTAAAGTGCGTGCTCTAGGAGGTGGTTGTGGTTGTTGTGGTGGTGGGTTGTGGGGGTTAAGGATATTACCATCTTCCATGATGTCGGATGGTATGGTTACAAACAAAGACACGAAGAAAATAGATAGACTAAAGAAAACCTAGAAAAAAATAAAATAAAAATCTCACTAGAAAGGAATCTAGTGAGTAGACCTAATAGAAATAAAAATTCAACCTAAACAATAACTATTCCCCGGCAGCGGCGCCAAAAACTTGATGCGTGGGTTTTGCAACCTTACAACAGGTTTTACCTCTCGAGGGATCCCAAGAGGCTTACAACCCCACCAGGCAGTGTACCTGACCGATGTAGTATAGTGTAGTGGTAAGTACGGGGGATTGATCGTTCTCCACAGGGAATAGTGTTCGTTAGGCGTGAAAGACTACTCTAATTAGGTCTAAGGGTTGAGGAAGATTCTTTTTATGTTTTTATAATTTTTATGAAAGCAAGTAAAATCTCGGGTTTGAAAGAGTGGGCGGAATTAGTTGCTAGTCAACTAACCCAAATTACGACGAATGCAATAAAATAAAATAACTGAAATGAAAATGTGGTGAGAAACTTATGTGTAGAGAAATGTGTTTACTTAGATTTTCTTACTCCCTAACTATCTTTTACCGGTTGATTAGTGTGTATTAGTCGCGTGGATGACGGGTGTATTCCTTAATACCAATCGTGGGGTGGCGTACTTACTTCCCCAACTCTACAAGCTCCTACTTCACTCCTATGTCGAGCCGGCTAGGAAGCTCCTAACATGGGATCACTAGAATTCGCTTGTGCATTAAATACAACCATAAAAACCTTTAGTACGCATTTGGTTCATGTTTCTTAAGACGTTCAAGCAAGTTACCGAATAGGAAGTTAGCCAGTTTTCTTAAGCCTAACATAGTATAAACAATCATCCAATACAACTAACAACACACTAATAACCAATAATCAATAGCTAGGTTTCATTAGATCTAAGCAAACACAAGATAAATTTAGCCTAACATGTTAATCAAAAGACAAGAATAAGATAAAATCAAACAACACATAGACATATTGAATGATTAATTGATAACTTATCTTCAATGTAACATGGAAGATCTCAAGGCAAAAAGCCTTGAAAAAGTAGCTAAAATCGTCTTAGGGTTTTCTCCCAAAATTCCACACACTAAGCTCCCCCTAATGACAAAAAATTAGAAAACTATATATAGACTTTTGGATCTGACGGCGTCACCTTATGGATTGTGACGCCGTCACCTCGCCGCTTCTAGGGTTCCCGGATGACCTTCTTGACTCCGTCCCTCTTTAGCTCTTCAAAAATCCATTCTGGCTTATCAAGGCTTGACGCCGTCAGCTCGTGAACGTGACGCCGTCCCCTTTGATTTAAGCCGTGACGCCCTTGATCAAGTTAAAGCGTGACGCCGTCAGAATTTACATGCTATTTTCACTGGCTTATCATGAGTAAATTTCACGTCCACTTTTTCTTGCCAAGGCATGACGCCGTCTAGAGTAAATTGTGACGCCGTCAAAGGTAACTTTTAGCCGATTTTTGAGACTTTGCCGTTTTCTTCACTTTTATGCTCCAAAAACGTCCAAAATGCCTCCTTTTCCAGATTTCTCCTCAAAAGTACCTAAAATGACAAAAGGAACGATTTAGGGCGATATTTGATCAAATAAATACGATTTAGGGCTTAAATGACCCCTTAAAAGCGGTACACTTTTCGCTTCATCAGGACACTATTGGGGTAATCATCGACCGTCTCACCAAGTCCATCAACTTCCTACCAATCATGGAAAATGACAACACGAGTAAAATAGACACGATGGCATTTAAAGGAGATCGTGGCAAGACAGGTAGTTCCGACCCTTATTATCACTGGTAGAGGAAACTAATTCACGTCGAACCTTTGGAAATTACTGCAGGATGCTTTAGGTACTAATCTTAAGATGAGCACCACATACCATCCACAAACAGATGGTCAAAGCGAAAGAACCATTCAAACCTTAGAATACATGCCACGAGCGTGTGTGATAGACCTTGGAATGGCTGGATAGGCATCCGCCGTTAGCCAAGTTTTCTTACAATAACAACTATCATACAAGCATTAAAGCTGCACCTTATGAAGCACTTTATGGTCGAAAGTGCAGATCCCTTATATGTTGGGCTGAAGTCGGAGAAAGCCAAATCACTGGTCCCGAACTAGTACAAGAGACCACCGAAAGGATAGTGCAAATCAAGAGTCGAATGCAAGCGGCTCGAGATAGCCATAAAAGCTATGCTGACAAAAGACGGAAGCCACTTGAATTTCAAGATTGGTGACCGCGTCATGTTAAAGGTTTCGTCATGGAAGGGCGTGATTCGCTTCGGCAAGCGTGGGAAATTAAATCCCCGCTACATCGGACCTTTCAAAATCATCACCAGAATCAGACCGGTAGCTTACCGACTCGAACTACCGTCAGAGCTTAGCTCTATACACAATGTGTCCCACGTGAGCAATCTACAGAAGTGTCTCTCAAATGAAACGCTTGCCATACCTCTGGAGGAAATCCAGGTGGACGAGAGATTAAATTTCATCGAAGAACCCGTCGAAATTATGGAACGAGAAATCAGACGGCTTAAGCAAAGCCGCATTCCTATTGTTAAAGTTCGATGGAACTCTCGAAGAAGTCCCGAATACACGTGGGAACGTGAGGACGAGATCAAGCGCAAATACCCACACCTTTTCTCGAATTCATCAAATACTTCTAAGTGAAAACCAAGGACGGTTTTCATTCTAAGGCGGGGAGGATGTGACAAATGGTAATTTTCACCTTAATATTTTAATAATAAATGTTTATTTATTATTACCAAACTGTTAAATTGAGCAATTTTATATATTTATAAGCAAACCCGCGCGCAGTAGCGTACAGTAACTCACCCAAACCATTTAAACTATCAGTAAAAGTGAATTTATCACTTCTCGAGAATTTCAGACATTAAGTGAACAAAAACGAAAGGCTATTTGGTTTTTCTGAAAAACCGACACCACACGCGTACCGACACCACATTAGTAAAAGTTGGATTTTAAAATTTTATTTTTTTTATGAGTCGACAAAATTATTTTTCATCAGTAACGGGAAAACGAATACGAAAATATATTTTTCACGTTTACATGAAGGCGCGTTGTCGCAAACAAGCATTGATTTAACGGGACACGGGGTACACTTAATACACTAAAAACTTAAATAAAACAAATAAAAACAAACTTATCCCACTCCCCAACACCTCACACGTGATACTTCTCCAGTACTTCTACCTGATCTCTTTCATCCCCATCGATACAAACCCTCATGATCCATCCAAACCTACCAAATAACCGGATCAAAGAGAGATCATAATTCAAAAAAAAAAAAATTGATGTTCCTTCTTCCCAAGATCACTTCACACACGCAATCAAATATTCTCTATATCCTATCACCATCAATAGTGGCATATTCCCTGCTTTCTAAGAACATCGAGACTAAAACCCTCCCCTGGAGGTCGAATCTATATCAATACCAAGAGAAGCAAACTCAAAAATGGTTAAACTCCACTCCCCATACCGAAAGTGGGTCAAGATCTACCTAAGGTTTTCCCTTAATAAACTTGGTTCCAGGAGGAGCAATTCACACCAAGAAAACTTCAACTCACCTCAAACATATCTCAGTCGAAAGAATTTAAGAAGAAGAAGGGTGTGATAAGCTTGGAACCGAGTGGGGACTATCCGTGGTGACCCTTGAATTCGACCCTCATCTCTTTTTGTAAGGTTAATCTCACTCTTGTTGTTTTGTTCTTTGAAACTTTCGAGTTGTATATCACTTTGTGGTTAATATGAATTTTCTTTTAGTCATTAGTTATGTCGATTAAAATGTTGGTCTTGGTGTGGTTAAGAAATTTTGAAACTGATAAAACTTGGAACAAATTAATGGCTCTGTATCATGTGTTGTGTCATTGTTTTGGCTGTATGAATTGTCCTAGTGCACCTTGTTTAAATCGAACCATGAACGGAAATGATAATTGTGGCTCGATCTTGATATGTATTTGTTTGTCGAATCTTATGTTATTACGAACTAGTTAGATTAATTGGTAGGGTTGTAGTCATTGGCTAATTCGAAGTCCATCTTATCACTCGTTGGCTTATTATGTTAAAATCGTAGTCGTGTTGTTTTTGGAGTCAAACTAATCGAATAATTAAGGTCAAAATCATGCTCGCGAAGTGTTCGAGTAAATGTCTCTAAAGCTCTTAACTTATAAAACGTGGCTGTAGGTGCTAGAATCATGAGTCTTCACTAGTTCACACCGGTCTAGGACCGCAGTCGTGGTCGTGACTAGTAAATGGTTCGAGAAAACGGCTTTAAAACATTTCTTTTGTGCGGTCCATAAGACCAAAATAGGTAACTCTAGTCGTTTATTTCTATTCTAAGCTCACATATTGTATTGTGTTCGTGGTTGAGACAAGTAGTACTCGACTCAAACATTTTATCAAAACTCAAATATTTGTCGTTAAGTTGTGACAAAAACCCGCCCCGATGGGTGTCTTGACCTTCGATTTATAAGTCTCCAAATGGGCCAAACTAGGCCTCGTTTGTATGGTTTAAAGACCTCCCCGAACCGTGCCAAAGTTCGAGTCCAGTAGCTTCGTAGTTGCAATTTTAACTTGTTCAAAATATCTATATCTAATATATATATATATATATATATATATATATATATATATATATATATATTTTTTTTTTTTTTCTTTTGTTCCTGCGTTAACAAGAGTGGCCAAATAAGATGTTACTTAGTTTTGGTTGCTGCTGAAAAATTCATTTCACTGCTACTCTACTTTTGTTGCTGCTGCTATAACATCACATGGGCCACAGCCCATATGCACTCCTTGGACCAGCCGTTTATAGTCCTTGTGGACTTGTCCAGTTTGGCGCCAAACCAAAGAAAAGCCAACTATAATTATATTTTTTTTACTTGACACTTAAAAGCCCACAAACCATGGCCTAGTCCACTGTTTTCACTTGGGCCGCAGCCCTTTTCCCTCTCCTCGACACACACATCTCTATTTATAACTTGACACTTTTAATAAACTTGTGATTATTTAAGATACACGTGACGTCGGCATACAATAGAACTTGACAATAAATAAATATCGCCACATAAAAATTTGATAGCTATTACATATTTTGCGAATATATATATATATATATATATATATATAAACACAACATACATTTTAAATGGGACATTTCGAGTCATTTAGTTTCAACACTTAACTTACAAACAATATATGCACATATAACATGAAGATATTTAAAACGGAAAGACATCAATTTTTACTAGTAATAACGTAACTATATGCGAGCAAATATTTAGAAATTAAAATTCATATACTAGTTAAATATTTTTCATGACTTACAAATTGAAATGGCCATGCCCGAAACTTATATAAGTCAGGTAAATAGAAACGATTATTTCTCTTTTAAACTTCAAACTTATTAAAACAATATTTTCTCAAACACGAGTTATAACTCACCATATATTAGTAAAACCTTTTCAACTTCACTTTTATTTACTTTTTTCACAAAGACCACATTATATACATATATATATGTATATATACACACGTACTTTCATTCAAACGCCAACCATCCTATAAAACGTTCACATTTACATTTCCTAATCGTTATCCATCGTGCGTATCTTTTCGACCATTTTTAAATCAAGAGTCCATATTTCTATTCTTCTGAACGTTCGTACCACCCGATGAGCCAATAACTTCAAATATTAAAAACATGGTTTTAAACTTAAATGCTATGTTTTTAAACTTAAATGCTGCCACACCAGCAACACCAACATAAACTTTTGAAATAATTGAAATCCTTGAACTTGAATTATGAACTAAAACGTATTTTACTAATCTAGGTCGCGTATCGGTGCTGCACCCTATTTGAAATACTTGTGATTACACTACTACTTGACAAGGTGAGTTTATAGCCCCACTCTATTTAAACTTGTTTTTACAATTGGGGTGAGAAACATGCAAAACATTTTATGGACCATCACTATTGTTTTATTAAAACTATTACGTGGATTAGCCTAAGCCCCATTATGTCCCAATTTGCCCAAATTCATGAACCGTCAATTCCTGCTGGGAAGCGTGATTGTTATAAATAGATCTATTGGGAGTAACGTCCCCGTTCGGGTTGACCGGATAGGCAAACGAACGTATACCATATCGAAACCACAAGTGTCTGGGATACACACTTGCCGGGCGCTGATTGTGACACCCCAACCCAATAAGGGTAAAGATGTCACACTAATGGTTTCACATCAGATCAAAACAAAGCTTACATTTCAAGTAATACAGAAATTCTCAAAGGTTACAAAATGAAATTCTGAAATTTACATGGTTACAACAGAAACAAAACTAAACACTAAGTCTGCAAAAGCAACTCCTTCTAATGGTCTCTACTTCAGAACACTATCAAAGTCTTCTAAGTCCAAAAGTCTCTTCACTCATACCCAAACCCGTCGTCCTGCTTATTACCTGCCGCACACGAAAAGAAAACGTGCGGCTGAGCTTAAAAAGCTCAGTGAACAGATACATATACAAAGCAAAGAATAACGAAACAGAAATATAATATGGGCAATGGGAATGTCATAAGGTATAAAAGAAATAAATGGATAATAAGAGAAGAGTAGGATAGTCATCTACCACGAGCCCAGAAACTCAAGGTCATAATCTCAAAGTCATCATCTCAAAATCATAGTCTCACAATCAGAGGGGATACCTCTCAGGAAACCAGATAATATGAGGGGTGTCCTCATGTATCATAATAGTGGAGTGATCAGCTCCCAGAAATGTGAAAGGCGTGTATTGCACACAGCACCAGTCACCTCAAAGTCATACTCAAAGTCATACTCAAATTCACAAACAAGCCTAGGATTGCAATCCATACGCCCCCACTCAAAGTCAATCTCAAAGTCATACTCAAAATCATAGTAGCCATGGCAGATAATATAAAAGGGGACGGCGTGAGAAATCACTCCCCCACACAGGAGTCATGCCAGTGGTGCATCACAGACATGGCCAGGTTACCTTCCTGGCTAGGAAACAAAAAGGTGGCTCGGGTATCAAACTAAGAGTCAGGTCTCAATGTCATGCAAACGGGTTCATCTCAAAGTCATATCAAAGCATATCTCAAGGTCATGTCAAAAGTGAATCTCAAAGTCATATGAAAAGGTTCATATCAAAAGGTTCATAGCAAAAGGGTCCTAGCAAAGGTTCATAGCAAAAGTTCATAGCTCAACATCGAAGCATAAGTAATAAGACACCCTTTCTTAAAAGGGTAGAGTATCCGTACCTTATTTCAAGCAAGCAAACAGGAAAAAGGAAAATCACGAGATGATCACTCCCGCTTCACGGAACCTATACGAATTAAATATCAAGTATTACTTTAAGTTCAATGAATTAGGTTACCCATTTTAGTGTGCTTTCCAGTTTTTGTAATTTTCTATTTTTATCACGTTCTCTGATTTAATAACGTTTAGGTTTAAAAATGCCATTTAGATAATTTTAGACCTTATATGATAAATATCTTAGCTTAGGTTTAAAATGACCCTTTAGTAATTTTAGGGTTTTAATGTGTTTAAATCCTAAAGTATAGGGTGGATTATGGAGATAGTGAAAAAATAAGCTAGAATAGTTATGTTGTACTCTCTACTACTCTACCATATTGTGTGTTGTATTGTCCAACATATCTTACAGTCAAAGACTCACCCTACTGTTATGGAAATTAGATTCGAATAGGACACAGACAAGAAACTAGCCCATGCATGACTCTATTTCCTTTTTATACTCCCATTATTTGGTTTCACAACCTTCTTAATTCAACAAATACATTACCCACATGCACGTTCCAACTTCCCAGTTAAAAACCTCCATCTAGTCGACACATATGTATGATTTATGCATGCGACTATCTTTTTCAGGTTTTATATAGTTCATTATGGTGATCAAATTAAGGAAAAAAAAAAAAACAGCTTCTTATGTTCCATTTACTGATTCGAAATAGTAACAAACCTCTTATATCGCCACAACAGTTTCATCATTTTACCCTATCCCATTCCCAGTCCATAACACCTCCTATTCGACACATACACTCATTTTTAACCTTTGTTTTCCCACAGTACTTGACATACAATATACACACGCGACCCATTTGTCTCATATATTCATGATCTTATATGCGACGTTACATATTTTATACACATGCTACATATATTAACGAAACCCGTAGCGAATTAAGAAGGTCATAACGAGTATAATAGCCCATGTAGTGACCCCTTTTTATAGCCATGCGACACCACAGAGACCACATAAAATCATGAGTGTTCACTTTACTCGACACCCTCTTGACGTTCGAAAATAGTAACAAAACAAACGTGTCTTTTCTTCTTTTATTTTAGTTCATTCATGATCAGTTTCAACAGCTATTAGGTCGAGGTAAAGAGATCATATTCATGCGACTCTTTATGATTTCATGTGATCATTTCAACATGTAATACGAATAGTAAGGTCATAAATAGATTCATATCAGGTTTACATGTTTCGTAGGTAATCAGGTCATATTAAGTGTCGAGTATATTGAAAGAAAACAAGAGCGATATGTGGTACCTTGCTGCTACGCGAGGCAAAGAAAAGAGGGCGAGAAAAAATGAGACAACGATTACAACCCCACAAATCCAATATACAGCTGCAGTTTATACCCCACCGAGTGAGCACCATTAACCCTCGAATCTGCTATATAGCACCGCGACTAGACCACCAAGTAACAGCCACCAAGGAGTCCTTTTGTTACCCTTTTAGTCGAACAAAATGAAGAAGAAAGTAGCAGCAGCAGTCGTGGTTTTTGTGTTGCGTTTTTAGGGTTAAAATTGATTGAGTGGGATGGGTAGCCAACTAACGATCCATGATTTAAGGTGTTGTGGGGTGTAAAGAAAAAAAAGGGAACGTGATTGTGTTGACCAAAGTTGATAAGATCATATCTTTACCAAAAACATAAAACGTGTGAATGTGAGGCATAAAAGGAAACCTTGTCTTGTTATTAGGCAATATACAAAGTCATACGATGGAAATTTGGTTTTATCTTCAACAAATTTGTAGAGCATTTAAAATAGGAAAAATAATAATTGTGAGTTGTGATTGATATCTTCCTTCAAACGTGAAAAAAAAAAATCATTTTGTCTATGATTGATCCGGGTTTCATGGATGTGATTGGACGAGTAATAATTGTGTTTTCTTTTAATTTTTTTATGAGTAGTGGGGGGAACCTCAATTCCACTTAACCTTCTTTCCTGCCACTATATTCTTGTACAAAGTGGATATAAGATGTGTAATCTAGCTTTAGGTAGGTGGTGAAATATTAAACACAAATGGGAAGGATGGTGCGATCAAATGTGTAAACGAATAGGCCATTTGCTCTTTTAATTCTTGTGTTACCCTTGTGATAGTATTAGCATGTTCTAATGGTCATACTTATCTTCTATGATGATGTTGTGTACAAGTTTTTAATTAATTTGACTTATATGAGGCATATTAAACGTGCCTTACTTTTATTCATAAGTTTCTTGTACAATTTCATATAATACATTAGGTTACATGTTCATATCGTATAGTTTCGAGTCATAACATGATATATAACTCAAGTTTTAATTTTTAGCGTATTTCATAAGTTCTTAAAATTTCAAATTTAGAGGGTATTTTGGTCATTTCAGATTGTTTTAAATTTTGGGGTTTTACACTGATATTTAACATGCTTCTAGAGCATGCACACATGTTATAGCTTCGGTTACATGAACTTAGTGCTAGCGTAATAGACTGTATTTTTATATGACATTGCATGGGTTGTAATGTTCATATACCAAACTCATGGTCCAAAACCGTTGATTTTTACTGCTTATTGATAAACCTATGAACTCACCAGCTTTTTGCTGACTTTTAGCATGTTTTTCTCAGGTATTTGAGCCGTATGAATGTGACAAGGTTGTGGCAAGGCAAGGGTCATAGACCGTTTTTCGATGTATTGTGACATTTAAACTATGACTTGTTTTTGTCCGGGACAAACTAAATTTTGGGCTTTATTTATGAATTCAAACTATTTTGTAAACTTATTTAATTTGGTTAAATCAAAACGGAGTATGTATTCCGTTCCTTATTACCTTGTGTTGTGATATTCAATTTAGTAGCACCCCATGACCCGAATGCTTCCGCCATACCAGATTTTGAGGGTGTTATAGATTGGCATCAGAGCCTAGGTTATAGAGAACTAGGTACATATAAATCCTAAACTATAACCACTTTTTACAAAAACAAGTCCCTATGACCGCCACTTGTCTGCCTGTCTTGCTTGTTGTTTATTTACTGATTACTTGTCTTAACTACTTATTGCTATCTATTGATTTTTGCTTAACTACATGTACTATAAGTATTATATGTATACTTATATATACTTAACTTACACAATTTACTATGAGTATTTTCGATATACTTACACATACATACCGTATTTGTCACAACTTATCTTCCCCTGCACAATTTCACTACCCGACTTCGAGTCCGAACACTCATCTCAAATCCTTCGAAACACTTGTTATGCTATCATACGGAAACCTGCCAACGTATCTAATTACGACCCGAACTTATAGCCAATTAACATGTCGCCTCGGAATATCTATCCTTATGACACATTTTACTATGTCTCACTTTTCTTCCTCCTCTTAAAGGAACATGTCATCTAAGAGGCAAACCCTACACTCCGCAAGCATGAAACAACTCATAGCACAACAAGTTGCAGAGACAATTGCTGCCTATCAAGTTAGTGAAACTACAATTGAGGTGGAGCCCACATCTCGTGGTTGCTCTTACAAGGAGTTTATGGACAGTAAGCCCCGCACCTTTAGTGGAAATGAAGGTGCAGTGGAAATGTGCAGATGGTTCGAAGATGTGGAATCATTACTTCGATGTGGAAACTGCCCTGAGGAAGACAAAATCAAGTTTGCTACTTGCACGTTTCAGGGACGTGCCCTGGCATGGTGGAGTACTTTTGTTCAATCAGTAGGAGTTGATACCGCTTACTCAGTTCCTTGGGAGGAACTGAGAAAAATGATGATTGCAGAATACTGCTCGAAGAGCGAATTACGAGCAATGGAGCAAGAAATATGGGATTGGACTATGAAAGGAGATGATGTCATCGGGTACACCGCCCGCTTTTATGAGCTGGCACAGCTATGCCCTGCTATGACAGAACCCGAGTACAAGAAACTTGACCGGTACATCCAGGGACTATCCCCAGAGATTCGAAAAGGTGTCGCCTCATTCAAGCCTACTACTATGCATGAAGCCATCCACATGGCGCATAATGTAATGGGCCAAGTCATGCGGACTAGGATTGCTCAAGGTATCAATAACGACAATCACAACCGCAACAACAACAACAACAACAAGAGGAACCAGGAGAACAACCAAGGAAACGAAAAGGTTCCGCAACCCCCCAGAAAGCCAAAGTTGGTCGAAACTTGCATTGCCGGATCTAGTAACGGAAAGGCCTATGCTGGAAAATTGCCAATGTGTAGTCGTTGCAAACTACACCACAACGGGTCTTGCACCGTGAGATGCCGCAAATTCCGGAAGGTTGGACACTTAACTAAAGATTGTAGGTTCAAAACCCCCGCAAAGGCAAAGATAGTGTCAAGGAAAAGTCGGAAGGCTGATGAGACCTGTTATGGGTACGGAAAGAATGGGCACTACAGAAGAGAGTGCAAGGAACCAAAGTATCAGGAAACCTCGAAACAGGAGGAAAGCATGACTTGATGGCGATGTCAAAAAGGGTCGACTACTCTGTATAACGAGTCCTAAGTTTAGACTCTCATAAGATGTATTCCTATAAGACTTTATTAGTACCTTTCTGAGAACCTCGTAGTATTGTATGGATTGGTGTATGTTCATCCTAAATTGTAAGCTTATTTGACTCACGACTATCTACAATCTTATATCAAATGAATGCATTAAACATTGCCCGATGTACTACAAATTTTGCTACTACCTAATAAACCACCTTGTTACATTTTGCAAACTATATTGATTCTTGTGTAATAAACAAATTCGTTACCTTACCAATACTTCATAAATCACTAAACGGTTTCTCTAATATCTGGTAAATTTTGGTCTCATAAGCCATTTTGCTCTCCTGTGAGCTACTTTAGTCGTTATCTCGTAAACTGTTTTACTATTGCACTACAACCTATTTTGTGGTCACCTCACAAACCATTTGTTTATGAAATTACTTCGCTATTAATCACAAACCAAAACTGCAACTTTTCTACTATCTTGTAGAGAATAAAGTGTTTTCCTACTACCCTATAAACAGTTTTACAAACCGCCCTATAAACTATCTTGTTATCATCTTGCAAACTAATTATTTCTTTGAAAAGTATTTTGTACTCTTAAACAAATAACTTATATAAATTCTTGTAACTAAACCCAGTATTGCATCATGGGACCTTAATTATACAAAGCCTGATCACCTATGTATAATTCTGGTAGAATCATGCTATGCTAGGAACGACTGCCTTAAAACTTTTACCAAACGACAAATTTTCTGTCTCCATTTCGAGAAAATCAAAAACTCACATGTGTGGTACGTAAAAGTAGTGCAAGACTTGGGCATCCGTGCTAAAAGCACAGTAATCAAATAGACTTCAACACAATCTTACCACATAAAAATCAGCCTTACCTCACACCACGTCCTAATCTGAGAAGATAAGCAACATCACCGGCCATCATCAAACGACCCCAGCGATTAGCACCTCATTATACACTACCCCTTCTGATTCTGAAACACCTCATCATCAAACAGACAAATCTTTAAATTTGATAGCTACTGGATAACTCATAACCCTACACGCGATTGAAACATATCCTTGCTTTATAGCAATTGTGTCAAATAGTTGCAATGGTTATATTTAGACCCTTAATAGAGACCTTACCTTCTGCGCAGAACGCTAAATACTTGAACAACTTGACTGGTCGATTGCCAGTAGCAACCAACAATGTTCTATGAGGTTATACTCTCCGCGTTAAGTACTAGGTACACTACCGAGCCAATCAACTGACTGCTAGTAGCAATCAACACCACATTTCGAAATCGTACTCTAAAACTCTCCGTACTAAGCTTGGGTGATGCTATGCCCACAAAACCTGGAGAATTCGACATCGCCCCGGTGTATACTGGATGTCGAAATACCACTCTGTAATCACCTATGAGGAAAAACTCGTTCGCATACCGTATGTTAATAGAATCCTAGCAACGCAAGAAGGACCCCTCAACCGAAATGAACAATGAGTGAACCACTAAGCTTTAAAGGATCTAAAGAATTACCAGAAGTGGACTAGTAACCCGACTGAAGCCTCAGGACCTTACAAAGTAACCTGAACCACTATCATGGAGACATATGCCAAACCCTTCCCTAACCCCCTCGGGAATACAAACTAGTCTAGGGCATGAAGTTTATCGAAACATCGTTACTCACTAAGTCGAACCTTAAAGGTAAGTGAAACACCTCCGCCTCAGACTATAGATATCGATACATCATACTTTGATATTGCGTCATCAAAGTACAATCTACCCTCTTCATTCCTTACGATGAGTTTTCCTTATAAGTAGCGGATACATTAGGACAGATTCACGATATACCATTAACCTTATAACATTGAGCACTCTAGGAGTCTAGATGACTCAACCTCATTATTATTAACATCACTTCCGCACCAAAATGCCAGGAAGCCTTAACATACCGAAAGGTCATTAGTACACAAACTCACTTGTAAACAAACAAGACATCTCTCTGTACAGTACCCGACCGATTTATTCATCCAGATCACTAGTGCAACAATCTAAGCCATAACACTTAGAAGCACGGATTAAGTAAGTCGAATACTACAAGCCTCGCCGGATATTAAATACCAAGCCCTACTCAGTCTTGGCAGCTAGGATATGTCTTTGGACACTCAAAACATATGTAGATATACACACTCGACCATGCCTTCTTCTTCAATGTTCCCCCTTTAAGGACCGTTCTTTAAAAAAGAGTTAATATCGATCATAAAATTTGTAGTGACATCTTCCCGAAATACTCATTCTGATGGGTCAAGAATTTTCTGGTCAAACTTTATCAAGATTTTTGGCATATTAAAGGAACTAGATGTCAGCTTTGGAAGAACTGTTTTACCTACAACACGTTTAAAAATCTATTTTTACCAAATGATAAATCTTCCAAGCTGGTCATACTGCTTTATATAACTAGTAATTTCAAATGTCTATTGCTTGGGAAATACTGTTGGTCAAATTTGTATAAACAACTATACAAATAAAGTTTCAAATAAAGCTTTACCCCGGCCTCTGAAAAGGGAGACATCTAATTATGGAACAAACCATAGGGACCAGCCACCTTGCCACCTTATTCAAAATAGGATTAAACTTTACGCCACCAGGATTTAGAAAAAACGAAATGGTTAAGGCCAAGAAAAATTTTAGTGGTGTCCACCCAGACAAAGTTGTAAATCATCAAAAGGTTAAGAAACCGCTACGATTGTTAGTGCAACCAGGAATTCTAGAATGGAAATTTGGAAACATATAACTATGGACTTTACCCTAAAACCACCAAAACCTTTGATGGTTAGGACACTATTGGGGTAATCATCGACCGTCTCACCAAGTCCATCAACTTCCTACCAATCATGGAAAATGACAACACGAGTAAAATAGACACGATGGCATTTAAAGGAGATCGTGGCAAGACAGGTAGTTCCGACCCTTATTATCACTGGTAGAGGAAACTAATTCACGTCGAACCTTTGGAAATTACTGCAGGATGCTTTAGGTACTAATCTTAAGATGAGCACCACATACCATCCACAAACAGATGGTCAAAGCGAAAGAACCATTCAAACCTTAGAATACATGCCACGAGCGTGTGTGATAGACCTTGGAATGGCTGGGATAGGCATCCGCCGTTAGCCAAGTTTTCTTACAATAACAACTATCATACAAGCATTAAAGCTGCACCTTATGAAGCACTTTATGGTCGAAAGTGCAGATCCCTTATATGTTGGGCTGAAGTCGGAGAAAGCCAAATCACTGGTCCCGAACTAGTACAAGAGACCACCGAAAGGATAGTGCAAATCAAGAGTCGAATGCAAGCGGCTCGAGATAGCCATAAAAGCTATGCTGACAAAAGACGGAAGCCACTTGAATTTCAAGATTGGTGACCGCGTCATGTTAAAGGTTTCGTCATGGAAGGGCGTGATTCGCTTCGGCAAGCGTGGGAAATTAAATCCCCGCTACATCGGACCTTTCAAAATCATCACCAGAATCAGACCGGTAGCTTACCGACTCGAACTACCGTCAGAGCTTAGCTCTATACACAATGTGTCCCACGTGAGCAATCTACAGAAGTGTCTCTCAAATGAAACGCTTGCCATACCTCTGGAGGAAATCCAGGTGGACGAGAGATTAAATTTCATCGAAGAACCCGTCGAAATTATGGAACGAGAAATCAGACGGCTTAAGCAAAGCCGCATTCCTATTGTTAAAGTTCGATGGAACTCTCGAAGAAGTCCCGAATACACGTGGGAACGTGAGGACGAGATCAAGCGCAAATACCCACACCTTTTCTCGAATTCATCAAATACTTCTAAGTGAAAACCGAGGACGGTTTTCATTCTAAGGCGGGGAGGATGTGACAAATGGTAATTTTCACCTTAATATTTTAATAATAAATGTTTATTTATTATTACCAAACTGTTAAATTGAGCAATTTTATATATTTATAAGCAAACCCGCGCGCAGTAGCGTACAGTAACTCACCCAAACCATTTAAACTATCAGTAAAAGTGAATTTATCACTTCTCGAGAATTTCAGACATTAAGTGAACAAAAACGAAAGGTTATTTGGTTTTTCTGAAAAACCGACACCACACGCGTACCGACACCACATTAGTAAAAGTTGGATTTTAAAATTTTATTTTTTTTATGAGTCGACAAAATTATTTTTCATCAGTAACGGGAAAACGAATACGAAAATATATTTTTCACGTTTACATGAAGGCGCGTTGTCGCAAACAAGCATTGATTTAACGGGACACGGGGTACACTTAATACACTAAAAACTTAAATAAAACAAATAAAAACAAACTTATCCCACTCCCCAACACCTCACACGTGATACTTCTCTAGTACTTCTACCTGATCTCTTTCATCCCCATCGATACAAACCCTCATGATCCATCCAAACCTACCAAATAACCGGATCAAAGAGAGATCATAATTCAAAAAAAAAATTGATGTTCCTTCTTCCCAAGATCACTTCACACACGCAATCAAATATTCTCTATATCCTATCACCATCAATAGTGGCATATTCCCTGCTTTCTAAGAACATCGAGACTAAAACCCTCCCCTGGAGGTCGAATCTATATCAATACCAAGAGAAGCAAACTCAAAAATGGTTAAACTCCACTCCCCATACCGAAAGTGGGTCAAGATCTACCTAAGGTTTTCCCTTAATAAACTTGGTTCCAGGAGGAGCAATTCACACCAAGAAAACTTCAACTCACCTCAAACATATCTCAGTCGAAAGAATTTAAGAAGAAGAAGGGTGTGATAAGCTTGGAACCGAGTGGGGACTATCCGTGGTGACCCTTGAATTCGACCCTCATCTCTTTTTGTAAGGTTAATCTCACTCTTGTTGTTTTGTTCTTTGAAACTTTCGAGTTGTATATCACTTTGTGGTTAATATGAATTTTCTTTTAGTCATTAGTTATGTCGATTAAAATGTTGGTCTTGGTGTGGTTAAGAAATTTTGAAACTGATAAAACTTGGAACGAATTAATGGCTCTGTATCATGTGTTGTGTCATTGTTTTGGCTGTATGAATTGTCCTAGTGCACCTTGTTTAAATCGAACCATGAACGGAAATGATAATTGTGGCTCGATCTTGATATGTATTTGTTTGTCGAATCTTATGTTATTACGAACTAGTTAGATTAATTGGTAGGGTTGTAGTCATTGGCTAATTCGAAGTCCATCTTATCACTCGTTGGCTTATTATGTTAAAATCGTAGTCGTGTTGTTTTTGGAGTCAAACTAATCGAATAATTAAGGTCAAAATCATGCTCGCGAAGTGTTCGAGTAAATGTCTCTAAAGCTCTTAACTTATAAAACGTGGCTGTAGGTGCTAGAATCATGAGTCTTCACTAGTTCACACCGGTCTAGGACCGCAGTCGTGGTCGTGACTAGTAAATGGTTCGAGAAAACGGCTTTAAAACATTTCTTTTGTGCGGTCCATAAGACCAAAATAGGTAACTCTAGTCGTTTATTTCTATTCTAAGCTCACATATTGTATTGTGTTCGTGGTTGAGACAAGTAGTACTCGACTCAAACATTTTATCAAAACTCAAATATTTGTCGTTAAGTTGTGACAAAAACCCGCCCCGATGGGTGTCTTGACCTTCGATTTATAAGTCTCCAAAAGGGCCAAACTAGGCCTCGTTTGTATGGTTTAAAGACCTCCCCGAACCGTGCCAAAGTTCGAGTCCAGTAGCTTCGTAGTTGCAATTTTAACTTGTTCAAATATATATATATATATATATATATATATATATATATATTTTTTTTTTTTTTTTTCTTTTGTTCCTGCGTTAACAAGAGTGGCCAAATAAGATGTTACTTAGTTTTGGTTGCTGCTGAAAATTTCATTTCACTGCTACTCTACTTTTGTTGCTGCTGCTATAACATCACATGGGCCACAGCCCATATGCACTCCTTGGACCAGCCGTTTATAGTCCTTGTGGACTTGTCCAGTTTGGCGCCAAACCAAAGAAAAGCCAACTATAATTATATTTTTTTTACTTGACACTTAAAAGCCCACAAACCATGGCCTAGTCCACTGTTTTCACTTGGGCCGCAGCCCTTTTCCCTCTCCTCGACACACACATCTCTATTTATAACTTGACACTTTTAATAAACTTGTGATTATTTAAGATACACGTGACGTCGGCATACAATAGAACTTGACAATAAATAAATATCGCCACATAAAAATTTGATAGCTATTACATATTTTGCGAAAATATATATATATATATATATATATATATATATATATATATATATATATATATATATATATATATATATATAAACACAACATACATTTTAAATGGGACATTTCGAGTCATTTAGTTTCAACACTTAACTTACAAACAATATATGCACATATAACATGAAGATATTTAAAACGGAAAGACATCAATTTTTACTAGTAATAACGTAACTATATGCGAGCAAATATTTAGAAATTAAAATTCATATACTAGTTAAATATTTTTCATGACTTACAAATTGAAATGGCCATGCCCGAAACTTATATAAGTCAGGTAAATAGAAACGATTATTTCTCTTTTAAACTTCAAACTTATTAAAACAATATTTTCTCAAACACGAGTTATAACTCACCATATATTAGTAAAACCTTTTCAACTTCACTTTTATTTACTTTTTGCACAAAGACCACATTATATACATATATATATATGTATATATACACACGTACTTTCATTCAAACGCCAACCATCCTATAAAACGTTCACATTTACATTTCCTAATCGTTATCCATCGTGCGTATCTTTTCGACCATTTTTAAATCAAGAGTCCCTATTTCTATTCTTCTGTACGTTCGTACCACCCGATGAGCCAATAACTTCAAATATTAAAAACATGGTTTTAAACTTAAATGCTATGTTTTTAAACTTAAATGCTGCCACACCAGCAACACCAACATAAACTTTTGAAATAATTGAAATCCTTGAACTTGAATTATGAACTAAAACGTATTTTACTAATCTAGGTCGCGTGTCGGTGCTGCACCCTATTTGAAATACTTGTGATTACACTACTACTTGACAAGGTGAGTTTATAGCCCCCACTCTATTTAAACTTGTTTTTACAATTGGGGTGAGAAACATGCAAAACATTTTATGGACCATCACTATTGTTTTATTAAAACTATTACGTGGATTAGCCTAAGCCCCATTATGTCCCAATTTGCCCAAATTCATGAACCGTCAATTCCTGCTGGGAAGCGCGATTGTTATAAATAGATCTATTGGGAGTAACGTCCCCGTTCGGGTTGACCGGATAGGCAAACGAACGTATACCATATCGAAACCATAAGTGTCTGGGATACACACTTGCCGGGCCCTGATATTTAACATGCTTCTAGAGCATGCACACATGTTATAGTTTCGGTTACATGAACTTAGTGCTAGCGTAATAGACTGTATTTTTATATGACATTGCATGGGGTGTAATGTTCATATACCAAACTCATGGTCCAAAACCGTTGATTTTTACTGCTTATTGATAAACCTATGAACTCACCAGCTTTTTGCTGACTTTTAGCATGTTTTTCTCAGGTATTTGAGCCGTATGAATGTGACAAGGTTGTGGCAAGGCAAGGGTCATAGACCGTTTTCTGATGTATTGTGACATTTAAACTATGACTTGTTTTTGTCCGGGACAAACTAAATTTTGGGCTTTATTTATGAATTCAAACTATTTTGTAAACTTATTTAATTTGGTTAAATCAAAACGGAGTATGTATTCCGTTCCTTATTACCTTGTGTTGTGATATTCAATTTAGTAGCACCCCATGACCCGAATGCTTTCGCCATACCAGATTTTGGGGGTGTTACAGTAGTATGGTGGATTCGCGTTCTCCATAATGGTGAACGGAAGAGTCAATGGAAATTACGAACAAACACACAAAGAAAAATAGATAGACTAAAGAAATCCTAGAAAAATAAAATAAAAATCTCACTAGAAAGGAATCTAGTGAGTAGACCTAATAAAATAAAAATTCAACCTAAACAATAACTTGATTGATTGTTTTTGCAAAACAAACAATACAATGTCTTTTTTTAATGCTCCATTAATTTGCGTGGAGTTATTTGTTGATGCGTTGTTTTGCGACCTTACAACAGGTTTTACCTCTCGAGGGATCTCAAGAGGCTTGCAATCCCCACCAGGCAGTGTACCTGACCGATGTAGTATAGTGTAGTGGCAAGTACCGGGGGATTGATCGTTCTCTAGGGGAATAATGTCGTTAGGATTGAAAAACTACTCTAATAGGTCTAAGGGTGAGGGAAGATTCTTTTTGTATTTTTATATTTTTATGAAAGCAAGTAAAATCTCGGGTTTGAAGGAGTGGGCGGAATTAGTTGCTAGTCAACTAACCCAAATAACTACAATTGCAAATAAAATAAAATAACTGAAAATAAAAAGGTGGTGGAACTTATATGGAGAGAAATGTGTTTACTTAGATTTCCTTACTCCCTAACTATCTTTTACCGGTTGATTAGTGTGTATTAATTGTGTGGATGACGGGTGTATTCCTTAATACCAATCGTGGGGTGGCGTACGTACTTCCCCAACTCTACAAGCTCCTACTTCACTCCTATGTCGAGCCGGCTAAGAAGCTCCTAACATGGGATCACTAGAATTCGCTCATGCATTAAATACAACCATAAAAACCTTAGTACGCATTGGTTCATGTTTCTTAAGACGTTCAAGCAAGTTACCGTATAGGAGGTTAGCCAGTTTTCTTAATCCTAACATCGATAAACAATCATCCAATACAATTAATAACACACCAACAACCAATAATCAATAGTTAGGTTTCATTAGATCTAAGCAAACACAAGATAAATCTAGCCTAGCATGTTAAATAAAAGACAAGAACAAGATATAATCAAACAACACATAGACATATTGAATGATTAATTGATTACTTATCTTCAATTGAACATGGGAGATCCAAGGGTATAAAACCCTTAAAAATGGCAGAAAAATCGTCTAGGGTTTCTCCTCACAAAGTTGCACCCCAATGACTAAAAATTATGAAAGTATATATAGGAAAACAGATCTGACGGCGTCACGTTATAGAGCTTGACGCCGTCAACTCGCCGCGGTTAGGGTTTCTTGATGGCCTTCTTGACGCCGTCCCCCTTTAATCGTCCAAAATCCTCTCTGGCTTATCAAGGCTTGACGACCTTCTTGACGCCGTCCCCCTTTAATCTTCCAAAATCCTCTCTGGCTTATCAAGGGCTGACGGCGTCACACTAGGGCTTGACGCCGTCAAAGGTACTTTTCCAGCAGATTTAGAGACTTGTCGTTTTCTTCACTTTTATGCTCCAAAAACGTCCAAAATGCTTCCTTTTCCAGATTTCTTCTCCAAAGTACCTAAAATGACAAAAGGAACAATTTAGGGCAATATTTGATCAAAAAATACGATTTAGGGCTTAAATGACCCCCTAAAAGCGGTACACTTTTCGCTTCATCATTTGTCTACCAAAGAGAGTAACAAATAATGAGATTTTGTATGTGGGTATGAGGAGTCATTACATGCATGTATAGCATTATGATAGAAAAGGATTCATTCACAACAGAGAGATATAACAGAAGGAGATTGATTAAAGGTCGGTTACAAGTTCTGAGAGTTTCAGAATTATTGGAAAATACATGAAACACCAACCAAAAACTATTTGGTTTAGTGGGTACAACAACGATACATGTGAACTTTAAGATCAGTTACGTCCTTGATGTAGACGCTTAATCTCTGCCTCAAGTTTCAGTTGTGCAGCTTTCATTTCGAAGAAGCGTTCCTGGCACATGTTCATCTGATTTGCCAACATGGTTTCTAAGGCGGAAATTTTCTGACCCTAAATAAGCTTAAACAACTCCAAAAATCCTCTAAAGCTCAAAATCAGAAAAGCACACTAGATTAAGTTTAAAACAACTGATAAGATCCAAATAAGTTCAAGGAATAAGCAGATAAGCAGTAGAACAATTTCAATTAAGGGTAGAAATGAAAGGGTAAACAGCCCTTTTGCAGCAGTCCTATAAGCTAGGCATAAGCTAATTTGGGAAATCCAAAAGCAGAAACTAAAAGCTCATATAACAAGCTACTTTCACCCTTAAAATGCCCAAATTCATATGTCAATTACTTATTCAATTAAGCTCACAAACAGTGGATCATGGAACATAAAGCTGTGCAGGCTTAGAGTAGTTTAAATGGGCTATTTGCAGACCTGTTTAAAGCTACTGATTAAGCTGCTGATTGAAATACAAGCTCAAAATCCTAAACCCTATACTATCAATATCTCATAAACCAATAATCACACAATTAGCTCAAGTAAATAAGCAGTTAGCAAAGGAACAAGGAGCTGAGGAAAGCAGTTCAGTTATGCAGGTCTGCACATTTAGTTCATATGCAGCAGAGATGGGTTTTGACCTCAAGACCTTTCAAACCTAGATGAAAATATGCCAACTTGTGTATTCCCACTTAAAACACCAGAGGGAACATAAAAAAATCCAAAAAGTAGGATCACATAAGCATCAGCCTATTAAAAGCTTATAAGGACAGTAATGGTTCTAGCTTAAATCCTACTAATGAAACAACTTCAAATCAATTCAAAACTTCAAAAATCATACTGATACATCTTATCTAGCCTACCAAAAAGCTCAACCAAATCTCAGAAAAATGTAATAGAACAGTAACAACATAAATCAAACTTGTATAAGCCTTATCCAAACACTCTTTTCAAAAACAGTTTGGAGATTTTAAACTACAATTTTAAGAGATAAGCTATAGAACTTATAACCTACTACATTTCTAACTTAATTAACCATAAAACATTAAATTCCAACCTTACATAAGCACTAATTAAGCAGTAAGCTATTTGACTGATTTTTTTTTTGGCTTTTTTTTTTTTTTTTTTTTTTTTTTTTTTTTAAGACAATACTGAAACTAAATCCTATACTAAGTAGAAGCTAGCATTAAAGGAATCTAACAATCATAGAAAGGCAAATAAGCAGAAAACAACAAGAAATAAGCCATAAATAAGCAGTTAATAAGCTACACTATTTTTGGATTTTTTAGGATTAAAACTAAGAACTGAAATTATATTAAAAATAAGAGTAAATTACAATACTGAATTGAAAGAAATACAAAATACCTTAAAATTTTTAGCTAAATTAAACCTAAAAATACAACTGCTACAATACTCCTATTTATACTACTCAACTAGGGTTTTTCCACTTGGGCTTGTGCTTTCTCTGTGAGTGTGTTCCCCAATGGTTCATTTGTGCTTTCTTCTTGACCCTTGGATCTTTGCTTGCTCCCCACAACTTGGATTGTTAGCTGTTGATCAAAATCTTGAAACCGAGATCGCTAAGGTGGAGGGGGGGGGGACCAAAGGCAAACCTATGTGATTGTTTGGCTGGTAGTGGTGAGATGGAAAGGGTGAAAAGGACTGGGAAGGGGTTTAGGGTTTTGGCGGGGTAATTGGGGATTAGGGAAGAAGATGTACAGTGGTTTAATTGTGGGTTTGACTGAGGTTTGGGGGTTTGACTAATAGGTTGACCCGTATTTAGTTAAGTGGGATGGGTTTTGGGCTTTGGTGGGCTTAGGGGTTTAATGTGGACTGTGGGTTTAGCTTTAGGATTGGGTTTGAGTGGGTTAGTTAAGTGTAGTTTCAGGATAGGTAGTATTTTGTTTAGGGGTCAAAAGTGTAAACTTGCAAAGTTCAGGGACCATTCCTGCCATTTCTCCAAAGTTCAACTAGGGACAAATTTTGCCAAGTAATAATAATCCAAGTGCCATTTGGGATTTCTTGAGCTTGAATCAAATCCGAATAAATAATATCTTCCCGGCATCGGCTTTTGAACACTTTTCCAAATTAAGCTCGATTTTGTCCATGTTTGCCCCGTTTTCAATCCTTTTGTACCTAAAACACATAAAATACAATCCAAGCATATATGCAACAATATATGGTCCATTTGGGTGTTTTTGGTCGTTTTTGTGGGGTTTTTCGGGTGTAAAATGATGAGTAAAAGGCCACTCATCAATCCCCCACACTAAGCAATTGCTAGTCCCTAGCAATCCGATCATATAAAGTAATGAAAGGATCAAAATTACCAAGAATATCCCGTTTTGACTTTATTATTTAATGCAAGTAAATAAAACGAGATAAAACGTAAATAACATGCTTGATTTTCAAAAAAATGGCATCATGGAACAGGAATCACACAAAATGGGTGACTCCGGGGAATTGTAATCGTCATCCTCTTTTTATACTCCCCAACTAAGTCTAAAACCCTTGTGCAAACATTTTTGTAAAATGCTAACACTACTTATATTAGCAACCTATGTAAGCCGAGACTTAACTTTTCACTCCCACAATTATTCATAAGTTAGGTGTGTGTGCTTGTTTTCTAAGTTTTGATCGTAAAAATCGACATTTATTAGGGTTAAAAACTGACAATGATTTAGAGATTAGAGATTCAAAGGTGAGATCACTCCATGTAGCGACTTTCTTCTCAGCTTGTCCTTAGTAAACTTAGGAGGCTAGGTTTTTACACCCTCGAGAATAGTATCGGAGCTCACGGGATCTTTGAAGTCAACAATTTCTAAATCACCGTCCAACTTTTAGACAATTTTGACGAACACTAGTTCAACTTTCGATTTAAATTTGAGAAGAAGCAAGTTTCTCACACTTATTCATAAACAAACATAAACATTTTTTTTTTCATTTTTTCATCACTTTTTCACTTTTTTTTTTTTTTTTTTTACTTAACTCATTCTTGTACCATAAACTACGGAGCTTCACGGGGAAATTCCAAGACCTTACACCTTTCGGAATAAAGGATCCAAGGGCCGTTACAACGGAGAGTTCCAAGACCTTAACGCCTTTCAGAATTAAGGGTCCAAGGGCCGGTGCAAGAGGGTAGCCAAGACCTAAACGCCTTTTGGTAATAAGGATCCAAGGACCGATCTCGAACCGAAGGTTAGGACTTATTTATTCATACTTAGAACTTTAACTTTTGCAACTTTCAAGCAACGTCTCACTTTCATTTTGCATTCTTATTGGGTTTGTAAGAAAGTATGCTTGTTCCGAAATTTAAATAAAACTTTGAACTTGTATTCTAAATCAAGATTGTATAAAAATTTATTTGCTTAACAAAATCCATTTTTGCGTTCAAAAGTTTGAAAATAGCACTTATTTTAGTCAGATTAGGAGCTCCTAGGAGGAAATGCCATAGATTACTTATATAAGCTCTAAAGAGAACCAACTACTCCACGCTTAGCATTTTCATTTGCACAATTTGCAAAAACTTAGCCTAAAAGTTAAGGGTAGCAGCTAGATCAACACTCTAGCAGAGTCGGGATTCCCCTTGTTCTAGCCTAATCAAGTCTAAACTTCCACTAATACCGAAGCATTAATGTATAGCAAATTATTTTTTATTGTGCATAGCACTTCTTTTTCATGCAAAATTTAACTAAAACAAGATAAAAATTTTAAAATTTTTGGTCAAAACGGGGGTGCTAGGGGACTAGTAGGTACAAAATGTGAAATTTTTTAAAATTTGGGTCAAATTCGCAAGAATCCCCCCCCCCCCCCCACTTAGAATTGAATATTGCCCTCAATATTCAAAGTACCGGCCTAAGCCGACACTATAGAACGTAAAAAGGTAATGTTACATCTAAGTGTGGAAACGAAATCTTTTTTCACAAAAAGGATTAAATAAGATATCCCTGGATAAACATAAACATAAAGATCGGATATTGGGCGGCTGGATTGAAAACAGGCGCATCAATCATCTCGATCTACGGGAATCCTGAAAACAAAGGCAAACAAACAACAACAAAGCACAAGTAGAGGAACTCCCCCACACTTAGTGTTAGAAATAAGAAAGAAGATAGAATGATAAGCATGGGTTGCCACCCACGAAGCGCTTATTTTTGTTGACCGAGTCACATAGCTTGACTCGTCCCCGAATTTAATTGTCCATGGGGAAAGTTTGGAGATCCGGGACAACCATGGATGGTATGTCCCCTCCAAAATAATGCTTCAACCTATGACCGTTCACTTTGAAGTTGGGACCGTCGGTTTGAGATAACTCGACGGTTCCATATGGAAAAACTTGAGCAACGGTGAACGGCCTAGACCAACGGGTTTTTAATTTGCCCGAGAAAATCTTTAATCGAGAATTGAAGAGGAGGACTCGATCACCAACGTTAAAAACGCGGTTCTTGATTTTGGAGTCATGAATTCTCTTTGTTTTCTCTTTGTAGATTAAAGAATTCTCGTAGGCTTGATCCCGAAGCTCATTTAATTCATTCAATTGAAGCTTTCGGTGATCGCCCGCGGTCTTTAGGTCAAAATTTGCATGTTTGAGGGCCCAATAGGCTTTGTCCTCAAGCTCGATCGGTAGATGACATGCCTTTTCGTACACGAGCTTATAAGGAGTACACCCGATGGGTGTTTTATAAGCCGTACGGAAGACCCATAGTGCATCATCTAGTTTGTCCGACCAAGAGGCACGGTTTTCTCCTACGGTCCTTTCAAGAATTCTTTTTAAACCTCGGTTTGAGACTTCCACTTGCCCACTAGTTTGAGGATGATACGCGGTAGCAAGACGGTGAGTGACACCGTACTTAAGCATGACCCTTGCGAATTGGTCATTGCAAAAGTGCGTACCGCGATCACTAATGATAGCACGAGGAGCTGCAAACCGAGCAAATAATGATTTCAAAATTTTCACAACTACTCGGGCGTCGTTGGTGGGGAGCGCTTTCGCTTCAACCCATTTAGACAAATAATCGACCGCCACGAGTATATACTTGTTCCCTCGTGAAGACGGGAACGGGCCCATAAAGTCGATGCCCCACATGTCAAAGATCTCACAAACTTGAATTGCATTTTGAGGCATTTCGTCCTTTTGTGAGATTTTTCCTTGACGTTGGCAAGAGTCACAAGACCTCACCAAGTCGTGGGCATCACGATAAATCGTCGGCCAATAGAAACCCGAATCAAAGACTTTTTTGGCAGTGTAGTTCGGGCCATGATGTCCCCCGGTGGGTCCATTGTGGCAAGCCTTAAGAATATCCATGGCTTCTTGGCCGTGAACACACCGTCTAATCACTTGATCGGCACAAACTTTAAACAAGTAGAGGTCGTCCCAAAAATAATGTTTCAAATCTTTAAAAAATTTCTTTTTCTGTTGGGACGACATCCCTTTCACAACAAAATTCCCCGCATGGTAATTTGCAAAGTCGGCAAACCATGGGGTACTCGGATCATCTTTCAATGAAATCATCCCAAGTGTCTCGAGAGGAAATGTTTCGGTAATTTCCTTTTTCTCGAGAACACTTTGATGGGGATTTTCAAGTCTAGACAAATGATCGGCGGCGAGATTCTCCGCTCCTTTTTTATCACGAATAGTGACATCAAATTCTTGTAGGAGGAGAATCCACCGAAGCAATCTCGGCTTAGCATCTTGCTTAGCAAGAAGATACTTAAGAGCCGAGTGATCCGTATACACTATGGTCTTAGATAAGACAAGATATGGTCTAAATTTCTCAAAAGCATAGACAACGGCCAATAACTCTTTCTCGGTAGTAGTATAATGAGATTGAGCCTCGGTCATTGTCTTGCTAGCATAGTGTATCGGCTGAAAGTGCTTAGATTTCCGTTGCCCCAGGACTGCCCCAATAGCATAATCACTAGCATCGCACATGAGCTCAAATGGCAAGTCCCAATCGGGGGCAACTAAAATTGGTGCTTCAGTCAATTTCTTTTTAAGAATCCCGAATGCTTCGATGCATTCGGGAGAGAAGAAGAATGGAGCATCTTTTTCAAGAATACGGGTCAGAGGCCGGGCGATTTTAGAGAAGTCTTGAATAAATCGTCTGTAGAAACCGGCATGACCAAGGAAACTTCGGATTCCTTTAACGGTTGTGGGATGAGGTAGCTTAGCGATAACATCGAATTTAGCTTGATCGACCTCAATCCCGGCATTAGAAATTTTATGGCCGAGGACAATGCCCTCTTTGACCATAAAGTGGCACTTCTCCCAATTTAGAACAAGATTGGTGTCTTCGCACCGTTTAAGCATTTTGTCTAAATGGGAGAGGCAAGAAGAGAAAGAATTTCCGTACACCGAAAAATCATCCATAAAGACCTCCATTGTTTTCTCGATCATGTCATGGAATATGGCCATCATGCACCTTTGAAACGTGCCCGGAGAATTGCATAAGCCGAAAGGCATACGTCGATAAGCAAATGTTCCGTAGGGGCACGTAAAGGTGGTCTTTTCCTGATCTTGGGGATCAATTGGTATTTGAAAATACCCGGAAAAGCCATCAAGAAAACAATAGAACTTATTTCCCGCTAAACGCTCAAGCATTTGATCCATAAAAGGTAACGGGAAATGATCCTTACGGGTAGCATCATTGAGTATTCGATAATCAATACACACTCTCCATCCCGTGACGAGGCGTGTAGGAATCAACTCATTATCTTCGTTGGTAACAACGGTCATACCCCCCTTTTTGGGGACACAATGGATGGGACTAACCCATGGGCTATCCGAAATGGGGTAAATCATTCCGGCATCAAGGAGTTTTAGAACCTCCTTTTTGATCACCTCATGAATTTTCGGATTCACCCTTCTTTATTGTTGAACCGTGGGTTTGAAGTCATCCTCCATTAAAATTTTGTGAGTACAAAATCTAGGGTCAATACCCTTGATATCCGAGAGTTGCCAAGCAATGGCACTCTTATGCTTCTTAAGCACATCAAGAAGTTGAACCTTCTCCTCATCTTTTAATTCTTTAGAAATAATGACGGGAAATTTGTCATAATCTTCTAGAAAAGCATATTCAAGATGATGAGGTAAATCCTTGAGCTCGGGCTCCGGAGGATTAGTTGGCTCAAGTTCTTTGATTTCTTCAATTTGAATTTTCTTCGGAGGGAGAGAAGGTGATGGATCATCATTAAGCAATTTCTCAAGCAAGAGAATATCTCCCTCCATATCAAAGTCAGCATAATCAATTTCCGGCGAAACTGATTCATTCTTAAGACAAGCCTCGATCTCTTCCAATATGAAATCACTTCCCTCAAACGGAGTGAGGGAAGGGGAAGAGTCGGAAAGAATAGGTTGAGAAGAAGGAGGAGTGGGATTGCCACTCAAGGATTTGTTTACAAATCCTAAAATTTCCTGAGCATACTCCTCCGAAGCAATGTCAATGACATCAATTCGGTTAACCGATGTATCATCGTGAGTGGAGGAGTATCTCATAGTTTGATCAAGCTTAAATGTCACAGCTTGATCATCAACACGTAAGGTGAGTTCCTCACCATAAACATCAATCAATGCCCGACCCGTCCTCAAGAAAGATCTTCCAAGTATAAGAGGAACTCGGGGGGTCGGCATCAAAATCTACCACGACGAAATCAGCCGGGAAATGGAACTTCCCTACTTTCAAAAAAACATCTTCGGCTACACCTTTAGGACTAGTAAGAGTCCTATCGGCTAGCTCAAGAGTCATACATGTGGGTGTAAGTGGGGGTAGAGAAAGCTTGTTCCAAATGGACAGCGGCATAAGGTTAATGCTTGCACCAAGATCGGCCAAGGCGTAGCATTGAACCATGCCCGGAAAATCACAAGGAATGAGGAATTTTCCGGGATCCCCAAGCTTTTCCGGAAGCTTTTTAAGGAGAGCCGCCGAGCAATTCTCATTTACCGGAGTTTTTGCTAGCTCAAATAATTTCTCCTTGTTACTGAGCAAACTTTTGATTGTCGAAGCAAACTTTGGCATGAGAAGAAGAGCATCCGCGAAGCTAATATCGAAGTGTAAATCTTGAAAGATTTGTAAAAACTTCTCAATTTGGATACTAGCTTTTTCGCGGAGCTTTTGGTCATTAAGTCTAGATGGGTATGGGATAGAAGGTTTTGGTTGAGACTTAACGGGAGCAACTTTTGGCTCCTGCATCGGGACAACCGGAGGTTGGACGTTTTCGGTACTTCCATTATCAGTAGGAAGTTCCGTGTCCTTTGTCACCTCGGTCTCACGGTCAACTACTTTTGTAGAAGAAGAAGAAGTAGTAGTTGGAACCGTTGGTCCCTCATAAGCTACACCACTTCGGGTGGTGATGGATTTCAATTCACCCTTCGGGTTAGGAATTGTATTACCCGGGAGAGTTCCCGAGGATGAAGCTTGGTGAAATTGGTTGATCAGGGTATCAAACATACGTTCAATCTTCGTTTGAGATTGATCAATTTTGCTTTTAAGCTCATTACCTTGCTTAATCATTGAATTTTCAAATTCGTTTTTCAAATTTGTGATTTGATTTTGCATAGCCCTCATTTTCACCTCATTTGTCTTAATGTAATTTGAAAGATCATTAGAGGGAGCAATCGGGGCTGGGTAATTTTGAGCTTGATACCCTTGATCATAATTGACCCCTTGGGTCGGGTATTGGTTAGTAGGGGCTTGATATGGAACATTTTGCCCCTACTTTGGTTTTGATTAAACCTCGTTTGATTGTTTTGAGAAAAACCGGGTGGTCCTGCTTGATAGCTAGCACGATAGCTCGAGTCACCTTGAGGACGGTATTGAGTACCTCCTTGGTTGTAAGACCCGGCTATGGCATTGATTTCAAAAGGACGGCCATCGGTGGCGGTACAATTGTAATAAGCATGAGGACCACCACAAGTAACACAACTTTCTTCCACCGCTTTGATTTGAGCGGGTGGAGAAGCTTGTAGGGTAGAAGGGGGATTTTTCTGAGAATTGAGAACAAAAGCTTGGAACATATCCGTGAGCTTATCAATTTTAGCATCCGTGCTAGAAGTATTCACCGGATGTGAACAAGAAGGCGAAGCACTCACTTGAGAAACAACCGGTTTGTTTCGTGAAGTGCGAACCAAATACTTGTTCTCGATGATGGATAAAGCATCTCCCGTAGTCCGATTCTATATATAACCACCGGAGGCGGCGTTTAGAGAATCTTGGTCGGTTTGGTTTAATCCATTATAAAACGTATCAATTTGATGCAACTCAGAAAATCCATGGTGAGGACATTTGCGAAGTAATTCTTTATAACGATCCCACGCTTCACTAAATGATTCATCAAATTTTTGAGTAAATTTGGTAATTTCATTCTTAAGACTTGTGGTTCTAGAAGGGGGAAAGAATTCGTTCACAAATTTCGTCACCAAATCTTCCCATGTTAAGATAGAACGAGGGGTTTCTTTTTCAAGCCAAATCCGGGCTGCCCCCTCGAGAGAGAAAGGAAAGAGAAGCAATTTTATTGCTTCTTGAGGAACATTCCTACATTTGATGGTTGATGAAATTTTGTTGAACCATTGAATGTGGGAATGAGGGTCATCCCTCTCGAAACCGTAAAATTGATTTGACGTTACTAAGGATAGTAACGCCGGTTTAAGTTCGAAATTATCGGCAACGATCGGGGGAACAACAATAGCATCTCCATAACCCTCGATGGGTGCTTGGAGAAGCTCAAGCATGGTGCGATTCTCCGCCATTATGATAATGGGAGGATCGGGATTAGTACGAATCTCGGGTTCGACTAATTGGGCAGCACGTCTACGATTACGTCTTCGCGGAATTGCGACGAGTTCAAGTAAGGGACTCGATGACGAAGAAGAACGTGTGCGCATGCACCAAGAACATTAGGTTAAGAAGAATATTTTTGGGTTTTTTGGTTTTTCAATTTTTTTTTGGATTTTGGATAAAAAAATATTCACAAGATTAAAAACGAAACTTCACGAGGAAGGATCTTCAAGTCACTAATCGTCAAACCGTAACGATATTGTCGCAACACACCTCCCCGGTAGCGGCGCCAAATGATTGTTGGTTAAAATATATCACAAGTCAACCTCTCACGAAGAAAAGTCAACGTGCGACGATTTAACGCAAAAATCGATTATAATAAACCGGATAAGCGTATACCCGGGTCGAGGTCCCAACGAGGCGTGAAATTGAGGATATCGTTTGAGGTTCGGAATTAAAATGCTTGAAAGAACGAGGGACACTTGGTTACTAATATCTATAAAGATGAAAATTAAAATATCATAAACCGGAAATTAAAAACGAGCATACGTGACAATCTATGAAAAATGAACCTACGGGTACCAAAATAATTTTCCTAGGTCCTAACTGATAAAATAAAATTTAAAAAAAAAATAATTATATTTTTTTGACTTTTTAATAATTTTTTATGAATTAAAAACTAAATGAAACTAATTAAAAGATTTAAAAATAGTAAATGATTTAGGAAAAATATGAAATTTTGCAGAAAAATCTAAATTTATATTAGGAAGCTAGGAAAAATGAAACGAGAGCTTTTCAAAACCCTAATAAGCTGTTTGGCCAAATAAGCAGTTGGGAAAAAGCACTAAATAAGCTTAAACAGCTCCAAAAATCCTCTAAAGCTCAAAATCAGAAAAGCACACTAGATTAAGTTTAAAACAACTGATAGGATCCAAATAAGTTCAAGGAATAAGCAGATAAGCAGTAGAACAGTTTCAATTAAGGGTAGAAATGAAAGGGTGAACAGCCCTTTTGCAGCAGTCCTATAAGCTAGGCATAAGCTAATTTGGGAAATCCAAAAGCAGAAACTAAAAGCTCATATAACAAGCTACTTTCACCCTTAAAATGCCCAAATTCAAATGTCAATTGCTTATTCAATTAAGCTCACAAACAGTGGATCATGGAACATAAAACTGTGCAGGCTTAGAGTAGTTTAAATGGGCTATTTGCAAACCTGTTTAAAGCTACTGATTAAACTGCTGATTGAAATACAAGCTCAAAATCCTAAACCCTATACTATCAATATCTCATAAACCAATAATCACACAATTAGCTCAAGTAAATAAGCAGTTAGCAAAGGAACAAGGAGCTGAGGAAAGCAGTTTAGTTATGCAGGTCTGCACATTTAGTTCATATGCAGCAGAGATGGGTTTTGACCTCAAGACCTTTCAAACCTAGATGAAAATATGCCAACTTGTGTATTCCCACTTAAAACACCAGAGGGAACATAAAAAAAATCCAAAAAGTAGGATCACATAAGCTTCAGCCTATTAAAAGCTTATAAGGACAGTAATGGTTCTAGCTTAAATCCTACTAATGAAACAACTTCAAATCAATTCAAAACTTCTAAAATCCTACTGATACATCTTATCTAGCCTACCAAAAAGCTCAACCAAATCTCAGAAAAATGTAATAGAACAGTAACAACAGAAATCAAACTTGTATAAGCCTTATCCAAACACTCTTTTCAAAAACAGTTTTGAGATTTTAAACTACAATTTTAAGAGATAAGCTATAGAACTTATAACCTACTGCATTTCTAACTTAATTAACCATAAAACAGTAAATTCCAACCTTACATAAGCACTAATTAAGCAGTAAGCTATTTGACTGCTTTTTTTTTGGCTTTTTTTTTTTTTTTTTTTTAAGACAATACTGAAAATAAATCCTATACTAAGTAGAAGCTAGCATTAAAGGAATCTAACAATCATAGAAAGGCAAATAACCAGAAAACAACAAGAAATAAGCCATAAATAAGCAGTTAATAAGCTACACTATTTTTGGATTTTTTTAGGATTAAAACTAAGAACTGAAATTATATTAAAAATAAGAGTAAATTACAATACTGAATTGAAAGAAATACAAAATACCTTAAAAATTTTAGCTAAATTAAACCTAAAAATACAACTGCTACAATACTCCTATTTATACTACTCAACTAGGGTTTTTCCACTTGGGCTTGTGCTTTCTCTGTGAGTGTGTTCCCCAATGGTTCATTTGTGCTTTCTTCTTGACCCTTGGATCTTTGCTTGCTCCCCACAACTTGGATTGTTAGCCGTTGATCAAAATCTTGAAGCCGGGATCGCCAAGGTGGAGGGGGGGGACCAAAGGCAAACCCATGTGATTGTTTGGCTGGTAGTGGTGAGATGGAAAGGGTGAAAAGGATTGGGAAGGGGTTTAGGGTTTTGGCGGGGTAATTGGGGATTAGGGAAGAAGATGTACAGTGGTTTAATTGTGGGTTTGACTGAGGTTTGGGGGTTTGACTAATAGGTTGACCCGTATTTAGTTAAGTGGGATGGGTTTTGGGCTTTGGTGGGCTTAGGGGTTTAATGTGGACTATGGGTTTAGTTTTAGGATTGGGTTTGAGTGGGTTAGTTAAGTGTAGTTTTAGGATAGGTAGTATTTTGTTTAGGGGTCAAAAGTGTAAACTTGCAAAGTTCAGGGACCATTCCTGCCATTTCTCCAAAGTTCAACTAGGGACCAATTTTGCGAAGTAATAATAATCCAAAGGCCATTTGGGATTTCTTGAGCTTGAATCAAATCCAAATAAATAATGTCTTCCCGGCATCGGCTTTTGAACACTTTTCCAAATTAAGCTCGATTTTGTCCATGTTTGCCCCGTTTTCAATCCTTTTGTACCTGAAACACATAAAACACAATCCAAGGATATATGCAACAATATATGGTCCATTTGGGTGTTTTTGGTCGTTTTTGTGGGGTTTTTCGGGTGTAAAATGATGAGTAAAAGGCCACTCATCACTTGTCCTGCTCCGTTAATTACCTGAGATAAACATGCTTAAAGTGTCAACACAAAAGTTGGTGAGTTCATAGAGTTTAATGGAAAACCATTTATTTCAATGAATTCAGAGGTGAAGTGACATAATAACCATAATAAATGCTATCAGTGATGAAATAAGTAATAAGTGATGTTGAGTATAACCATAAGTAAATCATATATGTATTCAGTTAAGTTCAAATATCGGATCATAATCCTAACATGAGGTGGAACCCATGATATTAAATCTGAGATCTATGATGTGGTGAGGTGAAATACTAATACAGCTGTATCTAGATATATGTGAAGACACATAATCTCTTATGGATATTGCCCCAAGCCTCATGACACGCAAACTTTAACAATGAACCGTAAAACGGAGGTGATCAACATCAAATCAATGATGGATAATAATGCCCTCGAGTAATAGGTGATTGTCATTCCTATTTTTCTCAAATATAGTGCATCGCGACTAATACGACTAGCCACAAAGGCATTCCGTCAAGTAATTAGTGGGATAGGATGTCAAGCCTTTAACAGGTTTCGAAGCTGTCCACTATATTCGCGTCACAACAAGTGATTAATGGCTCATGATAAAGGGACTTTCTGGCAGTAGGGGTACTTAGGCAATATCAAGGTAATGGTGAACCTAAAATACGAATGCTCTTTCCTAGCAAGTATTTCCATTGAAGTTCGACATTAACATATAAAAATGATCTGTACATTCACGATGTTACTTGAATGTGTATCTTAAAAACCAATATCATGCTACAACTAGCATATAATTCTCCCAAAGAGTAATTCAAAACATATAAATATGAGTTATATTTCCAAGTAAATCATAATAGTTTTCAACGTACTTATACGAATAAAATTATGTAATTTAACATGTATCTCCCCCAAAGAGTTTATAAAGTTGATAAACGAGTAAAAACGGGGCTATGACTCACCTTGAGCGTATCTGACTAGGTGGAATTACGAAATCGAGTAAGATTATGGGAGCGATTACGGAAATGTCTTCAACACGTGACCTGAATATAAAGGAAGTCTAAGAATCTGACCAAACACGAACGGTGGAATTGATAACGAGAACGAATAACGATTTGATCGTTAGAGTGAGAATGTGATATGCTTAAAATGCCTAAAGTTTAAAAATAATATTACATATAATATTATCTTGTTTTTATGTCAAGTATTCCAAAATATCATTTCCTCGAAACGTATAGTTAAATCGTTTAAAATCTCGTTATATATATAATTAACGTAAAGTTATGAATAAATAAATGAAATATATACAAAAATGCAAATGACGTGAAGGGAAATCATAAAATGAAAAATAGAAATAAGAATGTCAAATATAATATGTTGGTCCTTGTCCTTTTCCAGTTTTTAAACTTTTTACCCTAACGGCGTTAGCGTTGCACCGTTAGTCCTTTATTAAATATAATTTACATTTATAGCCCACTACTTGTCCAATATAGCGTTCTGAGCTTGGAATATGATAATATATCAATTTATACCATAAGGATTCTGTTTTTACATTTTCAGTCCATGTTTTACGCATTCGACAGTTTTAGTCCCTCTAGGTGAATTCGAATTACATTTTTAGTTCAAGTGTACAAAATTTATGGGGAAACTTTATATGAAATTTTCCGAGGCTTATTTAAGTTTAACTAAGCTTATTTTAACTGCTTATATGGTCAGTAGCTTATTTTTCTTCTAATGGGCTTTTAACGAGCCAAGTTTAAGGCCCAATAACGTTTTAAAAATTGTACATCTTGAGACGAGTTGAGCTCATCAAAAATATCATTTTTCATGTTCTATTTTCATATCAAAAGACCTAGATAAGCTAGCTTATCTCTAGCGTTTGAAATGAGCTTAATGGGCTAACAGCCCACATCGCTATTTAGTTAACAGTTTTTAGTATATGTTTTTAGCGATTACTTTGGACGATTTAGAGTCTTTAGACGTGAGTATTTTTACAAGTTGTATATACGAAAGTGTTAGCTAGCCAGGTAGTCTATTAGTTCATGTAAAGATATCGTACGCTCGTTAAGTCAATTTTTAAGATATAAGGTCGTTTGTGAGGCAACATGGGACGCATAATATAAAGTAAAAGACTTAGAAAATATTCTAAGTGTTTATCAGCTTTTAAAGATTTGGAACATGGTTTAGAATGGATTCATATCATGCATGAAACGTAAAAATAAAAGTGATATGGGTGTGCATGGTGACTCCTAGGCCTTCCAAGATAGAGGCTCGCCACTTTTTGTGTGCTACGTGATATGCATACGTAAATAAATATGTGAAGTAATATATACGTTCGAGTAGTAATAAAAACGAAGCATAGTTAATAATAAACGTACGAGATGAATTGAAGATTGGTTTATGAATACTTACAACACTTCTAAGAGTGGTAGAGACTCACGTGAGATGATAGGAACACAAAGAAAATAACCACGTTCGATATAACCCAAGTACACGATTTAAATATGTGTGGGGACCTTGGTTATACACGATTAAGGTGGTTAAACCTTGTGACTTTGTGTATGAGATATATTGACTTAATATGATTAAGCACGCGGAATTTACTTAACCACACTTAGAAGGTTGTGTATGTTATGGAAATGGAAGAATTATATTTGTTACTTAACAATGAACAAAGAAAGTATTTCACTAAACGATTCAATATTATTCCAAATAATACGAGTGATCTTGAGTTTTTCACTAGGGTTACAAAACCTTGAATCTTATGTTACAACTTGTGATTTTTGTTTGTTCTATGTCTTAACAGTTATTCAATTATTTCACGTACTGCATAATCACTAGTCTAAGATCTCTTTTATAGTTGTAAAAGATCTTTACAAATTGCTAAAAAGTCTTGACCGACTTACTTGTTTAACTTATGCTTATTGGTGTCAGTACATTAGATACAACATGTATCTATGTATACAACTTGTTAACTAAGCACATGGAGTAAGATATTATCTATCGTATATGTTTGACCAAAATACAATAAATATCTTTTCGATCTTATCCACTTAATCAGCAGAGTGTTCTCTATCAGCAGAAACAATCTATCGCTATGAGCAGAATCATCAGCAGAGTTGTTAAGCCTATCAGCAGAGTCATTGCACTAAACAGCAGAGTCAATGTACTAAACAGCAGAGTCAACATCATCAGCAGAAACATACTTGGAGTATTTCCCGATTAAGAACTTCATGAATATTTAATTCCTAACAATCCTCCCCTAAACATGTGAATCATTTCAAACATGTTTTCTGAATTAAATGAGGACTTATCTTGAGAAGATCTTTTAAACACTTCATGAATCTGAACTGATCTGCTCTATTCTTCTTTGACTTCAGCAATATCAAAACATTGTACCAAAAGATGGTGCAATTTCCTTGGATGGAGGAATTGTAAGAGGCAATGATGCTGTGTATCTTGGATGCTTGTTTCAACAAGTGAAATCATCTAACCAGCATGTCTTTGAAGTGAAATTGAAACTTTTCTTCGTTTGATCTAGATAGAACTTTCTCCTTTGGAATGCTTCATCCCTTCTATATATTTGATCTGTTCTAATCATTTTCAACCTCTACATCATCTTGTATGCTCTTGTCTTCTCCTTCCATATATTGGTTTATTCTTCCTTTTTCTGGGCAATTATTTCCTCCCCTGAAGCAAATAACTTTTGTTTCCTCCCCTTGTTTGGAAGATCTCACTATGTACTAAAGAACTTCTCTTCATATCACCTGATTTATCAGTTTGAACTTGTTTTCAGACAATATTGTACATGAAGCCATCAATTCCTTAAGAGTTTAAGTTTCTGTCCTCATCACTTCTAGGTGTGTTAACTCCTATGAGAGGTGAATCAGTGGACATTTTGATTCATAATCCATCAATGAATGGTTTTTCTGAATCCTTGAAAATCCTTTTAAGAAATCATTTAACTTAGTAGTATGTTCATGATTTTTAGAATTGAAAAATCATACTACATTCAACCATTTTGAAAGAATCAAGTGTATAACAGACACCTAATCAAAATTTCGGTTTAAAAATAACCTCTGGTTGTGTGAGAACCAATGTATTTCAGTTATCACTAACTGCCTGTGAAAAGATAAATCTATTCAAAAGATTTTCTTGACAGGGTTTCCAGCTCATAGTAATTGTTACCTCCAACACAAGTGTTAGATTCACTTTCACTAGCTGTTATTTCTATCAGATGTCCTTAGACTAACTCATTATACTTGAAAGTATAAAATGATAGAAAGTGAGTTGTATCAGTTACTATCTGATCAACTAAGTCATCAATTCAATGTGAAATATCATAACTAGATTTCAAGAAAGAAGTTTTAAAGAGGTTTAATTCCTAAACTCAGTCCATCATAAACCTATTATGGTCAGCAATTTGATAAGAATTCTGCTGTTCCCATTTCACTTGAAATATCCTTTGTGTTCTCATATTCATACCTGAAATAGTTAGTCTAAAACCAAAAGAACAATGTACAAAGTACTTGTCTTGCATTAGTATAATCATAAAACCAACTGTATGAATAACACAATTCAAATTTGATATATTAGCAGTACCTTATAAATCCAGCAGTACCAACAAAAATTTATGTACAAAAGCACATCATATTGAAAATTTAAAGATTAAGCATTCCAATACTCGCTATTAAGTACTGAAACCTTGAAACATCAAAAGCTTTTGTTAACAGATCTGCAAAATTATGCTCTGAAGCAATTTTAAGAACTTGAATTAATCTTTTCTCATTGCAATCCCTTATAAAGTGATGCCTAATTTCAATGTGTTTTGTTTTAGAGTGTTGTACAGGATTTTTAATAATACAAATTGTACTACTATTATCAATATAAATAACAGTGTTTAAGAAATTGTACCCATAATCAAGAAGTTGGTTTTGAAGCCATAGAACTTGACTAGAGCAACTTGCAGCAGCTATATATTCAGCTTCAGTTGTTGAATTTGCCACACTTGTTTGCTTCTTACACTGCCATGAGACAAGTCTACACCCAAGGAATTGACATCCTCCAGTTGTTGACTTTCTGTCTAAGCTAGCACCAGCATAATCACTATCCGAATATGCTACCAAGTCAAAAGGAGATTCTCTAGAATACCATATACCCAACCTTGGTTGACCTTTGAGATATCTAAAAATTCTTTTGACTGCAATTAAATGAGAAACCTTTGGAGTAACTTGAAATCTTGCACATACACAAACAGGAAACATGATATCAGGTCTAGATGATGTAAGATACATCAAGGAGCCTATCATAGATCTGTAACTGTGTACATCTACATTTTCTCCATCTTCATCTTTCAGAAGGTGCTTCTCTGGGTCCATTGGTGTGCTTGCAATTTTTGAATCAGCAAATTGAAATTTTCTAAGTATCTCTGCAACATATTTGTCTTGACTAATAAATATGCCTTCAGATGATTGCTTAACTTGCAAACCCAAAAAGAATGTAAGTTCTCCCATAGAACTCATCTGAAACTTATCTTTCATAAGTTTCTCAAATTCTAAACACATTTCCTTCCTTGTAGATCCAAAGATAATGTCATCCACATACACCTGCACTAACAGAAGATCCTTCTTGTGCTGTTTGATGAAAAGTGTCTGATCAATCTTCCCTCTTTGAAATCCATTTTCTAATAAGTAGGAAGCAAGTGTTGCATACCAAGCTCTTGGTGCCTGATGAAGGCCATAGAGAGCTTTCACTACTCTGTACACTTTGTTTGGATGTAATGGATCAATGAAACCAGGAGGTTGTGAAACATACACCTCTCTTCCAATTTCACCATATAAAAATGCGCTTTTGACATCCATTTGGTAGACTGTGAAGCCTAAAAATGAAGCATAAGCTAGAAACAGCCTAATTGCCTCAATCCTTGCTACTGGAGCATAAACTTCATCATAATCTATTCCTTCTTCTTGTGTGTACCCTTGTGCTACTAATCGAGCCTTATTCTTGATCACAATTCCCCTGTCATCCCTTTTGTTCTTAAAAACCCATCTAGTGCCAATTAGCTTTTCACCTGTAGGTAAATCAGCTAGCACCCAAACCTTTTGAATCTTGAACTGAAGAAGCTCTTCTTGTATAGCCTCTAACCAGCTTGAATCATCTAGGGCTGTAAGAATATTCTTTGGTTCCTTTTGAGAAAGAAAACATAGAAATAAACATGAGTTTGAAAGTTCATGTTGTTTTGAAGCATAAAGGGCATCAAGAATCCCTTGTTGGTCTGAAGAGACTAGTTGTCTTCTTGTCTTCACACCAGATTGTACATCTCCAATCACATTATCCAGGGAATGAACTTTGTGAATTCTTGTGTGTGGGGTTGTTGGAACTTGATAGTTAAGTGGAAGATTACTAAAATCCACTTCATCTTCAGAGAATTCTGCTCCTTTTGTGTGTGATGGCCCTATATCAGAAGTATTTGGCCCAACAGCAGAGTGTTCTGGCTTATCAGCAGAATGTTCTTGCTCATCAGCAGAGTGTTCTTGCTTATCAGCAGAGTGTTCAGCAGGAACAAATGTACTATCAGCAGAGACATTGTGTTGATCCATAGTTCCATCATCTTTTCTTTGAGCCTCAACATCTTCTTTTGCTTTACCAGAAGAAGATTCATCAATGTTTGAAGCTAAATCCACACTGGTACTTGACCACAATGGCATAATGACATCAGATTGATCTTTATCTAATTCCACCTCATTTGTTGCTTGTGAACCTGAAAAATTATTAGTTTCTGCAACAACAGGTAAATAATTCATAGAGTTTGTTAGATAATCAAGATCAAATATCCATTTGGGTCCTTGACCTACTACATTAGATTTGTTTTCCTGAAACTCCACATGTAGTTCTTCTTGAACTTTCTCAGTTCTTAAGTTGTAAACTCTAAAAGCTTTGCTAACAAGAGAATATCCAACTAAGAAACCTTCATCTGCTTTACCATCGAATTTTCCTAAATGGTCTAAGGTATTGAGAATTGTCACATGACATCCAAAAGGTCTAAGAAATCCTATTGCAGGAGTTCTACCATTAAAGAGTTCATATGATGTCTTATTGTGAGGCTGCACAACTAAAACTCTATTTTGAACATAGCAAGCAGTGTTAATTGCTTCTGCCCAAAAGATTATAGGTAGCTTAGAATCAGCTAACATTGTTCTAGCAGCTTCAATTAGTGTTCTATTCTTTCTTTCAACCACTCCATTCTGTTGTGGTGTTCTAGCAACACTATATTCTCTCCTAATACCTTTTTCTTTGCAGAAATCATCCACAACTCTATTTCTAAACTCTGTCCCATTATCACTCCTAATGACTTTTACTTTCTTGCTTACTTGGTTTTCTATCAGTGTAATGAATTCCTTAAGAATGCTTGATGTCTCATCCTTAGTGGCTAAAAAGAAAACCCATGTAAATCTACTATAGTCATCAGTTATAACAAGACAATATTTTTTATGTTGTATACTCCTTACTGAAACTGGTCCAAATAAGTCCATATGCAGCATAAACAATGACTGATTGATAGAGTTAAAAATTTTGGGCTTACAAGTGGCATTGTGTTGTTTGCCTTTTAGACAAGCAATGCATGTTTGATCATTTTCAAATCTTTTGTGAGGTAAACCTCTTACCAAACCATTCTTAACAATTTTATTTATGGTTTTGAAGTTAATATGACCAAGCCTTCTATGCCATAACATTGATTCATCCAATGTGGCCTTTGATACAAGACAAGTTAAATCTTCTTTAGGAATGATGTTTTTCATATCAACACTATACATATTGGCCTTTCTAGGAATTCTAAGAAGTACTTGATTTTCATCAGGCATCTTAAAATCCTTAGATAGAACAAGACATTCAGTGTCAGTGTGATGCGTGGGTTTTGCAACCTTACAACAGGTTTTACCTCTCGAGGGATCTCAAGAGGCTTACAACCCCACCAGGCAGTGTACCTGACCGATGTAGTATAGTGTAGTGGTAAGTACGGGGGATTGATCGTTCTCCACAGGGAATAGTGTTCGTTAGGTGTGAAAGGCTACTCTAATTAGGTCTAAGGGTTGAGGAAGATTCTTTTTATGTTTTTTTATATTTTATGGAAGCAAGTAAAATCTCGGGTTTTGAAGGAGTGGGCGGAATTAGTTGCTAGTCAACTAACCCAAATTACTACAAATGCAAATAAAATAAAATAACAAAAATGAAAAGTGGTGAGAAACTTATGTGTAGAGAAATGTGTTTACTTAGATTTCCTTACTCCCTAACTATCTTTTACCGGTTAATTAGTGTGTATTAGTCGCGTGGATGACGGGTGTATTCCTTAATACCATTCGTGGGGTGGCGTACTTACTTCCCCAAACTCTACAAGCTCCTACTTCACTCCTATGTCGAGCCGGCTAGGAAGCTCCTAACATGGGATCACTAGAATTCGCTTGTGCATTAAATACAACCATAAAAACCTTTAGTACGCGTTTGGTTCATGTTTCTTAAGACGTTCAAGCAAGTTACCGAATAGGAAGTTAGCCAGTTTTCTTAAGCCTAACATAGATAAACAATCATCCAATACAACTAACAACACACTAACAACCAATAATCAATAGCTAGGTTTCATTAGATCTAAGCAAACACAAGATAAAATTAGCCTAACATGTTAAACAAAAGACAAGCATAAGATAGAATCAAACAACACATAGACATATTGAATGATTAATGGATAACTTATCTTTCAATGAAACATGGAAGATCTCAAGGCAAAAAGCCCTGAAAAAGTAGCTAAAATCGTCTTAGGGTTTTATCCCAAAATTCCACACACTAAGCTCTCTCTTATGACAAAAAATTAGAAAACTATATATAGACTTTGACATCTGACGGCGTCACCTTATGCATTGTGACGCCGTCACCTCGCCGCTTTTAGGGTTCCCGGATGACCATCTTGACGCCGTCCCCTTTAGCTCTTCAAAAATCCATTCTGGCTTATCAAGGCTTGACGCCGTCGGATCATGAACGTGACGCCGTCCCCTTATGATTTAAGCCGTGACGCCCTTGATTTAGTTAAAGCGTGACGCCGTCAGAATTCTCATGCAAACTCACTGGCCCGTCATGAGTAAATTTCACATCCAACTTTTCTTGCCAAGGCATGACGCCGTCCCATGTTAATTGTGACGCCGTCAAGAGTAACTTTTAGCCGATTCTTGAGACTTTGCCGTTTTCTTCACTTTAATGCTCCAAAAACGTCCAAAATGCCTCCTTTTCCAGATTTCTCCTCAAAAGTACCTAAAATGACAAAAGGAACGATTTAGGGCAATATTTGATCAAATAAATACGATTTCGGGCTTAAATGACCCCTTAAAAGCGGTACACTTTTCGCCTCATCAAATACCCTTACACTTGAGATTTGCTTGTCCTCAAGCAAATGCGCTTTTATTCCAATCAAAATACAAGTTAGGGGTCATTTAATGCAAACATAAAAGTAATTACAACAAATAATCGTTCCACTTCAATCATAATAAGCACGGAGATTACATACTAGCACCTCACAAGTAGTGTTTAGATACTCACATCTCTCAAGTGTCATCAAAATAAATCTCATAAATGAAAACGGAAAATATCTCTCACTACCTGTCATAGCAAATAGATTACCATAGGCTTGGGAAAGGATCGAAAACCTCCTCCACTGGGCGTAAGCACCTAAGATAAACTATCAAAGAGGGCTTTTAAATGGGTTATAACGTTAGGTGTAGGGAAAAGGAAAACACGGTTTTGTTGGATAAAGGATATTTTACTGGTGGCGAGTTAAAGATCTTGATCAATTACATGTACTATACAACGTTGCTAAGCCAAGACTAGACTCGATCTTAAGCTAATGAAAGAAAATAACAAAACATAAACATAAAATAAACATAAAATGAAACGGGATGGTAGTCCGTATGTTTTTTCTATTTTTCTTTTTTTTCTCATTTTTTTGTATTTTTCTTGATTTTTTTTTTTTTTTTTTTTTTTTTTTTTTTTTTTTTTTGCATACACTTTTACCCTACCATCCAAAATAATACATCATAGGGGCGTTGCATCCCCTTACACTTGAACTTTTACATAACTTTACAAATAACTATTCTAATGACTCGAATTAAGATAATTGAAAAACTTGGAGTACTTTTAAAACATTTAGCACATATGGGGGTAATAAATGATGTTCTTCCCCATTACTCCATTACACTAGTACTTTACCCATGAGTCCCAATCGTCCCAAAACAATATGTACAAGGATATGACTCGACTTAGCAACCATGTAATCAACTAGATAATTAACTTGGGTTTAAACAAATGTTGTAACAATAATGCACTAAATATGAGTGCATACAAGGTAGGCTAAGGCGATTTGGGTGTACATTTAAGTGGGGTGTAACAAATTCTTCCTTTAAGTAAAATGCTTAAAGGTCGAAACGAAAAGATAGGCTCTGAGGGGTGTACTAGGGGTATCGTGTACTAAAAATGAGTACAACGCAAAGGGTGTGGGAGAATTACTTGACCAATGTAGCCAATGTAATTATAACAAAAACACAGGTGTAAAACAATGGGTTAATCCTAATGCCTCTTATCATGTAGTAAATCTAACTACACGAATGTAGTCTCACTTGTGGCCTCGGAATGGTCCTAACGCAAGTTCTAGAATCTAAGTGCTACCGGTACACACATCATAGCATAAATGCTTTTCCTACCAATTCTAGGGGCGAACCTCACATATTTGGGGGTGGAAAATTTTTTAGTGGTACGGTTTTTGTGCTAGTCATATAACTCCTATCCATGAGACGCTCATTAAGATCAAAGTTTCACTCCTATATGTTGTAAAAAATTTTAAATTTGGCACTAAAATTACCTTAACAAGTATTTCTCTCAGTTTTATTACACATCTACCATCAAACAAACAAAAATCAAGCGCAATTGTATTCTCAAAAATCGTACTTTTACCCTCCCCTTACACTTAAGATGAACATTGTCCCCAATGTTCAAATGACAAATGTAAAAGCATAAAGTAAAAGAATGAAATCAAATACTCCCCTGATTCGCTCGTTGGATAATGAAATTACACGGTTAAATCTTCCTCCAAAGAGAATGTTGAAGCTCCATGACTAATGCATCGCCATAAGCTTGATTCAAAACATTTCCTTGTCCAAAATAACCTGTTGAACCTGAGAAAACAAACACGAAAACCTGCATAACATCGGCGGGATAAAATCTATATATAAGGATATAATGCTTGTGGAATGATAACTTTGCAGATTCCTGGAGATTATAAGTTGGAGATTTTAATAAAAACTTTTTATGAAAACAAAATTTTCAAAAATTTCTGGAAATTAAATCTGACGCCGTCAGGTTATAACCCCTGACGCCGTCAGAAATGACCTGACAAAAATTTTCATTTTAAGTTTCCGGAAAATTTCTGGAAAAACCTTTACCTTACTTCCTGGAAATTCTGCAAAACATCATTATGACTCGATACAAGCATTTGACTCAAACAAATACGAATATGTATGCTAACTTATTATTATTATGATTCATGTTCATTTGTGTTCTAATAAACCGATTTAGATTTCCCTTACACTTATCTTTTGCAAAATACCTTTATATGTAGTTAAGACGAAGTTAAAAACAACATAAAGCATTTTCACAAATTAGTTTTGAACATGAATCAATAAGAATAAAAATTAAACACACATACGGAAACAAATAAAATCAAACAAACACACAAAGCAAATAAAACAAATAAAGCTTGGGTTGCCTCCCAAGAAGCGCTTGTTTTTGTTCGAGTCATGAGCCTGACTCTACCCTTATTTAATGGATAAAGGAGAGGTTTTCCCTACACTTAGGATTAAGTGCGGGTGATAGTAGCGATACATACCAGCTCGGTAGGAGTATGCCACGTGAGGAAAGAGTGGTGGATGAATTATATGCTCAAAGGGGTGTGCTCCTTTCATCATAACCTTGCCTAGTTCACTTTGGTCAATGGGTGATTTTGAGTTTCCTCCTAAAAAGGGATCATCTTCTATCAACTTTGAGAGACTCCTAGTTGGGAGTCCATCTTGACCTAATAAACCCGGTTTAAACCCATAATGTTTCTTGTGATCAATCATGAATGGGTGATGTAAGTATGTAAGGTTATGTTTCACTCCTATATTGGCTTCCTCTCTACAAGGCTTAGAGTCTACTACCTCCAACGTAAAACTACCCGGACTATATGGTTTGATGGGTGGATCAGGACCTTTTTTAATTCCTAAATTCACATCTAAGGATGGAAGATTAGGTAACGGTTTTGGTTTAGGCTCCGGTTCATCAAAACTAGGAACTTCCATAGAACTAAGAGTAAGGTTGTGATCACTAAAAGCATTCAAACCTATATCCTCTAGTTGTGTTTGGTTCAAAGGTTCTACCTCTATTGGGGTTCCTATAGTCTCTTCTACTTCTTTCGGGTAAGTCACGGGCGGTGTATGTGCCTCAAATGATGGTAGGACTTGTGGGGCACTTGGTGGGCTTATGTTACTTACCTCATCATTCCTTACGTCAAGCTCACCTATATCCTCATCATGTGTTTTAGTATGATCTAACCCTAACATTTTACCAAGTATCTCAAGTACTTCTCTAGGCATCTCAACTTCAATGTCCGAATCATAAGGATCATCCTCAATATTCTGACTGCTATATTCAAATTGCCCAAAAGATTCATCATGTGTTTCTTGAGATTCATCATCATCGATCATAAAACCTAGGTCTTTTTGATCAATGTGATCATGTTCGGCTAAATCCTCCATCACATCAAGGTCACCTATGTGTTTGTTTTGTACTATGGCATTACATGACAACCACTTAGGTATCTCAACACTAATGTATTCATCCCCAAACAAACTTGTTTCATGATCCTTGAAATTTGTGGTCAATTGACTTGTATTAATGTTTGTTGGGTTGTCTACTATATAATAATATTGGGCACACTCTTCAATAGCTTCCCATGCTTTCTCAGCACTTAATTCCCTAATATCCCTGCCGGCAATATGGTAAATGTCCCTTTGGGCATGTCGGTCGACATGATTGTAAAAGATTTGAGTTAGGGACCAAAAATCGAAGTTATGATGAGGGACTTTTTGGAGTAAATATTTAAAACGAGTCCATGCATCATAGAGAGGTTCATCTTTATGTTGTTTAAACATCAAGATGTCATATGGAGTGGGTGAATTACGTGGTTGGTAGTATGGTGGATTCGCGTTCTCCATAATGGTGAACGGAAGAGTCAATGGAAATTACGAACAAACACACAAAGAAATAAGATAGACTAAAGAAAACCTAGAAAAAGAAAATAAAAATCTCACTAGAAAGGAATCTAGTGAGTAGACCTAATAGAAATAAAAATTCAACCTAAACAATAACTATTCCCCGGGCTGCGGCGCCAAAAACTTGATGCGTGGGTTTTGCAACCTTACAACAGGTTTTACCTCTCGAGGGATCTCAAGAGGCTTACAACCCCACCAGGCAGTGTACCTGACCGATGTAGTATAGTGTAGTGGTAAGTACGGGGGATTGATCGTTCTCCACAGGGAATAGTGTTCGTTAGGTGTGAAAGGCTACTCTAATTAGGTCTAAGGGTTGAGGAAGATTCTTTTTATGTTTTTTTATATTTTATGGAAGCAAGTAAAATCTCAGGTTTTGAAGGAGTGGGCGGAATTAGTTGCTAGTCAACTAACCCAAATTACTACAAATGCAAATAAAATAAAATAACAAAAATGAAAAGTGGTGAGAAACTTATGTGTAGAGAAATGTGTTTACTTAGATTTCCTTACTCCCTAACTATCTTTTACCGGTTAATTAGTGTGTATTAGTCGCGTGGATGACGGGTGTATTCCTTAATACCATTCGTGGGGTGGCGTACTTACTTCCCCAAACTCTACAAGCTCCTACTTCACTCCTATGTCGAGCCGGCTAGGAAGCTCCTAACATGGGATCACTAGAATTCGCTTGTGCATTAAATACAACCATAAAAACCTTTAGTACGCGTTTGGTTCATGTTTCTTAAGACGTTCAAGCAAGTTACCGAATAGGAAGTTAGCCAGTTTTCTTAAGCCTAACATAGATAAACAATCATCCAATACAACTAACAACACACTAACAACCAATAATCAATAGCTAGGTTTCATTAGATCTAAGCAAACACAAGATAAAATTAGCCTAACATGTTAAACAAAAGACAAGCATAAGATAGAATCAAACAACACATAGACATATTGAATGATTAATGGATAACTTATCTTTCAATGAAACATGGAAGATCTCAAGGCAAAAAGCCCTGAAAAAGTAGCTAAAATCGTCTTAGGGTTTTATCCCAAAATTCCACACACTAAGCTCTCTCTTATGACAAAAAATTAGAAAACTATATATAGACTTTGACATCTGACGGCGTCACCTTATGCATTGTGACGCCGTCACCTCGCCGCTTTTAGGGTTCCCGGATGACCATCTTGACGCCGTCCCTCTTTAGCTCTTCAAAAATCCATTCTGGCTTATCAAGGCTTGACGCCGTCGGATCATGAACGTGACGCCGTCCCCTTATGATTTAAGCCGTGACGCCCTTGATTTAGTTAAAGCGTGACGCCGTCAGAATTCTCATGCAAACTCACTGGCCCGTCATGAGTAAATTTCACATCCAACTTTTCTTGCCAAGGCATGACGCCGTCCCATGTTAATTGTGACGCCGTCAAGAGTAACTTTTAGCCGATTCTTGAGACTTTGCCGTTTTCTTCACTTTAATGCTCCAAAAACGTCCAAAATGCCTCCTTTTCCAGATTTCTCCTCAAAAGTACCTAAAATGACAAAAGGAACGATTTAGGGCAATATTTGATCAAATAAATACGATTTCGGGCTTAAATGACCCCTTAAAAGCGGTACACTTTTCGCCTCATCAAGACATTCTGTGTCAGTGAAAAGGACATTATTCTTTTTGTCACACATTTGTGAAACACTAAAAAGATTATACTTTAACTCTTGTACATAGTACACATTTTCAAAATCTAAATTTCCGGTTTTAATAGTACCTTTACCAGAAATTTTGCCACGAAAACCACCTCCAAAGGTAACATATCCTCCATTGAATTCTTGAAAATCTGAAAGATAAGACATGTTGCCTGTCATGTGATTGGAACATCCACTATCTGAGTATCCTTGATCTTGATGATCAATAGAATGTCCCTGCACACAAAAAAGAAAGTTGGTTTTCTTTGGGGATCCAAGCCATTACTGACTTGAATCTGCCTCTTGCATCAATATAATTTAATCTTTTAAGGACTGTTGATGCAACATTGGATTTTTGAATCCAACATGCTGAGGCCTTAACAGCATTTGCCCTATTACCCTTAGCAGCAGAGTGAATAACATGTTCAGCAGAGTCTGCTAACCTTGAAGTCACACCCTTTGGTTTCCAAATTTGTTTGTGAACCACTGCTTTTGTTTGAATGGGCCTTAGAACAGTTTTAGATGCATGTATGAAAGTTGTTTTTGCATCCTTAGCTGTTGATTTTGGGTTAATAGTCATAAATGGTCGAGCAGCAAAGTAAAATTTGCTATCAGCAGGATCATTTGATCTATCAGCAGAATCAGATTTTGAGATAGACTTGCTTTTGACTACTCTAGGGTTTGATTTCTTAGAACTAGAGTGAAAGTGAGATTTAGGTGTTTGCTTTTTGTGATTCACTCTATGGTTTTCATACCCAGATACCCTTTGGTTGCAGAAAGCTGCAAGATGGTCAAAACTACCACATGTATAACAAGCTTTATTGTAAAATGCAAAGTCATCACCTAATTGGTTAGACTTGAGGTTGTTCCAATTCCTTTGGTTACCTCTGGGCTTGTTTGTAGTTCTATATTGTTCACAATATCTAACTGGTTTCCTAACAGTCTTAACATTTGACTTAGGCATGTTAGTGTTGTGATTGACTATCTTAGGAATACTTGTTCCTACTTTCTTAACCAATACAGGTTTAGACATAACATGTTCTTCTTCACTATCACTATCAGTTGTGCAATCTTCAACAACTATAGCATCTCCTTTCTTAACAAAGGACACCTTGTCCTGATAAGATAAAGTTTTATCTAAACTTTTACTTACCTTTTCTATCTTTGGAGATTTAGTGACCTTAGAACCATATTCCATGATTGGTTCTTGAAACTCAGGTAACCCTGTGTGTGCTAAATCAATACCTGGAGGTGAATGAACACCTCTGTATGGTGGGGGTACAGACTTAAATCCAACACCAGAATTAACCTTATCAATAACTTGGGCTTCCCAAAGCTTATTGAATCCTTCTGAGGAATGTGCTAAAACATCCACAGAAACCTTTACATTTTCTCTTTCATTCTTGTGTTTAGCTAATGATTCATTCAACTCAACAATACACTCATTTCTGATCTTAATGTCATTTTTTAGTATATTGATGTCATCAGCAAAATGAATTTCATTATTTTTAAAATGTAAGACTTGTTTTTCTAAAACAGCTAGACCTCTTTTATGATTAGCCAAATTAAAAAGAGAGTTAAGTAGCTCTTCTCTATGAGCTTCAAATCTCTTATTAAGGTCTTCATAAGCTTTAAGATTAGGACATGATTCAGTACAAGATGTAATATTGTTTACCTCTGAATCAGAATGGGCCATTAGAGCAAATTCATTGGCCAAAAGAGCAGCATTCGGTGGTGCATCCTCTTCAATAGCCATAGAGCTCCAATCATAACCAATACCATCAATAGCCAACATAGCCTTTGGCTCTTCAACAGTAACTTCCTTTTTCCTATCTTGCTTATACCATGTGTTTCTATTCTCCTGCTTTCTTGGGCTTCTACACTCCTTAGCAAAGTGTCCTAACCTATGACAGTTGAAACACTCCACTTTCTTCTTATCAAACCCTGCAGTATCATTACCATTTATGGTAATTTGCTTCCCAGTTCTTTGCCAATGCTTCTTGGCTCTCATGCTGAGCAAAGCAACCTGCCATTTGATGTCCATCTCTTCCAAATCATCACTATCAACCTGCTCTAGGTCTTCATGATGAACTCAAATAAGTACATTTTATTACTATCATTTATCCTATTAATTTGACTTGTTTTACTATATTATGTATGAGGATTGATACTTAATCGTTTACTTTTGTAATTCTCAGGTAAAAACAAGCATTTGGTGAAACTTGGCGATTTTGGACTAATAATGGAGCAAAACGTACATAAAGTGGAAGTCTACTGACATGGACAAGATCAAGTCAATTCTGCTCCAGATGCGCCGCATCTCACTATCAACATGCGCCGCATCTCTATCAAGATATCACCAGATACGATCCAAGATACAAGAGGACATGCGCCGCATCTAATAAAGAGTTACGCCGCATCTTCTGGCGGTGTACGAATATTCCTGAATATTATAATCTTGGACCCCACGCGAAGTTAAGTACATGCGCCGCATCTACTTAAGTAGATGCGCCGCATCTTCCCTCAGACACAAACTATAAATACCCCGTAGACCAGACACATTGAGGAGTTCCACAGATTCGGGAGTTCGAAACCCTAACCGAAGTTCGGACAACAGAAGAGAAGGACGAATTCAGTCAAGAGGCAGCACAAGACACACCCAAATCGAAGATACAAGAGCTGTAAGAAGGTGCTGCATGTATTTAATTCATTAAGTAGTTTTGTTTTATTGTTTTAGCAAACTTTAATTCATCAGGATTGGTGGCTTGTGTAATGTGACAACGGAAAGATTGCACTCCCTTTAATACTTGCTTTCCCATCAATTAAAGTTTATATGTTGATGTCTTTGGTTACTACTTATTAGTGCATTGACCACCTCTGTGTTTATTAGTGGCTTGCGGGCACCCGACTGCGGGACAAGGTGTGGCTCCCACGGTTGTTTCTAAATTGATCACTTAGGAATAACTTTTAGACATAAGTCGTCATTAAGGGTTTACTCGCCGATGAGAATAGGACCAACGAGAAAGGGTTAATTACATACACTTCATATAAAGCTATCAATAAAACAAGTGACAATCTACTTAATCATAAGGACAGCCCTCTTATTGTCTCAAGTATCTATCTGTGTACGTGTGTGCTACTTGCTGATTCGTGCCTATTTGTTTATTTTATTATTTAATTGCAAACAAAACTGTGCCAGTCTCTCAGGCTGAAACCCCCTTGCGTTAGGATATTAAAATACTGATTAGATTAACTAGATTATACGTTCCACTCTTAGTGATCGACACTCTACTTACCATTATCTTCATACTGACCGGGTACACTGCTCGTTAAGTGTGTGTGTTATTGATAAGTCGGCTAAATATAAATTTAAAACTTGAGTAGGCATTAAAACTGCTAAACCGCAACGACACATCACGCGCATCAAGTTTTTGGCGCCGCTGCCGGGGAGTGAATTGTTATTTTCTGTTAATTTGATTAGTATTTTAATTAGGTTATTTTTCTTTTTATTAGATTAATTGCATCATTGTACTATTTTGCATATTTGTTGTATTGTGTGTTATTTGTTTGCTTTTGTTTTTATTTTTGTGTGCTTTATTTTTGTTTGTGTGTTTAATTTTTTGTTTTTATTTTTCGTATTTTTCTGTTCTGCTATCGTTGTACTGTGCTAAATCAAACGATACGGCGCATCTGATCTCTCAGATACGGCGTATTGCGTTTAATTTTTATATACAACGCGTTTAATTAATTCGATACGACGCATCTTTTCCCCAAGATACGGCGTATCTGTTTTTAACAAGAAAATTTTTCTAAGCGATAAAGTAATACGACGCATCTGCTTTTGTAGATACGGCGTATCTGTTTTGATAAAAATTTTTCTAAACGTTAACGCCATACGACGCATCTGCTTTCGCAGATACGGCGTATCTATTATTTTAATTAAAAACAGTTTGCGAATTATTAAACAAATACGGCGTATCGATTTCCATCGATACGGCGCATCTTACTGAATCAAAAATCTTTTATTTTTAAACGTAACGAAAATACGGCGCATTAACTTTTGTTAATACGACGAATATAATTTGATAAATATAGTTGATTTTTGATATTTACCTTGATCGGTCCGCTACTCTCGTGTGCAAGTTGTTTATTTTTCAGGATATATGATGACTCGAGCATCACCAAGAAAGATTACATTCTGAACCAAACCAAGAGACGCTAGCTGAAGTGACCGAACATAAGACGGAACGAGTGGAGGAAAACTCAGTACTGGTAACATTGAACTTCTTTAATTCTTGAGGTAGAATCCCAGGTAAACTCTACGATAATTCAACTGCCCTAAGGAAAGTTCTCTACACTATGATCTCAATTTTATTATCCATACTATACATCTGATTCAAATCGTAATCTTAAATTTGTACGCTTAAAAACGATATTTGTTCCTAACCTCGGAATAAATCCTTATCCACTAAACAATAAGATTACGATTATTAATGAAACGTTTATGCCTATTACTCTTATTTTGAATTCATCTATATGGTGTGCCGTTTTTACCCAAATTTGATGTATAAGGAACTGTGTTGCGGATGCCAAGGTACGTTCTTCATTTAAATTTCGTTAACTAACATAGAGATACGGCGGATCTAAATATCCGAAGCGCCGTATCCCTGACCAACTAGGAATTATTGACTAGTCAACGGAATTAACTAGATACGGCGCATCCCAATTTTCTAATACGGCGCATCGTGTCGCCTTATAAATACGACGGGAATACGCCGCATAAATACACACAGTTAAGAACACGCACTAAAATTATACTCAAAATCCGATCATCTTTCTTCAATCCGCCTTTAATCCGAGCATTAAAACGTTCTACTAATCACAAATACTAAGGTAATTGTTACATTTCGATTTAATTTTGATTAATACGAAAATTAGGGTTTATAGGATTGAATCGATTCGCGTTTTAAACGATATAGGGATATGATTAGAACTTGGAATTAATTACTTCCCCTAAGTTAATTTTAGATTCGGGCAACGAATTTGGCACTAATTGAATCGACCGAAAATTTAGGTTTTGGGTTTGATTTTGAATATTTAGCGGGAAGGTAAATTAGCTGTGGTTGATTGAACTGATATAAGGAGAATATTATACTGTGTTATTTAGTGGAAGTTTACGTCACGGATACGGATTCTTGAAAAACGTGCCTAACCCTTTATTTTATGCTGATGTGCTTTTAGATGCGGCGCATCTATGTTGATTAATGCGGCGTAACGACCTATTTCAAAATTGCTAAAATCTTAGATACGCCGTATTGATTAATCTAGATACGACGCATCTCAATACGCCGTATCTGTTATCTTGCACCGCATCTCTTATACTTTACACAGATACGCCGCATTGATTTAATCAAATGCGCCGTATCTACCTTTCTTGCAGACTGTTTACTGACTTTGAATGTTTATTTCAGATGACACTACCAGATATCGCACAAAGGCACCAATGGTTACGATTCGAGAACATGGGACTTGCTGATGGCACTCTAGAGGATTATTTGCATAGACTTGACTCAGTGTACTTCAAGAAAATATTCAGAGTCCAGGTTCTAAATTTTGACGATGTGGGATTGATAGGTGGTGGACATGCAGCTGCGAGCTTACAGCGTCGTATGGAGATGGTTGTTGTTGGAGGTGATGATGAGGTGGAGTTCAGGTCTAGTGCTTGGGAGCGACTGTTTAGGGTTGACGAGCCTCTGATTAGGGAGCTCATGCTGGAGTTCTTTAGCACTATTCATTACAGAGAGACGGATGTGGAGATTGATACAGCTAACACTCTGGTGTTCAGATTAGGAGGTGTGCACAGGCAGATGTCGATGAGGCAGTTTATTTTAGCCTTGGGTCTACACACTGAGGAGGAGCTTGGATCTGCTGGGTTTGCCAGGTACTGGGCTGAGAGTTTGCGGGTTGTCCCTGACAGAGGGGTATTCAGTGATTATTGGTTCAGGATTTCTTCGGGGGGCGACATCACTACTTCCACCCCCTCATATACTTTGATCAGGGAGCCGATGAGGAGGCTGTGTCACAGGCTGATTGCACTTACTATTGCTGGGAGGGGTCAGTCGCCTGAAAAGGTGACCACTCTGGACCTCTTCCTACTTAGGAGCATGGATGAGGGGATGCCGGTGAACATCCCCCACTTTTTGGCACACTACCTCCACCGATCAGCTGCTGGGAGAGATCGGAGGAGCCACATGACTGGCGGGCATTTTGTTTCGAGGCTGGCCCGCCATTTTGGAGTTATTGGAGCAGAGATTCCAGCGGGGCTGGAGGTTGTGGTGGCTCGTCTCCCAGTTATCGACAGAGACTATTTGGTTAGACTGGCGATCTGCCAGGTGGCTGCTGGGGGCCACTTTTGGGCAGCATTAGGGCCCGCCAGAGCTGCAGGGGCGGAGGCGGAGCAGGGAGGACCTCAGGATCCTCCGGCTGCTGCTCCTGCCGACGAGGAGGTGCCACAGGCACCAGAACCCCCACGCACCTTGATTCAGAGACTCGACGCAGTCGAGGGAGAGGTGGTGGTACTGAGGAGAGACTTAGAGTGGGTGGTCCGGAGTGTGAGCAGACTATTAGAGCATCAGGGTATCACCCACACTCGTCCTGATGGTACTGAGGTTACGGGAGTAGCACGTACGTACGAGCGCAGAGTCCGCCAGAGGACTGATGGAGCTAGCACTTCTGGGACCCATCCGGACGACACCGCTCACCCATGATCTTACCCTTTTGTTTTACTGATATTGTTCCACACATTATTATTATTTTATTTTTGGATTGTACTTATCGCTATTCTTATGTTTATGTTTAAATGTTTCAGTTTATATTTCCTGTTGTGTTTGATGAAGACTGGCATTAAGTTCAGCATGAGAGTACGAGAGGACGTATGAGATTAGACCGTGGAACGTGCCATTTTTGCAACAGACTGTTAACAGTCTGTTTGGTTACTACATGCGCCGTATCTGCTTAAACAGATGCGACGCATCCTATCCTTTATTTCATTTTCATTTTTATTTTCGACTTTAAAACTTTTATCAGTTTATTTTAATGCGGCGCATCCCTGGTTAAGGATGCGGCGCATCTTTATTCTGATCCGTATTTATTCCAGGCTCGATACGGCGTATCTTCTTCAATAGGATACGGCGCATCGACTGACCTGATGATTTTCAGTTTTAATTTTTTAGTTTTATTTTTCCTAACTACTAATGTATTATGCAAGTTGAACCTTTCTTATCTTAGGTGTGTTTTAAAGTGTTGGTGGTATTATAGTTTTCTGAATTTTCTGTGGATAAATCAAGTATGAAGCTTTAACGTTCTAATCCACAAGAAAGATGATTTTTGCTCTTGCACTAATGGAGGATCATACCGAGCAAATCTCAGGGGAGTTTTTCTGTTCTAATTCTTTTTATTTTCCAGTTTTTAACCTTTTATACAAACAACGAGGACGTTGTTTAACTTAAGTGGGGGGATAGGAGAATTAGAACACTTAACACTTACTTGTCCTAAACTTTTTCAAAAATTATGCTTAAAATGTGCTTAATATATCAAACTTAAAAATTTTTAGCATGTTTTTGTTTAAGATCTAAGTTACATAACTGCACACATGACGTTATTTTCAAAAATTGTGATTTTCCAAAATTCACAAATCTATGAGTGTGCCGGTGACTTGTAAACTTTAGAACTTGGCTTGTATACTATTCGAGACCACCATAATGAGTATTATTTATTTAATTGGAATGACTTGTCTAACTTGGTAAAATTCTAGGATTACACCCAAATAGCCTATTATATGTTATGTGTTATTAACTAACTACACTGGTTAGTTAACCCCCGTATAAACCCTTTTGTTACTCTCATTTTTAGAGTAAGATACCCCTAGAAAAACACTCAGAGCCATTCCTTTCGTTTCTTACACCTATGTTTAAAATGTTTCGTTACACCCTTACACCTTAGCCTACCCTGTAGATTAGAGTCCGTGGTTGGTTAATTGCTATAGGCAAAGTGTGTTTCCTTACATTACCTGTGTTCGCGTGCGTAATTCATTATCTATGGTTAGGTCGGGAAATTGCACAATGCAATTGGAGTGAAAGTAAATATTGTATATTTTAGAGTTTATTTTTCGTGTGTTTACTACTTTCACTATTACCATTATTTCTGAAGTTATGAAAAGTATGAAAAAATTATCCGGAAAGAAAGTTGTAGTGATGTGGTGAAATTTTACACATCTATCTTTATGTTTTAAAAAAAAAAAAAAAAAAAAAAAAAAAAAAAAAAAAAAAAAAAAAAAAAAAAAAAAAAGGAGAAAAGAAAAAGAAAGAAAAAAAAAGAGTTGGATGTTTATTTTAAGCCAACAATGTAAAGTTATGTAAGTGGTTCATATGGCCACTATTTGTTGTATTATATCTATGGATTGAATGGGAATTGGCAGTTATGGGAATGCCAATTAAGGATTATTCTTTGATTAAGATTTTGTTGAGTATGATTCGTGTCTACCTAAAGCGTGTGTTTCAAGTGTTAAAGCGTGAGTTATTCAATGATATGAGTCTTATTCATGGGATGGTTGGGATAGTGATTAACCACACTTAGGATTTTAATTTATTTGTTTTGTTTATTTTTTATTTTACACCAATTTATATCCCAAATATTATCCATACCCTGTATTATTCTTTATCCAACCAAACCTTTGATTTATTGAGATTAGGGATTTGAGCAATCTTAAGTATCGTAGTCGTGGATTCGGCTATGTATTTATGATTTTGTCGCCCTTTTTGATATATTATTATTGGTGAAGTTTGGACCTATCTTTAGCCTATTCGAGTTAAGGATTTGAGCAATTGCAAGTATCGTGTTCGTGGATTCGATCATGTATTTGTGATTTTGTCGCCTTTTCTGGAATTTGAGATCGATAGTGTAAATAAGAATAATTAACCCTTAAGCCTAAAAAACCCTTTTTACCGCTTTAGACTTGTTATTCCTTAGCTTTAGTGGTGGAGATGTGTATACTTGCCAAGCCTATGATAGAATATTCGTCGCGACTGGACAGTTAAACGATTAGATTTGCTTTTATCGACTTATTTTATTTTACTTCTAATTCGTTAAGTGTTTAGTTGTGTGATTACGAAATAAACGAATACATGCTTAAATATAAAAATAAATCCTAACTTCTTTTAGGATACATTTTCATGAGATTTAATCTAAGGTTTACTTGGGGACAAGTAAAGTTCAAGTGGGGGGATATTTGATGAACTCAAATAAGTACATTTTATTACTATCATTTATCCTATTAATTTGACTTGTTTTACTATATTATGTATGAGGATTGATACTTAATCGTTTACTTTTGTAATTCTCAGGTAAAAACAAGCATTTGGTGAAACTTGGCGATTTTGGACTAATAATGGAGCAAAACGTACATAAAGTGGAAGTCTACTGACATGGACAAGATCAAGTCAATTCTGCTCCAGATGCGCCGCATCTCACTATCAACATGCGCCGCATCTCTATCAAGATATCACCAGATACGATCCAAGATACAAGAGGACATGCGCCGCATCTAATAAAGAGTTACGCCGCATCTTCTGGCGGTGTACGAATATTCCTGAATATTATAATCTTGGACCCCACGCGAAGTTAAGTACATGCGCCGCATCTACTTAAGTAGATGCGCCGCATCTTCCCTCAGACACAAACTATAAATACCCCGTAGACCAGACACATTGAGGAGTTCCACAGATTCGGGAGTTCGAAACCCTAACCGAAGTTCGGACAACAGAAGAGAAGGACGAATTCAGTCAAGAGGCAGCACAAGACACACCCAAATCGAAGATACAAGAGCTGTAAGAAGGTGCTGCATGTATTTAATTCATTAAGTAGTTTTGTTTTATTGTTTTAGCAAACTTTAATTCATCAGGATTGGTGGCTTGTGTAATGTGACAACGGAAAGATTGCACTCCCTTTAATACTTGCTTTCCCATCAATTAAAGTTTATATGTTGATGTCTTTGGTTACTACTTATTAGTGCATTGACCACCTCTGTGTTTATTAGTGGCTTGCGGGCACCCGACTGCGGGACAAGGTGTGGCTCCCACGGTTGTTTCTAAATTGATCACTTAGGAATAACTTTTAGACATAAGTCGTCATTAAGGGTTTACTCGCCGATGAGAATAGGACCAACGAGAAAGGGTTAATTACATACACTTCATATAAAGCTATCAATAAAACAAGTGACAATCTACTTAATCATAAGGACAGCCCTCTTATTGTCTCAAGTATCTATCTGTGTACGTGTGTGCTACTTGCTGATTCGTGCCTATTTGTTTATTTTATTATTTAATTGCAAACAAAACTGTGCCAGTCTCTCAGGCTGAAACCCCCTTGCGTTAGGATATTAAAATACTGATTAGATTAACTAGATTATACGTTCCACTCTTAGTGATCGACACTCTACTTACCATTATCTTCATACTGACCGGGTACACTGCTCGTTAAGTGTGTGTGTTATTGATAAGTCGGCTAAATATAAATTTAAAACTTGAGTAGGCATTAAAACTGCTAAACCGCAACGACACATCACGCGCATCAATCAACCTGCTCTAGGTCTTCATGATTTAGAGGAGAACCACTAGACTGACTAGATATAAATACATAGAATGCTGGATCACCAAGTCCTGCAACAGTCTTGTGTGTACTAGTAGAAGGACCACCATTTGTAGCATTAGAAACACCTTCAACTTCTTCTACCTCTTCAGCCTTACCAATACTAGGAGATGACAAAAGTGCCACGTTCCCAGAACTAGTACCATAAGTTCCAGACTTTCTAAGACTTTGTTCAACAATTTTGAAGTTGTTGTACAAATCATTGAGCTTCATTGTTTCAATGTCTGGTTTGTTCATCCAGACAATAACATGAGTGTGGAACTCATCAGGTAGACTTCTTAAAAACTTCATGTTGAGATCTTCCTTCTCTGTCTCAACACCCAACACAGCTAACTGACTGACAAGCTTGTGTAATCTTGAGAATAGCTTATCAAGAGATTCATTACTAAAAGCAGTAAAGTTTTCAAATTGTTGCTTTAGTAGTGTCTTCTGTGTCTTTTTGGTAGTTTCATTACCACCAAAATATGCACAAATCTCTTCAAAAAGAGTTTTTGCATCAAGATACTTGTTAAATGATAGCATCTGCTCACCAGGAATGGTCATGAGCAGCAAATTTCTTGCTTTCTGATCATTTCTCTTCAGTATCTTCTCTTCATTTGACACTGGTCCAGTATTTCTTTTCCTACTTGTTTTACCTTCTAGGACAAACTCTGAGTAGCTTGGTGAAAAAGAATCACCATATATAATTATATCCCAAAGAGTATAATCTTGGACCATGAAATATTGCTCAATTCTCATCCTCCATAACTCAAACTCATTGGGTTTGATCATGGGCAACTTTGCAGCAACATTTGTTTGAGCATCATGTGGATCCATTTCTGTTTCTTCTAATTCAAATATATCAACCTGGGGCTCTGATACCAACTGTGGGGACCTTGGTTATACACGATTAAGGTGGTTAAACCTTGTGACTTTGTGTATGAGATATATTGACTTAATATGATTAAGCACGCGGAATTTACTTAACCACACTTAGAAGGTTGTGTATGTTATGGAAATGGAAGAATTATATTTGTTACTTAACAATGAACAAAGAAAGTATTTCACTAAACGATTCAATATTATTCCAAATAATACGAGTGATCTTGAGTTTTTCACTAGGGTTACAAAACCTTGAATCTTATGTTACAACTTGTGATTTTTGTTTGTTCTATGTCTTAACAGTTATTCAATTATTTCACGTACTGCATAATCACTAGTCTAAGATCTCTTTTATAGTTGTAAAAGATCTTTACAAATTGCTAAAAAGTCTTGACCGACTTACTTGTTTAACTTATGCTTATTGGTGTCAGTACATTAGATACAACATGTATCTATGTATACAACTTGTTAACTAAGCACATGGAGTAAGATATTATCTACCGTATATGTTTGACCAAAATACAATAAATATCTTTTCGATCTTATCCACTTAATCAGCAGAGTGTTCTCTATCAGCAGAAACAATCTATCGCTATGAGCAGAATCATCAGCAGAGTTGTTAAGCCTATCAGCAGAGTTATTGCAAACAGCAGAGTTATTGCACTAAACAGCAGAGTCATATTAGTGTATTTTGCTTATCATTTCAGCATTCTTCATGTTTCTTTCTTCTTGTTTTTGTATCATCAAATCTATGAAAATATAATTCCCAACAATATGTAACCCGTTTTCCTCGATAGCTCCCAAACGAAAAAATGGAGTATTTCTGGACTTTCAGAGATTGTTTTGAGTGTGTAAGAGAGTTAATATGATTGTATTTAATGAGTGAAGAAAGGTGGTGAAGCTAGGATAGATATATAAGTTGTTTTGAGCACACATATGCTCCAATAATTCAAGAGACATACTCTACTAGTTACTATAGTGTAATGGCAGAGAATGAAGGGCTTCTAAGCTAGATATCTGACATGTAATGACTTTGAGAATACATGAGAGTGAGTAGGAAAGTTGGATTTTGTTTGTGTAAACATATATATGTCGACTAACATTTTATTATGTGCACAAATCGATTTAACTTGTGAGACTTGATATATTGTTGTTAAAACTGGTCTAACAACATGCCAATAAGCTAGAAATATTATTAGGATTGCATAGAAACAAGTTCGAATCGAAATGGTTGAGTTTTGGATTTTTAGTGTTTATCGAGTTGAGTGGAATTTTGGCCAAACGCTTTGCCTTTCAAAAGCACATCAAAACTTGATATCCAAATCTGAAATTCGACACACTGATAGTTGGGTAGGAGGGGAATGAGATGATATAAAAATATTACTATGTCGCGTTTAGAAATGGAGCAAACGAGAAGCGTTTTGGAGATGGATTCTATGCGTATTTCACATAAAATCATAAAAACTGAAGTTGGGCTTTTACATTGGGCTGATGAATAGTACTCGATATATTAAGTTGGGTTTGGTGAATTTTGGCCCGTTTAAGATTTAATTAAGAATAATTAACTTCCGTAATATTCGTTGAATTCGTTCCGTCATTTGGTGAATTTTGTGATATCGTAATCACAACCAAATAAGATAATAAGAAAATTTTCAAATTTCCCCGCAAAAATGGGAATCAGAAATAATGACGGAGATTAATATATAATTAACCGTTGTTAATTATAGGAAATTTTGCAGTTTGCTACATTACACAACAAAAATAGAATCTCAAGGGATTTTCTACTTCCAGTTTATATAAAGCAAAGTGTAAATCCCATGAGATTTACACTTTTCACGCAATATAGAATCTCAGGGGATGTTAACTTCAATTTCTTTTATAATATCATCTTTATCTTTATCTTCTGGTATTGGATCTGGTAAATCATCTAAAACATCTTCTGTAACTACATCATCTACTGGAAATTTTGTTAAGTGATTTTCATCTATAACATTGTTTAATTGTTGATTTTCAACCATATTAGACGGCGGCGGTGTTTTCCGGTGAATCGGAAGAAGAGGAACGGCGGAGACGACGACGGTTTTATGTTGTTTTTTGGTGGTTTTATTTTGATTCGTGTGATTTCGACGGTCTTGATATGATTCCGATGATTCCGGCGGTGGTTTCATGGTGATTCCGACGGCGGTTATACGTGAAGGTCGACGGTGGAGTAAGGAGATGAGAGAGAAATTTGTTTGTGTGTGTTTTTAAGGACAGAGATAGTATCTCAATAAAATGAGATGGATCAAAGATATTTTTTTCTTTTATTGAAGATGCAAAATAACGTTTTTGCCCTTCTTTTGTTGCTTTCTGTTTCAATCTTAACCATTGGATGAAAGTATAATGGATGGTTGAGATCATCTATTTTGTTCTTTAAATATTAGCTGTTTGTGGGGGATCTCACCTCATAAGGTATTAAGGGTGCGTTTTTGGTATGTTGCCAAGAATCACAATGGGTATGAGTATAAGTATAACGTGGGCCACTCAAGTATGAAAGATCCATACCTTCTCTTTTTGAGTGATATGGAATATGGAACATATCTATATTTCATTCCCATATTTGAAAGATTTACATCTTAGCCAAACACTTGAATCATATCCACTATGATTCCCTCATTCCAATTCACTCCTACCAAACGCACCATAAAAGTTATCATATGGACAAGTGTCTTTCTTTTATTTTTTATTCTTTATTATTATTTTTTTTTTCAAGTAATTAAATTCGAATGACGTATCACATGTGATTTAATATTAATATGAAAGTTCAAACATTAAACAACTGTACTAAAATTGACATAAGTATTTGCGTATAAATAAAAGACTTTCTCCATTTTTTTGCAACGGAAAATACACATGAATGGCTTTCCAATTATATATCACACACTGTATTTAAATTATAGATTGTAGCAGTTCATTTATTAAACTTTTATAATCACATGTGAAAAAATCATACGTGGTAAAAATCATGTGTAATTGAGATCATGTGTGGTAAAAATCACATGTGATTTTATGTGTTTTATCTAATTTTGATGAATTAACCGAACTAATCTACAATTCGGAACACAATGTGTTATATATGGTTGGAAAGTTATGAATGTCTAGTTTTCAGTAAAAAAAAAAGGGCGAAACTTTTAGAATTATTTAGAAAAAGTTATGTCGATTAGAGTACATGTTTAAATATTCAAATAATTAAATTAGTATTGAATCACATGTGATTTCTCATGCAAGTTTTAACAACGAAAAAAATAGCCGAAAAAAGTGAAAAAAATAATGTTTTTCGAAAGTGTATCAAAGTGATCGTCTATTAAAAGATAATTAAATGTTCGTCACGATAGTGTACTTTTTTTTTTTTTTAACGATTAACGATTTAACATATATTAATTTTTTTATTTTAAAAAGACACACTTTTCTCTCTCTAAGCTCTTAACCTACCCCAGAAATTCAATGTTTACCCTATTTACCACCTAAAACATTCATAAATCATAAAGTATTTATAGCTCGTGTTTATTTTTTCTGTTAAAATAAGTTTCTCATAGCTTTTGTGGGGTTAAATAAAGGTAAAATAGAGAAAAAGAGATCAAGCTTCCAGCGCCTGACTGCATCCTGACATCCGAAAAAACATGTTGTCCATTATTTTCCAAAATCGATTTTAATTGCATATTCGTTATCTATTCCCATTTTGAAACTATTTTATAATGGCACTGTTTTATATGTTAAAAGTTTTGGGACCATTTTGCATTGGTGTTTTTCTTTCTGGATGCATCTCATTGTTGATTATTAAATTTGTGGTTGTGATTAGGGGACTAAGCCATTAAAGATACCTAGGAATCCAGTTTGCAGCTATAAAGTCTTTTGTATTTTTTTAGTTATAAATTTATCTATTCGAGCTGGGAAACCCGCGCGTTGCAGCGGGAGTGCTTTGCGGGTTTTTTTTTTTTTTTTTTTTTGGTGTATTTTGAAGTTTATAGTTGATTTTATTGGAAAAATGATTTCGTGAACAATGGCGCAAGTTTCGTAATTTTTCGAGTCCGTTTGCTATGTCGAATGATCCCCGAACCGTTTTAACGAAAAGTATTGCTAGATTGGCAGTTGTAGTCCCTCCGCTCCTATTTTACTCTTCCTACCCTCATTTTCATAATTTCATTTTTACCCCTCCCCATTTCACATAAAAACCCTTTTATATTTTTTTTATTTCATTTTATTAGTAACATATAAAAACACACACACTTTTTCTTGTTTGCCTCTCTCTCTTACGCAACATATTTCCATCACTTACCACCCAACTCATCTACAAAAACTCAGTCAAACATATCCTTCTTTATCTCTTTCTGAAAGAGGATGAACACCAAAAATAACTTGAACGAAGATAAACACATTTGTTACTCTCTGTTAACACTCGTAGCACATAAATCTTTTGATGTCTTCAAGATCTCTTTATGGATGTTCGGCGACACCATCTTTTCCGGCCAACCACCACCGCAGATTCGATAGATCGGTTTACGCTTATCATTTCTGGCGCCACCTATTATTATTATTTTTAAATATTTATCAAACCCTAATTCTTATATTTATTTAAATCCGATTCTTAATTAATCTTTTAGTAAAAAACATTTCAATAAAACTTTTTATAAAACCTTTGTAAAACAATGAAAAATGTGTGGATCTAGTGTTTTTAACCCCGACTCGGTCTTGACTCGGTGACTCACCGAGTCAACTGGCGTTGACTCGGGCGAGTTACCTATTGTTTTGCTCTCTTTTAATTCTAATCTCTTCTTTATGTTGTAGTTTGGATTTTTGGATTGGTTTCGGGTTTCTTTGTCTGTTGACAGTTGGTAGCAGTCACGACGAGGCGAGGGTTTAGGTTTAGTATTGATGTGTTGATGTTGTGTTTGGAGTTTGGTCTCGGTTTGGATTTGATTCGGATACGGATAGTTTAGATTATGGTATATGTAATAGCAGAGGATTATATGTAATAGCAGAGGGGGAAAAAAAAAAATTAGTGCTACAGTGCAGCATGTTACTGTAGAAACAACAGTGTTGTACATGTTTTTTAAGCGTGAGTTACTGTAGACACAACAGTGATGTACACGTTTTTTAAGCCACCCACAATCCCCCCTTTTAGTACACAACAGTGATGTACACGTTTTTTAAGCCACCCACAATCCCCCCTTTTAGTATATATAGTTATAAATTTATCTATTCTTTATAGCGAAACTGATGAACACAGAAACACAGCTCAAAGTTTTAAAGAATCATTTTTAAAATTTAATTAAAACTGATAGACAATCCAATGTGCTAAAATTACATTCTTGTTTAGAAAGGTTTCGTTAAATGGATCTATCAACATGAGTATTATTGAGTGAGATGAATTTTAGGTACGGTGGGTTTTCTTAGGCGTAAAAGCCAAAACACAATCAAAGAAATTTGGTAAAAGTATTAAGGGTATAAATGCCATTTCCTATTCTGTGATATCACTCCAAAAAAATAAATGGTTAGGATTGATCACTTGATATGTAAAAGACTTTTGATATGTAAATGATGCATTCTCAAAAACTATAGTTGCTAATTATATACAAACAAAATTATACTACCTTATACAAGTCTAAAACACACGGATGATAAAATGCGTTCAGTTTTAGGTTACCGGGGCATGTCGTAAATGGAATAGTTTTGGTACTTATGATAATGGTATCACACTATTCCATTAATAACACAAACCTTTATCGTAAAGTTCATGACGTTTTATTCCAGAAGCATGGCACCCGTGTGTTGCGGCGACGATTACACTGTAATTAAAGTCCAGGCACCAACAAAATAACAATGACGAACTGTTTAACTAGAGAAAAAACAAGAAGAAAATGATCCCGCTCAAGCCCGGTTCACAAGTTTTTACCGGTTCTGACGGTCTTCTCAGGTTCGTTTTCGGACGACTTTTATTGGCTAGCCGAACCGGTGGCGACTCCGGTTTCCGATTAAACCGGTTGAACCTGTAGGTCCGATCTGATCCGGTTTTTAAAAGCATATGTACCATAAACTTGTTTGCATATAAATTGTATGATGCTTTGTATGTTTTATTAGTTTCTACAATATGTATAATAATATGTATTTTTTTATTTTAGGGGTGTTTAAAAGTAACATTTATTATAAGAGTTGAAAAAATAATAGGTAGTTATGTTTATAGACATTTTTTTTTCTTATATTAAATTACATTGTATTTTTTTAGTAGATTTTTTTAAAATATGTCTACAAAAAGTTCTTTAAAGTGTTGTACCTAATGTTATTATAGTTATGCGTAGGGATCCAGTGAGAAGAAAACTTATAATGAGAAAGATGAGAAATAATTATAATCACATATTTGAGATGCGTCGACTTGAATTAGATGCATTTTTATTCATTTAGATGCATCCCAATTAGTTTTGAAAGTGATTTTGAAGTAAAAACGATGCAAAGTAGTACTTGCAACAAATTTGACCCGAAGATAACGAAAAATACATAGGATTCGTCTAACTTGCTAAAATGCATATAATATATGTATATGCATCTAAGTTTTAGTTATAAAATATATTATGGTGCATTTAAAAGATTAGGGATGCATCTAATTCAAGTTGATGCATTTCTAATGTGTGGTTATAGTTATTTCTCATCCTTCTCATATTAAGATTTCTTATTATTTGATCCTATGTCTTATAGCTATGCTTATTAGAATTTGCATTTATTTATGATGAGTATGCTGCAAGCTATTGATTTCATAGCAAAACCAACATAATTTTGTAATAAGTAAATGTGTTAGCGTAATATTTTAAGACTTTTTTCTCAAATAATTTAAATAATGTAGTATAGATTTCTAAACTTCATGACTTTTTGATTCTGTCTGAATGAGAAATTTTTGATATCTTAGAAAACATTTCTTAAGTTTTTTATTTTCCTTTTTTCTCGTCACAACTAATGCTACGGCCTACTGCAAAAAAACTATCCCGAAAATCATTTACTTGTGGAACACCAAAATCCTTGACCTATAACTCTATAAGGCTGTACCCAACATTTTTTTGGAGCACGTATGTTAATTCCTATATTATTCGGGTATCACATAATAGATATATCCTTCATATTAATCGTGTCATACGGAGTAGAGGGACAGGGTCTCGGGCAGAGGCAAGTTACGTGTATGTGTGTTGGTGTGGGGGGAGGGGGTGACTTCTACAGTTCTACGTTTTCTCCCATGACATCTGATTTTAGAATAAATTTGTTCACTTTTTGGGCTTTTATTAAGGTTTCCCTCAGCCCACTTTGATTTCCAACATAAAAGCCTCCTAACATTATATAGGTTCGTACTTTGTACACAAGCACTACTCCAATCTTCGATTAGTGTGTATTTGGCTTGTTCTATGAGTTTAAAGTTGATTTTGTGACTTTGAATAATTTGTATATGAATTTTGAATGTCATAATTACAATTGTAGTATAATATGTAAAAGAAACTGAACACGAAATTGCTATATTTGAGGTTGGTTGATGACTTATTTAAGATGGAATTGTTCTTGCTTAAGATAACATGCAGTTTCAACTCAATTTTGCTAGATTTTAATAGTTTGTTGTTGCCATTTTTTGCTCGGATAATTTTTTTTGCGTGCATTTTTCCCGGTTAAAGATTTCTGTATGTTTTTTTATCAACTCTTGCGAATGTAAAATTTTTTTTGCCCCCTGTAACTTAACTTACTGGCTCGACGGGGTTGCCAAAATAACAAACAAATAAACCTACATACAAAGTTGAACCAAAACTGATGTTTATCACCGAATGAGGTTATACTTTTTGACTGATTGCCCAACAGGTTCCATATGAGATTTTTTTAGAATATCGAGGTTAACTGAACCGCGAAAAAACATTCCAACATCAATTGCACTATTTGCTAAAAAGGTTTGATCGGTCCCTATTTTACAATGGCACGTCAAAAATCATGAACGGTCAGTCGGTCACTAAAAATATAAGTTGGGAAAAATCAAGTATTCAACATGATCGGGTGGTACCTCTTCATACACGTCCAAAACATATACGGAGTACTCATATAGTTTCGAAGACAAAAAAACCTTAAAAAGACATAATCAACTCAACATTTTATAACAAAATATCAAATCTGTTTACTTTTCTACAAGATTTGGATCGGAAAAGTACGTATCAGTTGCTGAGCCGCACGATACTCATAAATATCGCTTGATGTCTTTATCGGATTTGAAATTAATATCATACATTGATAATGCCATACCAATATATATTATGCTCAATAAAACGCTACAATAAATCTTAATCACAACCGATGAAAATAAATGGTGGAAGTTGAAGATTTCAAAGATAGTTGGTTAACTGTTGGTGAGAAGACTGACGAGCGTTCATGTGGTTATCATTAAAAAGGACAACAAACATCGTACAAAACTACAAACAATTGCTAGTGGCGAAATTTGCAAAAAGTGACATGACAATTATTTTGAAGTTGACTCAAATTTGTGTTATACGGGTAAATGGAAGTGATTGGCACACTCTAAAAATTTATTGAGACACTCTATTTTATGTAATAGTCAGTTGTACTTTAAGTATAATTTGTTTTATCTGTTTGTATATTGAGTATCCAAATAACTTTTTAAAGTGTGTCACTCACTTCCCATTGCTAAAACTATGATTTTTCTTTTTTATATTTCAAGATTACCTCTATTATTGTGTATTTTAATATATTAAATACATATGTTTTGTCTGTTTAATATCTTACGTCTAACTGTTGGTACGTTTGTCGCTTCTACAGCTACCCATAAGTTAGCAAATCTAATCATTTTAACTTCAGATATCATTTCGAAGCAAAAATGATGAATGTGATACAATGCGACCACATTACGAATATATTGTGATTTCAAAACACATGACGTACGCATTTGATGGATGAGTTGGTGCGTTGCGGCAGAATTTGTGATCAAATTACGAACTTTTACGATTTCCTTATCCTTGTTTATAGTAATTTGTGTTCCGTGTTAACCCAACCCAACCCAACCCAACACAAAGTTTATTCCAAAAAAACTCATCTCAAATGTTAAACTGTGAGTTCCTTCTGAAAGTCTTTAAAGCGAAGCTTTGGTCAATACAAGAGATTACAAACTGTGAGTTCGTCAATACACTATGGTTAATCTATAGATTTCCTAGAGCACTAATCAAAAGTAAGTTGTGTTTTAGTCCAACATGATTCATCTAGTGAAAACAAGACACGGCTTTGTGAACAAAAAGTAATTGTAAACTGCATGTTCAGAATACTTATGTTGGTGACTTTACATCTTCATGGTTTCTATACATACCCGTCTGCTTCATCCATCTTTCCCATGATAAATTTATGTCTTTGTTAACAATTAAGGTTGTACTAGATATGTAAAATGTAACGAGTATGTACTGAATTGAGTTTAATATTAAATTGAATGTAATCGAATTTTACAACAACCACTTTTAGAAAGAATACAACGGAATATCCAAGAATCATAGACTTCGGCTACACACATGTCGTGATTCCGTTACTTCGTTATTATCTTTCGTTTCTCAAGTTAGCCTTCATTGACTGGTGTCAAAGTTGCTGTAAAATATAAAGTTTTCTTGTTGTGCTTCATTTCTTTGCCATTGCTTTGTTCTCAATCATAGCCAAGGAAGAGAGAAAAGACAATGCTATTTGTCGTAAGCATGAAACGTACTTCAAATTTTCCTTCTCCTTATTTTTCTAAAAAAAGTCACCCATCGTATGATGCAGAAGAAAAGTAGCAAAGACTTTGTCAAATATTGTGTTACCCTATTGTGTAAGAAATAACACATGTTTGACATCACCCTCACAAGTTCTATTCGCTACGAGTGTTTTACATTTTTCATCGGAAAAGGTTGAGAGCACGGTAATGGAGTTACTTGTGAACCTTTTGGTAGTCAATACGATCAACCCATATACTCTTCCACTATGAGGACTAGAAGAGTATATAGCTACATGAATGTAATCTGTAGCAAATGGGAGTCTCATAACACATTTCTACAAGTTTGTTCAATGGAAGTCACTCCATTCGTAACAGAACAACATCCAGTTTCGAGGATAGCTTAGAGCACTGTTCCTCAAACCTAATGTTGTCTATCAACTCTCTCTTTGACCTTCGAGTATAGATAACCCTTTTTCAGTTGTCCGATTAAAGTTTCTCATAGCGTCTATAGATGACCCATTTTCAATTGATGGATCCATGGGGTAAGTAAGAGTAGAACAATATGGTTTATATTGTGGAAAAATTAGATTAAAATAGTCAATGTGTTGTGAATGAAAATTTTATCGGTAAATGTATCTAAAGATGTGATAGAATGACTCCCCAAGGTGTTTATATAGGGAAACTGAAGATGTCAAGATTATATGTTGGGAATTAAATATTCCATAGATTTGATGATCAAAAACAAGAAGAATGAAACATATAGAATACTGAATGATAAGCAAAATACAAGGTACTGCTGGTACAAAATAAGACTGCTGCTAGTGTAACAACCTGCTGCTAGTTCAAACGAAGGTGCTGCTGAATCAATGAGTCACTCTGCTGCTACAAAGATAAGAACGAAGAAGATATTATTTTGTATGAGTCATGTTTATACAAATATAATATCTAGATATTTATCAAGTCATCAAGTTGAACACTCAAGATACAAGTTGTATCTTATTGACTTGACACATGTAAAAGCAAGTGGATGACTAAACACTTATCAAATTGTAAATGATCTCCTTATGTTATAAAAGGAATATCATACCCCTTAGATAAAAGTGGTGGTCACTGTGGACAGTGAGTGTGTCACTATGTGATTAGTGATCACCAAAGTGCTTCGTACTCTAAAATTACAACAACACAAAGTTGTGTTAAAATGTAAGAGCACTTAAAGAGTGTGTGTGGGAACATCAGACGAGGGGTCTGATGAACATTGGACATGGGGTCTAATGTTGTTTAGGTTTGTTTAGCCTCAAGGATCTTTGATCCCTGATTAGAGTGTAATCGTACTACCAATGATCAAGTAGTATTGGGGCTAATGAAATAACAAACGGTGAATTCCACAAAACCTTGTCATGATAGTATTGTATTCTTTGTTTGAATATTCCGTCAATATTATTATTGTGCTTGTAATAGCCAAAATCCTAGATCAAAGGCTTAACACCCTAGAGCCCATAAACGATCACGTAACTTATTTTAGTATATGTAACAAGCTATAAAACAAGTTTCCACAATTGGTATCAAAGCGGGGGGCTCTGGATCTAGGAAAAGAAAAGGTTTTAGCTAAGAAAGAAGAAAAATTCGTTTTTGCTTAATTTTTCAAAACTTTCTGCAGAGCAGTTTTGCAAAGGCTATAAATCCTTCGTTAACCGTTGGATTGGGCTAAAATTTTTGGTGAAGGTTCTTGGTATATCAAGGTAGATTCTCACTGGAGGGATCTTCAATCTGAGCCTTAGGTTGCAAGATATGCATCGTTGAATACTGCTGCAGAAACAGTTGAGGTATGGTCGAATTTTTGGTTTTCTTTCTTGGTTTACACACACATAGGGGAAGAATCACACACAGAAGAGAGTTGGTTCTTAAAAGATAAAAAGGCTTGTTTATCAATTTATTATTGGTGAAAAAGGTCATTTGTTGCTTATTTGAAGTTGAGGTTAAATTTTTCAAAATTGTGTTTTATCATATCTTTGGCAGAAAAGATAACTTGTTTGTGCTTCAATAATTATGGCGATGACTTGTTAAATCTAGTTTTCATAGGTCAAGGGGAGGATGGACGAAGACCTAGTTAACTATCACTTAAAGGAGTTGCTTTGTCGCGCTCAGTGTCTCATAGGAAATGAGGATTTAGTCAAGATTCAAAGTCAGTTTTAGTACAAGATATAGGACACAAGATTGGTTTATTCAGCTTCATCAACAAGTTGGTAATGATTGGTTTTTCTTCATCAGTCATAAAAGCCTACAGAATTGATGATTCGAAATGGTTAACATATGGGTTTCAGGGGAAGCTTAAATGTTTAGATGTATAACCATTCAATTATATGTGCATCACCACAGGGAAAGTTATTGATTCTCATTATTGTTGATTAGTATTGCTACTGATGGTTTAAAATTTTGATGTCTCAAGTTCATTTTTAGTGCGGAAAGCTTAATGGAGGGTAATTTGAGATATTAGAAGGATAGATTGGATTTGTAATATTAGTTTGTAATTGTAAAGATCATATTTGTAAATTTCCTATTTGTTGATAACAAAAAGGGGAAGAGACGTGGTGGATAGCATAGATTAAGGGGAAGTCAGTATAGTTTTCATTCATGGTGAGATTTAGTTATCTCAATTTCTCTACTTCGTCTAGGGAAATTCGTACAAGAATGTTTTTGTTTTGTAATCATCAAATAGGGGAAGATTGTAAGGAATTAAATATTCCATAGATTTGATGATCAAAAACAAGAAGAATGAAACATATAGAATACTGAATGATAAGCAAAATACAAGGTACTGCTAGTACAAAATGAGACTGCTACTAGTGTAACAACCTGCTGCTAGTTCAAACGAAGGTGCTGCTGAATCAATGAGTCACTCTGCTGCTACAAAGATAAGAACGAAGAAGATATTATTTTGTATGAGTCATGTTTATACAAATATAATATCTAGATATTTATCAAGTCATCAAGTTGAACACTCAAGATACAAGTTGTATCTTATTGACTTGACACATGTAAAAGCAAGTGGATGACTAAACACTTATCAAATTGTAAATGATCTCCTTATGTTATAAAAGGAATATCATACCCCTTAGATAAAAGTGGTGGTCACTGTGGACAGTGAGTGTGTCACTATGTGATTAGTGATCACCAAAGTGCTTCGTACTCTAAAATTACAACAACACAAAGTTGTGTTAAAATGTAAGAGCACTTAAAGAGTGTGTGTGGGAACATCAGACGAGGGGTCTGATGAACATTGGACATGGGGTCTAATGTTGTTTAGGTTTGTTTAGCCTCAAGGATCTTTGATCCCTGATTAGAGTGTAATCGTACTACCAATGATCAAGTAGTATTGGGGCTAATGAAATAACAAACGGTGAATTCCACAAAACCTTGTCATGATAGTATTGTATTCTTTGTTTGAATATTCTGCCAATATTATCATTGTTCTTTAAACGTAGAATTCCTAAATCAAAGGCTTAACAGCCTAGAGCCCATAAACGATCAGAAAACTTATAAGTAGTTAAGTTCTCTTGTTCTTTAAAAGTTTTCAACATTATATTTCACAGATGTTTCGTAACTCATGTTTTGCAATCTTATTTAAATAGAAAAGTACGAGATTCATTTCACATTCGCAATCATCTCATAGTTTTAATGATAAACTTTTGTATTCTCTCGCCTCCACAACCCCCCTCCCCTCCCCCAAAGTCGCCTTCCTATAAAAGGTACCATATCTCAGTTCAAAAATTATAAACAAAAAAATTACAAAAACCCTTAAACCCAAAACTAAATAAATATGTACCCATTGGGTTCTACAACACAATCTCGTTTTAACAAAGCGAAGTAATTACAAATTTTTTGTTGTTGGATAATACTAAAGGGACGAACTACTAGAAAAGATCTATACTCTCCATGCGGCAATCTAAGAAAAAAATAAAAAGATCAAAGAGATCAAGCAACTAGAGTATAGCCGTGCTAAATGCTGCAGGGAAGTTGTTTTTGTATGACGATATGGAGCGTGATACATCTGTTTTGGAGAATGTATTAAGCGGTTGAATAGACTTGACGAATCCATTGATGCAAAAATATGATTTTCTTAAAGATTTGTTCAACAACTATGATCGAGTAGCATGCATGTCAATGTTTTGTTCTTCAACTTTATATGATCTAGAGTATTTCTCCCTTCTCTTTTAAATGAATAAAAGTTACTTTTTACTTTTTATCATTGTTCAGTTCCTTTTCTATTCTGACTAAATAATATTGGATATAAAAATAAAATAATGTTGATTCATTAGAATATTAATAATATATTCTCATTAACAAATATTAATGGAACCAACTAATTCTCCTGACAAGTTTCTCCATTAAAAAACCACTAAAAACTTCATTTTGCCGCCATTCTTTTAGATTTATTCAAATTCTAAACCGTGCAATCGATTCCAAATGTTATTCTACACACTGCGGTATAGTTTTTACTAAATTTCATCCATTAATTGTTTAATACCCAAATCCATCAATTGAATTTGACCTAATTTTTGAATGTTTTCAATTAGCCCTTTTAGATCTTGTTATACACTGTAAGGAATTAAATATTCCATAGATTTGATGATCACAAACAAGAAGAATGAAACATATTATATACTGAATGATAAGCAAAATACAAGGTACTGCTGGTCCAAAAGCAAGGTACTGCTAGACCAACAAGGTACTGCTAGTGTATTTTAAGGTACTGCTGGTCCAAAGAGCAAGGTACTGTTAGTTCAAGAACAAGGTACTGCTAGACCAACAAGGTACTGCTGATTCAAGAGCAAAGTACTGTTCCTGCTGAGAACTCTGCTGATCAGACAGAGCACTCTGCTGATAGTATTACAACTCTGCTGATAGTTCAAATGAAGTAACTGCTGAATCAATGAGTCACTCTGCTGCTACAGAAGATAAGAACGAAGAAGATATTATTTTGTATGAGTCATGTTTATACAAATATAATATCTAGATATTTATCAAGTCATCAAGTTGAACACTCAACTTGACACATGTAAAAGCAAGTGGATGACTAAAAGCTTATCAATTTGTGAATGATCTCCTTATATTATAAAAGGAAGATCATACCCCTTAGATAAAAGTGTGTCTTGGTTGTGATTGAAACAATCAACACCAAAGTGGGTCACTGTGGACAGTGAGTGTGTCACTGTGAGATTAGTGATCAACCAAAGTGCTTCGTACTCTCAAAGTACAACAACACAAAGTTGTGTTAAAATGTAAGAGCACTTAAAGAGTGTGTGTGGGAACATCAGACATGGGGTCTGATAAACATTGGACATGGGGTCTAATGTTGTTTAGGTTTGTTTAGCCTCAAGGATCTTTGATCCCTGTTAGAGTGTAACCGTGTTATATTGATCATGTAACATTGGGGCTAGTTGGAATAAACAAACGGTAAACTTGGAAAAACCTTGTCGTGATATTATTGTATTCTTTGTTAGAATATTCAGTCAATATTATCATCATGCTTTTAATAGTTAATCCTAGATCAAAGGTGTAACAACCTAGAGCCCATAAACGATCAGAAAACTTATTTAAGATAGTAGTTTCTTGTTCTTTAAAGTTTTCAACAAGTGGTATCAGAGCGGGGGGCTCTGAATTTAGGAAAAGAAAAGGTTTTTATAGAAAGAAGAAAAATTCGTATTGCTTATATTTTACAAAACTGTTGCAGAGCTGTTTTCAAAAGGCGATAACTCCTTCGTTAACCGTTGGATTGGGCTGAAATTTTTGTTGAAGGTTCTTGGTATATCAAGGTAGATTCTCACCGAAGGGATCTTCAATCTGAGCCTTAGGTTGCAAGATATGCATCGTTGAAAACTGCTGCAGAAACAGTTGAGGTATGGTCGAATTTTTGGTTTTCTTTCAAAGTTCACACACATAGGGGAAGAATCACACACAGAAGAGAGTTGGTTCTTAAAAGATAAAAAGGCTTGTTTATCAATTTATTATTGGTGAAAAAGGTCATTTGTTGCTTATTTGAAGTTGAGGTTGAATTTTTCAAGATTGTGTTTTGTCATATCTTTGGAAGAAAAGATAACTTGTTTGTGCTTCAATAATTATGGCGATGACTTGTTAAATCTAGTTTTCATAGGTCAAGGGGAGGATGGACGAAGACCTAGTTAACTATCACTTAAAGGAGTTGCTTTGTCGCGCTCAGTGTCTCATAGGAAATGAGGATTTTATCAAGAGATTTCGATCTACTTATATGGTGTTAGTATAAGTTCAAAGTCAGTTTTAATACAAGATATAGGACACAAGATTGGTTTATTCTACTTCATCAACAAGTTGGTAATGATTGGTTTTTCTTCATCAGTCATAAAAGCCTACAGAATGGAGATTCGAATGGTTAACATATTAGTTTCAGGGGAAGCTTCAATGTTAAAGATGTTTAACCATTTATATGTGCATCACCACAGGGAAAGTTATTGATTCTTATTATTATTGATTAGTATTGCTACTGATGGTTTAAATTTTTGATGTCTCAAGTTCATTTTTAGTGCGGAAAGCTTAATGGAGGGTAATTTGAGATATTAGAAGGATAGATTTGATTTGTAATATTAGTTTGTAGTTGTAAAAATCATATTTGTAATATTCTCTATTTGTTGATAACAAAAAGGGGAAGAGACGTGGTGTATAGCATAGATTAAGGGGAAGTCAGTATAGTTTCATTCATGGTGAGATTTAGTTATCTCAATTTCTCTACTTCGTCTAGGGAAATTCGTACAAGAAAGTGTTTGTTTTGTAATCATCAAATAGGGGAAGATTGTAAGGAATTAAATATTCCATAGATTTGATGATCACAAACAAGAAGAATGAAACATATTATATACTGAATGATAAGCAAAATACAAGGTACTGCTGGTCCAAAAGCAAGGTACTGCTAGACCAACAAGGTACTGCTAGTGTATTTTAAGGTACTGCTGGTCCAAAGAGCAAGGTACTGTTAGTTCAAGAACAAGGTACTGCTAGACCAACAAGGTACTGCTGATTCAAGAGCAAAGTACTGTTCCTGCTGAGAACTCTGCTGATCAGACAGAGCACTCTGCTGATAGTATTACAACTCTGCTGATAGTTCAAATGAAGTAACTGCTGAATCAATGAGTCACTCTGCTGCTACAGAAGATAAGAACGAAGAAGATATTATTTTGTATGAGTCATGTTTATACAAATATAATATCTAGATATTTATCAAGTCATCAAGTTGAACACTCAACTTGACACATGTAAAAGCAAGTGGATGACTAAAAGCTTATCAATTTGTGAATGATCTCCTTATATTATAAAAGGAAGATCATACCCCTTAGATAAAAGTGTGTCTTGGTTGTGATTGAAACAATCAACACCAAAGTGGGTCACTGTGGACAGTGAGTGTGTCACTGTGAGATTAGTGATCAACCAAAGTGCTTCGTACTCTAAAATTACAACAACACAAAGTTGTGTTAAAATGTAAGAGCACTTAAAGAGTGTGTGTGGGAACATCAGACGAGGGGTCTGATGAACATTGGACATGGGGTCTAATGTTGTTTAGGTTTGTTTAGCCTCAAGGATCTTTGATCCTGATTAGAGTGTAATCGTACTACCAATGATCAAGTAGTATTGGGGCTAATGAAATAACAAACGGTGAATTCCACAAAACCTTGTCATGATAGTATTGTATTCTTTGTTTGAATATTCCGCCAATATTATCATTGTTCTTTAAACGTAGAATTCCTAAATCAAAGGCTTAACAGCCTAGAGCCCATAAACGATCAGAAAACTTATAAGTAGTTAAGTTCTCTTGTTCTTTAAAAGTTTTCAACATTATATTTCACAGATGTTTCGTACTCATGTTTTGCAATCTTATTTAAATAGAAAAGTACGAGATTCATTTCACATTCGCAATCATCTCATAGTTTTAATGATAAACTTTTGTATTCTCTCGCCTCCACAACTCCCCTCCCCTCCCCCAAAGTCGCCTTCCTGTAAAAGGTACCATATCTCAGTTCAAAAATTATAAACAAAAAAAATTACAAAAACCCTTAAACCCAAAACTAAATAAATATGTACCCATTGGGTTCTACAACACAATCTCGTTTTAACAAAGCGAAGTAATTACAAATTTTTTGTTGTTGGATAATACTAAAGGGACGAACTACTAGAAAAGATCTATACTCTCCATGCGGCAATCTAAGAAAAAAATAAAAAGATCAAAGAGATCAAGCAACTAGAGTATAGCCGTGCTAAATGCTGCAGGGAAGTTGTTTTTGTATGACGATATGGAGCGTGATACATCTGTTTTGGAGAATGTATTAAGCGGTTGAATAGACTTGACGAATCCATTGATGCAAAAATATGATTTTCTTAAAGATTTGTTCAACAACTATGATCGAGTAGCATGCATGTCAATGTTTTGTTCTTCAACTTTATATGATCTAGAGTATTTCTCCCTTCTCTTTTAAATGAATAAAAGTTACTTTTTACTTTTTATCATTGTTCAGTTCCTTTTCTATTCTGAGTAAATAATATTGGATATAAAAATAAAATAATGTTGATTCATTAGAATATTAATAATATATTCTCATTAACAAATATTAATGGAACCAACTAATTCTCCTGACAAGTTTCTCCATTAAAAAACCACTAAAAACTTCATTTTGCCGCCATTCTTTTAGATTTATTCAAATTCTAAACCGTGCAATCGATTCCAAATGTTATTCTACACACTGCGGTATAGTTTTTACTAAATTTCATCCATTAATTGTTTAATACCCAAATCCATCAATTGAATTTGACCTAATTTTTGAATGTTTTCAATTAGCCCTTTTAGATCTTGTTATACACTATTGAAATCAATTGCGTATTTCTAGGATGTAAATGAAAATATCTCAAAAAAAAGATCATCAAAATGACCAGTAAGGCTTCCTGCTAAATACGACGATCATGTTTTTGTTACTGTGAGGCAAAGGAATGGGGCTAATGGTACAGAGTCATCCTGTGATGAGATTAGGTTGGAAATGGAGTGGAGTCAAAGAAGTTGAATGATGATGGGAGATATGAAATACTGAATACTTAAATTGGGGAAAATGGAAATTCTGGGGTTCAGGATGATGTAATTGGATATTGTGGAGAAGAAGGGGAAATCGTGGGAGAAAATGGAGCTAATGAAGGTAGAAATATGCAAGAAGAGATGTTGAATTCTGAATGCAATGTAAGTGTTTATGAAAATGTCTCTAAAGATGCCAATGTGATTGTTACTGATGCTAATGTAAATGGTTGTGTTAATGAAAATTTAGAACCGAATGCCGATATGAGGGAGATGAATGTGAATATAGAAAAGGATAATGAAAATGAACATATGACTATTAATATGTAGAGTAGGGATAAGAGTACTGAGAACATGAAATCTAATGAAAAACCAATGGATGCTAAGAACACATTTGCAGAGATGTTGAAAAAAGATAGTAAGGTGATTGATATTGAACTTAGTTTTTGTTCCTACTGATGATTGAGGATGGAAGTGAAGTGGAAATTTTTGATGAAGAGTTAGTTGAAATGGGTAGTATTAAATGGAAGAAAACACTTTGTGGGTACTTTGTAGGTTGTAATATGCCTTTTAATGAATTGAGGTATCATGTGAGAAGAATGTGGAGCAGGAATGGCCATAAGGATATTGTACCTCATTCACCTGAAATATTTCTATATAATTTTGAACATAGTGAAGGATTGCAATATGTTTTGGAAAATGGGCCATGGTTGGTAAACAACAAACCCTTGCTAAGTTCAAAAATGGGATACTGATGTATGTTTTGAAAAGATGGAACCAGTGAACATACCACTGTGGGTGAAGATTTTTAATGTACCTTTGGAAGCCTGGTCAGAAAAGGAATAAGTACTTTAGCACGTGGAGTTGGCAGACCCTTAATAATGGATGCTATGACAACATCAATAGGTCATACAAGAAAGGGCAGGATAGGTTATGCTAGAATTTTGGTTGAAGTTGATGCGAAGAAGGGGCTTAAAGACAAGATTGAGGTTGTATATAGAGATGCTAATAAAAAGGGTTCAAGGGTGAATATGTTGATGTGGAATGTTCATGGAAGCCTGATTTGTGTAATAATTACAAAGTTTTTGGTCACCAGGAAAAATATTGTGAACAAGGTCAGCAAAACAAAAAGATGGAGGGCAGTGAAAAGAAGATGTTTGAAGTAAGGGATAAGGTTAAGGAAACTTTAGAATTTGTTAAAGTCCAATACAAGAAGAAATATAAAGTTCAGTAGAATAATAATCAACATGTGCAAAAGGAGTATGGGTTTAATAGATATGAATGGTTTAAAAAGTGTCAGAATGGACCCAATGCTCAAAGTAAGCAAATTCCCCAGAAGCATGCGTTCAACAAGATGGAATTTAATAAAAAAGATGCAAGTCAAGCTGCAACTAGTGAAAATACAAAAAAGCCAAATAGCAAAATAGAAACTGGCCAAAATAAAAATCCCCTAAAAAGAATGTATGGTCTATTAAAAAGGATATATTGTAAGCTATGAAAAGAAGTGCAAACAAGTATTCTGTTTTGAAAACTGTTACCGAGCAAGAAGTGCAAGAGTTAAATATGATGAAGGAAAGAGAGGAAGTGGATCAGTACATAAGGATGAGAGAACAACCTCCACTTTCTGTTACAAGTAAATGGAGTCATGATATGGTAAATTACTTCAAAGATAATTGGAAACATAATGTTATGGATAAGAATGAAGAGAAAAGGAATGGGAATATGGAAAAAGAAAAAGTTCATGGAAAGAGCAATGGTATTGCTAAATCATTGGATTCAGTTAATATTGATGAGGAAAATGATGAAGATATGGTGGAAAATGGGCATGAATATGAATGTAGTGTAATAAGGAATGAGGTAGAAGGTATAGAAGGAAATATCCTTGTATAGGATATCTCTTAACAAGTAGAATGTGTAAGGAAAAACAGATAGAGAGAATTTGTATTGAATAAAAACAGACAGAGTGTTAGTAAGGAAAAAAAAATAGAGAATAAAAAACAGACAAAGTGTATTGCGAGTAAAAAATTAGATAGAGAGATTGAAAAATAGACAGAGAGAATTGTGAGAAAAAAGATAGAGAGATTGAAAAATAGATAAAGAGAATTGGGAGCAAAAATAGATAGAGAACAAAAATACTAAAATAAAGAAAGAGAGTAAGGAACGAAAAAACAAATAGAGAAATTTAAAAAACAGATAGGGAGAAAAGGGAGGAAAAACATATATAGTGAAATGAAAAATGAGTCTTAAAATGGAGTTGAAGTTAGCATCATGGAATATTAGAGGTTTAAATACTTTTCATAAACAAAAGGAGATAAAAAACTTTATGAATGAAGAAAGATTGTAGCTGTGTGCAGTAACAGTAACTGAAACTCATGTCAAGTATCAAAAGCTCAAAAAGGTATGTAGCAATATATTTGGCAATTGGGATTATTGTACAAATGGGGAAGATAATAACAGAGGTTGTAGGATTATGGTTGGTTGGGATCAAAACATGATTAATGTTTGGATATTAGCAAAATCTAAGCATAATATGTTCATTCTAGTTGAAACAATAAGTAAAAAGATAAAATTTTATTTTACTGTGGTGGAGGCCAGTAATTCTGGAATGAAGAGGAAGATTCTATGGAAATATTTAGCGGCTAAAAAACAGATAACAAATGGAAATGCATGGGTAATCCTTAGGGATTTCAATGTAATAAGGGCAGTAAATGAACACTCTAATGGAGGTTCTAGCTCATTAAGTGAGATGATAGAATTCCAAGATTGTGTGGATGAAATATAAGTAGAAGACATTAATAGTTATGGATTTTTCTTTACATAGACTAAAAGCCTTAAAAATCCTAAGTGTAAGAATTTAAAGAAATTAGATAGGATCATGGTGAATGGCTGATGTGAGAATTGCGAACCCTCGCAGGAAGTTTTACAATCCTCTAGGTAGTGTACCTAACCATTGTAATGTAGTATAGGTAAGTCTCGGGGGATTGATCGTTCTCTAGGGGAATAGTGTCGTTAGGTCAAAATGTCTGTCGAGATAGGTCTAGAGGTGAGGGATGATTCTTTTTATGTTTTTATATTTTTTAGAAAATGTAACACCCCGACCCGACAAGGGTAAAGATGTCACAATGATGGTTCCATATCAGAACAAACACAAGCCTTGACATGAATAATACAATAGAATTTCAAGGGTTACAAAGGAAAATCTGAAACTACAAGGTTACAATACAATAATTTCTAAGTCTAAAAATAAATTCTTCTAATAATCTTCCATAGCTAGTAGGGTCTTCTAAATCCAATGATACTCTCCACTCATACCCAGCTTCCAAACTAAAACCTGCCGCAGGAAAAGAAATGCGGCTGAGCTACGAAAGCTCAGTGAACAGATATAACGATACAAAGCAGTAGTAAAGGAATAGTGAAGTAAATGGAATAATACAAGGTATAACAAGAGTAGGAAGGAAAATGAAAAGGTTATCAAGAAATGTTTACAATAGGTTGGTGTAAAGTAAACCGTAACCCACCACCAGCCCAAGTTTAATTCAAGTCGAGTCAAATATCAAGTCATAGGGTAACAGAAACAGAAATCCACCACAACCCAAGTCAAATCAAGTCAGGTCAAGTGTCAGGTCATAAGGTACAAGGATAAGTCAAGTAAACAAGTATACATGTATACGGAGGGGTGACCTCGGTATACCAAGTATAATATGAGGGGATACCTCCAAGGGTTGGAGTCATGAGCTCCCAAGAGTGAATGACGTGTATCGCACACACCCATCATGTCACTAAACAATTCAAGTAATCAAGTCAAGTCAAGTCAAGTACAAATCTAGGATGCATCCATGCGCCCCTGTAGGCTGCCACAATGTCTTCTTCTACGTGTACAAGTCAAATATCAAGTCATGGCAGGGACGGGATAGGTAATCACTTTCCTACCCAAAAGTCAAGCCATTGGTGCATCAATGACAAGGACATGAAACCCTCATGCCTAGTATGGATCGTAATCTCAAACTGTGGGTCAAGGTCAAGGTCAAGTGTACAAGTCAAATTCAAGTCTCAAGTTCATGTTTCAAATTCAAGTTCAAGTTTTATCAATGGGTTCAAGTCAAGTCATATATCAAGGGTTTCATATCAATGTATCAAGGTTCAAGTCAAATGGTCAAGACAAGAGATCGTAGCAAATGTTCATATTAAAGGTTCAATCTAAAAGTTCATTTGAAAACAATCCTTTTTAAAATAGTTTTCATAAAATAATCTTTTAAAACGGTTTTTCATAAAAATAGTATTTTAAAATGGTTTTCTTAAAACATTTCCATAAACAATTTAAAAAGGTTTCCTCATTCCGCTAAAATCTCAAGTATATCAAGGTTCAAGGCAAAAAGGTTCAAGACAAAGGTTCAAATGGAAGGGTTCAATACTAAGGTTCAAGCAAAGATCAAGGCAAGAGTTCAAAATACGAGGGAACATAGCAATGGCTTTGGGGAATCCTAAACGAATTAAAACAAAAGATCAAGAGAAACGAAGGCTCCTTACAAGAAGGGCAGAATATCTGTACCTTAGCGAATGAAATGGAAGCAAACAAATGGATGGACACAAGGAAACACTGTCACACCTCTTCAATGAATCTACATAGATTAGGATTCATAATATACTTATTAGCTCATTTAATTTCATAACGGATTTTAAATACTTGTTACTAATCACATTCTTATAGTTAGGGTTTATTAAGTAATTATAAATAGTTTAGGGATTATAGTGAAACTATCGTAAGATTAGGGTATGAAATATAAATATCATAAAGTTACATGTTTTAACAAGTTAAACCATTTTAGTTTGAATAATGATAAGTTCCACCCTTAAGTTACACAATTAATCCTTATTTAGCCCTAATTAACTTCTTATCAGCTTTTAACCCTAAACAGACCACACTTGATCGAATTTATGAACCATATTAGAACTCAGAGATAAAATCCACAAAAATTCCCAGAGCTACCTCAATGTCTTGACAACCCACACTAATTTTCCCAGAATTTATTAATTAGTTTAACCCTACATGAAAAATACCACAACTCGGACTACTCAGGAAAACATGTCTGCTGTAACACTCAGAAAGTAACCACTTCATTTACCCACCAATACCTCCAGGAAAAATCTACAAAAATTCATGACACTACTAAACATATTGAAGTCACATACTGAAGAATTTCATGACCTAACTCTTCATGGTTTGAAAATGAAAAATCGTCAAAACGGACTGATTTCCAGACATCCGAATTCAGGTTTGACACACGAATTTCTAAAAATCAAAAAGTTGCCTTCCCGACCTCTAAAAATTACAAGGCTAATTTTCCCAGAAAGATCTTTCCTTGAAATTAATTTTAGACTCCAGAAACACCCAAATACCCTTTGTTATCTTCAAGATCTACTCGATTCAATTTGACCTAAAATTCTGACAGCAAACTGAGTTCTTATTTTATGTACTAGATTTAGGTTTTATCATACCAACGAGTAACCCTTTGATACAAACGATTTATGCATATTATAGAATAGCTATAGGTCGACTTTAATGTGATTTTAACATGTATATAATGATCAAAACAAGGAAGCAACAGCAGGTCGACTTTATAGGGTTTTTCAGATTTGTTATTTTATGTAGATGTTAGTTTTCAGTTCATGCAGTTTTTCTGTTATGATTTATGTACAATAAGGTCGACAAGAACATCGAGAAACAAACAAGAATTAACATGAAGAGTGTGTTGAATAAGGTTAGATACGAGTTACCCTTGTAGCGATGATAAGAAGAACAAAAGAACAACAAGATTGGACCACCAAAAGTCCAGCCGAACACCTTATATATACTCCCTTCGACAGCCCCATGTAACCCATGATCGAAACACACTTGAACCAGAAACAATCACACGCCTAGAACACCAATTAAAGACCACAAGAGAACCCCTTTTTTCTGCTGTGTTGGATCGAGCAGCAGGAAGGAAAGAGCAGCAGCAGAAGGTCGACAAGTTGGAGGAGAGTATTTAGGGTTTTGAGAAGAAAAAAAAAATTCGGTATGTTTATATTATGGGAGAACCGACCCTTTGTTTAGGATAATTAAGGAATGACTAATTTTAGTAGGATTATGACATCCTTAAATTTTAATGCATATCTTTTCCATTTTCCTTTTTCTTCTAGTCGAAATTTTAGAATATATGTATATAATTATTTGTTCTGTAATTTTAAATTATAATGTAAAGTTTTTTTTTTTTTTTTTTTTTTTTTTTTTTTTTTTTTTTTTTTTTTTTTTTTATTTGTATGTTCTTTAAAATTTCAAAATTAGAGAGTCATTTCAGATTACGCAAATTTTCGGGCTTTACAGAAAACAAGTAAAAATCTCGGGTTTTGAAAGAGTGGGCGAAATTAGTTACTAATTAACTAACCCAAAAACTAATTATAAAATAAAATTAAACTAATAACAAGAAAAAGTAAATTGGTGGTAACTCTTATGATAGGAAAAGCAGTGTTTACTTAGACATCCTTACTCCCTAGTTATCTCCTACTGATTTGTCGAATTGTCACATCCTTGTTTTAATTGAAGCGTTGTATTCCTTAATATTGGTCGTGGGGAGGTGCCGAAGTCCCCAACTCTATGAACATTAGTCACATCTAAATCCCTTAAAGTCTATTAAGTTATCTAGGATCTACAAGCCGCAATTCACGCAATAAATACAACGAGGAAAACCAATAGTGCACTATATGTTTGCGTTTTATAAGACGTTCAAGCTAATACATATAAGAACTTAGCCAGTTTTCTTATCCTAACGCAAGACAATCAATTAAACAAGAGACGACAAACCAATGATCAATAACTAGGTTTCATTAGATCTAAGCAAACACCAATTAACTTACGCTAGCATGTTAAAGCAAAGAAAAGATAAACAAATAATCAAACAATACATAGACATATCGAATGATTAAAGGGATAACTTATTTGTAATGAAACATGAAGTTCAAGGGCTGTAAAAGCCTCACAAAAGCTGCTAAAATCGTCTAGGTTATGCCTCTCCAAAGTGTTACACGAATTATGAAAAACATACGAAAGTGTATATAGATTTACACTTGTGACGGCGTCACTTGCAAAGTGTGACGCCGTCAGCTCGCCTCCAATTAGGGTTTTGTCTTGGGCAAGTCGCCGTTGTGACGGCGTCGCTTAGTATGTCTGACGCCGTCCCTTTGTAAATGTTCTGCGCCGTCTCTAGTTAACTTTGTATGAAATCTTGGTCTTCAAATACACCTGACGCTGCCAGGTCATAATGTCTTCAGATAATCAGATTTATCTGAGGCATCGCTTGTTAATTCTGAGCCAAAAATCCATCTTCAGTTGCAAGTGACGGTGTCACATTGTAGCTTGTGATGCCATCAAATCTCCTTATCTGACAGAATTTGCGACTTCGCCTTTTTCTTCACTTTTTGTCGATTCTAGCAAAAAACATGCCGATTTCCAAATTTTTCGTCCCAAGTACTTAAAATGCAAAAAGAAACGATTTAGGGCAATATTTGATCATATAAATACGATTTTGGCCTTAAATGACTCCTTAAAAAGATACCAAATAAATCGTCATCAATGGCAGTTTCTTAAGTCATTACACTGAGGCTAATGGTAAATTTTTACCATTTCTGATTTCTGAGCACTCACCAACAATTCTAACATTGCCAAATGGGACTGTTAAGTAAGAGATCCTTTAGATTCTCAAACTTTGTCACCCATAGAAAGGAATTCTCCCAATTGGTGACTAAGGAATGGTGTAAGGAGATACAAGGTTGCAACATGTACAAACTTGTTAAGAAGTTGAAGAATCTAAAACACCCTTCGAATAATATGAGTTGGGAGAAAGGTGATGTGTTTGACAAAGTTGAAATATGTAGAGGAAAGCTAAAACAGATTCAAAGTGAAATGGAAAAACAGCCTTTTAATGAATTTTTAAAGAAAGAAAGTTGTGAGGTTTTGACAGACTACAGTGAAGCAATTAAAGATGAGGAGAGGTTATTATATCAAAAAGAAAAAGTTGAGTGGTTGAAGGAAGGGGATAAAAATACTAATTTCTTCCATAAAGTGCTTAAAGGAAGAAAACATAGAGGAAGAATAATGTCTGTATGTGATGAAAAAGGTAACAAATTTGAGAATGAAGAGGTTTTAGAATAGTTTTTGAAACATTTCAGAGCTTTTTGGGAAGATAAGATAACGTGGTGCATATTTCACAATATTCTGATTTGTTTGATAATATTCTCACTCAAGAGGAAGCTAATGCTATGATAACTGAGATAAGTGAAAAAGAAATCAAGGATGATTTATTTGACATAGAGGATGACAAAGCTCCTGGACCTGATGGTTTTATATCAAGAGTCTTCATAGCTGCTTGGACCATTGTTGGCAAAGATGTGTGCAGAGCAGTTCAAGAATTCTTTATGAATGGCAAACTCATGCGAGAGGTAAATGCAACAATTATCTATCTTGTACCAAATATAAATACCTCTAATAGTGTATCAAACTTTTGACCAATTGCATGTTGTAATTTTCTTTACAAATGCATTAGTAAAGTCTTAAATAATTGGATGAAAAAAGTGCTTGGAAAGATAGTAAGTGAAAATCAGAGTGCTATTGTAACAGAGAGGCAAATAACAGATAACATTTTGTTATCTCTAAGAGTTACTTAGGGGATATAATATAAAGAGTTATGGGAATAAATGTGCCTTAAAGATAGATCTTCAAAATGCATATGATACAATTAACTGGGAGTTCCTAAAGAAGATATTAGAGGGTTTTGGTTTCCATACAGTGATGGTGAAATGGATTATGACTTGTCTGACAACTACAAAGTTTTCTATAAATGTGAATGGTGAAAGGGTAGGATACTTTAGTAGGGGTAGAGGGCTGAGACAAGGGGATCCTATCTCCCCATATCTGTTTACACTTGTTATGGAGGGATTAAATTTGTTGCTGAAGAATAATATTAAAGAACCAGGCCATTTTAAATATCATTTTGCAAAATGTTGGATCGTGCCTTCCTGATAGATCTTTGAGCTTGTTAGACTGTCTATGTAATCACAAACAGCCTAAGAGAATCTCTATGAATGAAACTTATGCTTAGGCGGAATCTAAACACAAGAGTTAAAAAGAAAAACAAACTATAAAAACGTTGATCCTCTATGGATCTTTTATTAACTAATAATGTTTCAATGGAATCGATTACAAAACTCAATGCCGCATGTTTTTTTTATACTACAAGAAACCCTAATGCAGCAATACTAAGAAAACGTGTAAAGAGATATACACTATCTCTTCCTAAAATAACTCTAACAAACATACTAGAAATACGATAAGACCAGCAGGAACAATCAATGCTACCAGCAGGAACCATGACCAGCAGTAACAAACACTGCCAGCAGGAACCAAACTATACTAACAGCAGCAATGAAAATAACATATTATTCTAATAATTCCTAACAATCCTCCCCTAAACTTGAATTTGACTAGGTTAAGTTCAAGTTTCCAGATAGATCTTTGAAGTCCAGCAGGTAGAGGATTGAACCAGCAACATCAGAAAGTAACCAGCAGCAACACCATCTGTAAGCACAAGCTTCCAGCAGCAACATATGTGGATCAGCAGCAACAGGAACATCTTCAATTCATAATCTGGTTACCCCTGATATGCAATGCACTTGAACTCCACAGCAACAATGACATATTGTATATCTAAACATTCAAGTTTCATACTATTCTCATCACATCCAGGTGTGTTAACTCCTGTGAGAGGTGAATCATTGAAAATTAATGGATTTGATGTCTCTTTACCAATAACCATCACTACTGGAGTAGCCAATGTTTAGGTGTGTAAGACCATGGTACATTGATAACCATATGATTTTTAGTAAATCATCAACTATAAACGGATTTGAGTTGTCTTTACCTGTAGCCGTTTGCTCAGGACTAGCCAATTCTTAGATTGAAGATAACCTTTGGTGAATTGAGTACCAAATATGGTTTTCCACTGCCTTTACCACAAGCCATATACATGTGGGCTAGCCAATTCTTTGGAAACCCCAAAAGGAGTAAAATCCATGGCGAATTGAAAACCATTCAACTCTCAGTAATGAAAAATGGGTGAGTTGAAAACCCTATAGTTTTAAGCAAACTATTACAGCCATCAACGGATTTGATAATCACACCAGAGCCGTACCCTCATGGTGAGTCAACTCTTTCTTGTCTGTGAGACATGGTGAGATGATCACCATTTGTTGTGTGGTTAAAAACCAACACTGTACCTGCACAAAAGTTAGGAGACAATATACAAAGATTTTTTTTTTTTTTAAATATCTAGAAAGAAAATAAAATAAACATAATAAAGCAAAAACAAGAAAACAAAGAAAATAAAAAATATACAACAAAAACCCTCCCCTTAGGCTTATGCCTCCCCTCAATCTCAGCACTCAAGGATTAAGCATCCCAATATGAACCACCAAATGGTTAAATCTTGGTCCATCAAAAGCCTTGGTTAACAAATCAGCCACATTGTCATCAGTGTGAATTTTAAGCACTTGGATAAGATGCTTCTCATTAGCATCCCTGATAAAATGGTGCCTAATTTCTATGTGCTTAGTTCTTTGATGAAACACTGGGTTCTTAACAATGCAAATGGTCCTCTGGTTGTCAATAAAGATTTTGGTGTTCATGAAATTAAACCCGTAGTCTAATAACTGATTTTGAATCCAAAGTACCTGACCACAACAACTAGCAGCAGCAACATACTCTGCCTCAGTAGAAGATGTAGCCACTATAGTCTGCTTCTTGCACTGCCAAGATATCAACCTTCTTCCCTGAAACTGACATCCCCCAGTAGTAGATTTCCTATCAAAGTTAGCACCAGCATAGTCACTGTCACTGTAAGCTTCCAACACAAAAGGAGAATCTCTTGGGTACCAAAGACCCAACTTAGGTTGTCCTTTTAGGTATTTGAAGATCTTCTTGACTGCATTCAATTATGAAGTTAATGGTGTAACTTGATGTCTAGAACAAGCACTGACTGCAAACATGATATCTGGCCTAGAAGCTGTCAAATACATCAATGAACCTATCATGGATCTGTATAAGTGAACATTAACAGCAGAATCAAGTTCATTGTTAGACTTAGGCTTTGGAGCTTCATATGGTGTTGTTGCAGTCCTCACACTTTCCAAATCAAACTTTTTAAGTATGTCCTGCACATACTTTTCCTGGTTGATAAAAATTCCATCTGGCTTTTGTTGAACCTGTAGACCCAAGAAAAAGGTAAGTTCTCCCATAGCACTTATTTCAAATTCTCCTTTCATAAGCGCCTCAAACTCCCTACACCAAGCTTCCTTAGTGGATCCAAAAATGATGTCATCCACATAAACCTGAACAAGAATGATATCTTTTGAATTCTTCTTGATGAAGAGTGTCTTGTCAATAGCTCCTCTTCTGTAACCATGCTTCAGCAGAAAAGCAGATAACCTAGCATACCATGCCCTGGGTGCTTGATGAAAACCATAGAGTGCCTTTACCACCTTATAAACCAAATCAGGATTCTGAGGGTCTACAAAACCTTTAGGCTGAGTTACATAAACTTCTTCTTCAATTTCACCATACAGAAATGCACTCTTCACATCCATCTGATAAACAATGAATCCCATGTATGAGGCAAAAGCTAAGAACAATCTAATAGCTTCAACTCTTGCTACAGGAGCAAACACCTCATCATAGTCAATACCTTCTTCCTGCCTATGACCTTGAGCTACCAATCTAGCTTTATTTCTGACCACAATACCCCTAGCATCCCTTTTGTTCTTGAGAATCCATTTTGTTCCAATAGCATACTTTCCTTCAGGCAAAGGTACTAACTTCCAGACCTTCTGATTATAAAACTGTTGCATTTCCTCTTGCATAGCTTCAACCCAATCAGGATCTTCAAGGGCTTGAGCTACACTGCTTGGTTCAAGATGAGACAGAAAACAAGCATAGAGGCAATGTAGATAGTCTGTGTGATTATTCCTTAGCTGATCTTGAATATAACTCATAAATGCAGATTCTCCAAAACCAGGTTGCTTCAACTTGCTTCTTGTCTGAACAGTTGAATTGAGATCTCCAAGAATCAAAGACTGAGGATGAACATTGTTTATCCTCTTGGTAGCAGTAGGATTGACATCAAAGGTTGAGGCTTGATTAGTGATAGAGGGATTGAAGTCACCATCATATGAGGAGTAAGTGAAGATGCCAGTTCTTGATTGATGATGAGAATCCTCCAACTTAGATCCTGAAGAGAGTGAATTCCCAACATCAGATGGACTTGAGTACCTTGTAGGAGGTTCATTGAAACCCAATGTATCACCAGAAGAAGTGGACAGAGGACCAGTAGGATTGGTGACCCCAGCAGAAACAGAAGAGCCATCCGCAGAATTGGAAGTAGCAGCAGGAACAGGAATACCACCAGCTGAATCCATATTCCTGCGGGCTTCATCTTTAGCTTGTCTTAAGATCTCCAATGTTTCTTGAGAGAACCCCAAATCAAATCTTTTAGCAGCTTCTTTGGCATTATGTTCTTGTCTTTGAAGCCTAGCAAGATCTTTTGCAAAACTTGAATCACTTTCAGCCATATCAGAAGAATCTTTGTGCTCAGTACCTGAAAAATGGTTAGAGGGAAAAGAAGGAACAACAATAGGTCGTTCATCACACTCTGAATCTGAATCATCATCTGAGGTACCTCCATCGTTAGTTTCAAAATCATGTGCACCTACAGATTGATTAGCTTTGTATCTAGAGTAACCTAAAGTATCAGTCAGATAATCAAGGTCAAAATACCACTCATGACCTGCACCCTGTACATTAGGTTTATCCTCAAGATATCTCAAATTGAGTGTTTCTTCTATCCTCTTGGCAGACAAATTATATACCCTGTAGGCCTTACTATGAGCAGAATACCCAACAATAAACCCCTCATCTGCCTTCCCTTCAAATTTACTTAGGTGATCACTAGTGTTCAAAATAGTTACATGACAGCCAAAAGGTTTAAGATAACAAATGTTAGGAATCTTCCCAGACAAAAGCTCATAAGGTGTTTTATTGTGAGGACTAGTAATAGATACCCTATTCAGAACATAACAAGCAGTGCAAACTGCTTCAGTCCAAAACATGGTTGGCAACTTAGAGTCAGCCAGCATTGATCTAGCTGCTTCTATAAGGGTTCTATTTTTCCTTTCGGCAACCCCATTTTGTTGTGGGGTTCTGGCATTACTATAGTCCCTTTTAATCCCCTTATTTCCACAGAGTTCTATCAGATTAGCATTTTTAAACTCTGTTCCATTATCACACCTAATAGTCTTAACCTTTTTATTTAGCTGGTTTTCAATTAAAGAAATAAAGTCCCTAATCACAGGATAGGTTTCATCTTTAGTACCTAAAAAGAAAGTCCATGAAAACCTGCTAAAGTTATCAGTAATCACCAGGCAGTAGTACTTATGGTCAATACTTCTGATGGAAGTAGGACCAAAAAGATCCATATGAAGAAGCTGCAGAGGCTCAGTAATAGTGCTCACAGCAGAAATGGCCTTGTATGAAGCTTTGTGTTGCTTCCCTTTGTTGCAGGCAACACAATTGTGTTCATTTGTGAAATTCTTGAAAGGGAGCCCTTGAACCAAACCATTCTTAGCCAGCTTGTTGATGGTCTTAAAGTTCACATGTGCCATCCTCCTATGCCATTTGTTGGATTCATCCACAGATGCTTTTGCCACCAAGCAAGCTAAATCACCCCCAGGCTGGACATCATTCAGGTTGAAACTATAAAGGTTGTGAGTTCTTGGAACTTTGAGTACAATCTGACTATCATCAGGCAACTTGAAGTCTTTGGACAGCACAAGACAGTCAGTCTCAGTGAAGAGAACACAATTCTTCTTGTCACACATTTGTGAGATAGAGAACAAATTGAAGTTCTTGAGTTCCATCACATAGAGGACATTATCAAAGTCCAGCTTAGGTGTCTTAATGGTTCCCTTCCCTGTAATCTTGCCATCTCCTCCTCCAAATGTCACAGTCCCTCCATTTAAAGGTACAAAGTCATGCAATCTCTCCAAGTTTCCTGTCATACTCCTTGAACATCCACTGTCAACAATACCTACATCTTTACATCTAAGATGAAAATCCTACAATCAAAGAATACATACAACAACATTAGTTACATGGAAGACCCAAGCCATTACTGACTTGGGCCTGCCTAGTGGATCAATAAGAATTAAACCATGGAGATTGATGAGATCCACCATTGTTCTTGGACCCCATTCTCATATAGTGGTCATTGTTTCTCCAAGAACAACCTGCTGAGGACTTAACAGCAGTTTCCCATCTTGCCCCCCCATGTGCATGGTGTCAAAATAAACAGGCCGAAGATCATTATGAAAATAAGTGCTTGAAGGTCTGTAAAAAGGTCCAGCAGTATTTCTCCTCCAACCAGCAGAATTGGTATTACTAGCTAGAACTGGCTTACCAGTAGCAACATGCTTACCAGCAGAAACTGGCTTACCAGCAGCAACAGGATTACCAGCAGAAACTGGCTTACCAGCAGGAAAAGAAGCTCTACAAGAGTTCATTCTAGCTGCTTGAGGAACATATGGGGGTATATCATTAACATTGTTCCACATAGACCTGGTTTGCTGTTGACCAGCACACATACCCATCTAATTCTCATAAAAATCACAGTCTTTGATACGATGAGTATAACTACCAAACACAAAACAAGATTTCTTCTTAAAAGACTTATTCTTAGCATAACTTTTCCTATTGCAACCAGACTTCTCACAACCACAAGATGAAACAAAATTATTCTTAACATAATTAAAACCAGAAACATCATTGTTTAAAACAGAACCAAAACTAGAAACATCATTGTTTTTAACATAATCAAAAGAAATATCTTTAAATGCAGCTTTCTTTGAAAAAGATTCATCATCCACTACTTCTGAGGAGAAATCTTCTGACTTGGTTGAGGTATCTTCGAGTTAGTTCTTGTGTTTCTTCGAGTAAGACCTTGAGTATCTTCGAGTTAGAAGACTCTTCAAGGTAGAATTCCGAGTTAGCCTTCGAGTAACCTTCAATACTTCGAGTTAGGAGTTAATTATTCTAAGCCAATTTGGAATCCTTCGAGTTAGCAGTAATTCTCCGAGTTAAGTGTTAGAATCTCTAGTAAGTTTTAATCCTTCTAACTAGAACTCTTCGAGCTAGAAAAATAAACTTTCGAATAAGGCCTCTTCGAGTTAGAAGATAATTCCTTCGACTAAGAAAGCTTCGAGTTAGAAGCATTTTTCCTAGTAAGCAGAATTTTCGAGTAAGAAAAGTATCCTTCGAGCAACCAAACTTCGAGTTACTTTTACCCTTCGAGCAAGGAAACTTCGAGTAACTGTTCTCTTCGAGCAACCATTTTCCGAGTAAGGATATAAGTGTACTCTTCGAATTAGGGAATTGTTCTTCAACTTAGGTTTATTTCTTCGAGCAAGGCAGATTTTTCGAGTAAGGATTATTTCTTCTACTAAGGATTTTTTCCTCAAGTTCTTCTACTTAGAAACCTAATCTTCAACAACAACCTTCATTATCCTTAAAGATCCAACATCCACAAGTTACTTCTTCAAGATGTCTCAACCACCGAACTACAACTATTTCTACAATCTACAACAACAGTATCATCAACAACAACAATATCATCAACAACCACAATATCCTCAACAACAAGCCTTCATGCAACAACATCAGTTTTTCCCTCAACAACAAGTCCCTCAACAACAACAATATCCACAACAACCAATGCAGACTTATCAACTTCCACCTAAACAACCTCACTGGTTTGACCAAATGTGTGAAGTAATCAGCAGTCAACAATCAAGACACGAGGCTGGATCCTTGGATACACCTCCAATGCTAACTCCGGGTAATTACGTGCAGTGGTCAAGTCGATTTCTATGGTTTATTGAACTCAAGAAGCCGCATGGTAAGTACTTGAAAAAGGTAATTATTGAAGGACCATACCCAACACCTACCACAACGGTTCCTGGCGATCCAAATGCCATTCCTCCAAGAGAAGCAACTGTGACTCCTGTTCCTGTTGCTCAGCTTACGGCAGAACAAGTACTTCAGCAAAAAGCCAATGAACTAGCAATGTCTTACATCCTTCAAGGAATTCCCAATCCTATCTTCCGAAGTATTGATGCACAAAAGACTGCTAAGGACATGTGGAACATGTTCATCTTCTCATGGAAGGAACTGAGTTAAACCAAGAGGATATGGAATCTAAGCTCTATCTGGAATACACCATGTTTATGATTGAAGCTGGAGAATCCTTAGAGTCTTATTACCATAGGTTTACCAATATCATCAATGACTTGGACCTTCACAACATCGTACTACCCAGGATTGCAGTGAATACTAAGTTCCTAAGTTGTCTTGGACCTGATTGGCAGAGGTATGTAACTTTTGTTCGACAAGCTAAGAATCTACACAACGCCTTATATGGGTTGTTGTATGATTACTTGAAGCATCACCAATCAGAAGTTGATAAAGATAGAGCAGCTCGTGGATGTTACTCTCCATCATCAACTCCAAACTCACTCGCATTGATTACTTAGTCTCATTTTGCTCCACAAACAAATCAGGGTTTTGTCCATCCACAACTTCATTCTTCTTATCCCTCACAAACTCCATCAAGCCAACTTGTTCCATATGAAGCATCACCACAACAAACTGATAATCAACTGGTTCCATTTGACAACACTGATTCTATGCTTTATTCTAATGTCAACAGTGATAAAGACGATGCTTTCAATTCGTTGAACGAAGGATTTGCTTTTATTGCTTGAGCTTTCAGCAAGTTTTCAAACAAATCCAACAACCGTCTTAGGTCTTCATCCAACACTCGTAATCAGGCAGTTGTTCATGATGGCAGAGTTGAGATTCAAAACAGATCTTCTGGGAGATATGGTTCGGGTGGCTATATGGGAAACTCATCTGGGCAGAGGTTTAATTCAGTTGGAAGTAGCAGGAACAGCACTGGTAATACACAAAGAAGGGCAGAGATTGTTGATACTGGGAATTCTGGGATTACAAACACTATGGTGAAATGTTACAACTATAGAGGGAAAGGTCACTTGACCAATGCTTGCCTCAAACCAAGGACCAGAGGAAGTGCATATCACAAGGAAGCTCTTCTTATTTCTCTTAAAGATGAAGCTGGAGGCACTCTTACAGAGAAGGAGCACAACTTCATGGCTAATGCTTATTCGGATGATGAAATGGAAGATCTAGAAGCCAATGCAGCCGTGATGTTGATGGCTAATATGAAAGAGATGCACATGGGTGAAACAGGCCCGGTTTATGATACCGATGGCTTGTCTCATGTACCAGACTCTAAATGTCTCATTCATGAAATTGTATCACCCTCTGCATCTGCATCAACTGAAGACCATGTTGGTCAAGAAGACTCATTCTTATCTCCACAAGTCGATGACCAACTAAACACCATAGTTACATTTGATGAAGATCAAATTAGCCCCGTTGTTACATTTGATGATCCTCTTGTTGATGATAATAATGATCAACTTGAACAAGTTGATCTTTTGCTTGGTCCAGATCCCGAGCTCATGAGCTTGCTCTTGACCACCCACACAGTTAGATAGAAATTTAAAAGCAAAAGTTGCATTGTTGACTAAGGATCTTGAGTGCTACAAACTTCAACTTTCAAACTATGAAAAAAAAAGAAAAACGGGAAAAAAGCTTTGAGGTTGCATTCCAACAATCTTATGTGAAAGAACAAGAGTTAGAACATAAGGTACGTGAATTAACCATTTCCAAAAATTAATTAATTTCACAAAAGGAACAAGAAAGATTAGATTTTCAAAAAAAAGTTGACATCCTACACTCTGAACTTTCAAAAATAAAAACAGAGTTGACAACTTGTCAAGATAATTTTTCTGAACACAAACAAATTTCAAGGAAACAAGTTGATTCCTATCTTGAGGAAATAGTTGAGTTGGAATGCAAACTTAAAGAATTTCAAAACGTTATGTATAAAACTGGTGAGTCAGTAACCACCATTTAGAAATTTTCTCTCAAGCAGAATCCCCAAGGATATAGCTTTGCTATCGGGGATGACAAACCAAGTTTTTTACATAAGGCACTCATGGAAAATCCAAAGTTATACAGTGCAGAATATCTGTTTGATGACTCTTTCATGCGTGTTGTTATTTATAATCGTGAAGAGGAAATGGAACAGGACGAAGAGAGTCAGTCTAAAATGAGTAAAGTCCAATTTAATAAACAATATGACTACTCAAGAGTACCTCATATTAGCGACACCTTCGTACCACAACAAGATAAATCAGAGCAAACATGGTCTTTAATAGAAATGAGTGAAACTTCTGAAGTTGTCCCTGTGAACACAGTAGCACAAGTCATTGGCCCTTTACCAAATCCAGGTGTAATTGCACCATTGCCAAAACAATGTCGTGTCCTTAGATATTTTAATACATTTATGGAAGACATACAATTTTTGAAACAAGCAATTGAACGAAATTCAGACATAAAAGTCTCTACTTTTCTTTCTCCTTATGAAAAAGAAAAGAGAGAAGTTTTTCAAAAGCAATTTTTGCCACACGTTCAACACCTGCGACTTTGTGCCACACATTGGGAACAGGAACTTCAATCAGAGGTTGCATCCATGATGTACATTTTCAAAGCAACAGAAAACACAATCTCAAAATAAAAATGTAAAAACAAAGCTTTGCAAAAAGATGCAGATCAACTCTTGGAGAATGTTCTATGTTCTGATGTTATATCTGTGATCATGAATTCCATTTATCTGTCTTGTAATGAAATGCTTCTTGATGATCATTTTGTTGATATTGAGATTGATAATTTGAAAAGAGAAAATGAGAGACTTCAAAAAGTCAATGATGATGTGGAAAACAAATTTTCAAAAGAAAATTTTCAACTCAACCAAAAGTTGCAATGGTGTCAAACTCAGAGTCTTGACTTTGAGTTAAAATTACAAAGCCAAAAAGAATCATTGTCCTTTCAAAACAATCATGCTTCCAAAATTCAGAATATTGAAAAAGAAAATGCTGTTTTAAAATATCAAATTTTTGAATATGAAAAGGACATTGATGAAGTTTGCCAAAACAGGAATGACACTGTTCGGTTAAACCGAGAATTGGATTCCAAAATTCAACAACAAAATCACATCATCATTGAGTTGAAAGAGAAAATCAAATTACTTGAAAAAGGGAAATTTGCTCAAAAGAATGTGATTGCACCAGGCATGTATAGAGTAGATGAAACACCTAAGAAAGCATCCCCTCAGACCACTAATGTGCATGCTTCGAATTCTACAGGACTAGGCACCCCTCTTAACGTTAGCAGATCCACGACCAAAAAGAACAAAAAGAAGACTAGTATCTAGAAACCTAAGAGCGGCTCACCTAAAGATCAAGAAGTAGAAGATCACACGAGGAATCTGAATAAAAAGCATGTTATGTCTAAAGTAGAATCAAACTTTAAAACGTGTAATTCTAATTGTGATGTAACGAATGCTAAGACTATGAATGTTCTGAATGATGTTATTGTTGATGCTTATTGTGTGTTTTGTCGTACAAGTATTTGGTCTGGTAATCATAAAAATTGTGTTGCAAAGACCCTTTTGTCTCGTAATCAGAAACGTACAAATGGAATTTCCTCTAGGCTCACTACCGCTGCTAAGTCAATTTTAGGAAAACCGCCAAATGTAGTTTCAAAGACTACCATAGACAAGACCATAGTTGCTACTCGAACAATCCAAACACCTAGTGCATTTACTAAGAAGAAAGCAGAATCTAGCTGGACATGGCAACGTTGGCTACAGCATAAACCTAGTTTTACTTGGTTACCAAAGATGCTTAAAAACTGTGCTACTAACCCAACGGGTTCAACCGTTACCGTCTCTCCATCTGCATTGTCTTCTTGTGATGCAGGTGATTCAGATTGTACTATGGATTCTTGATAGCGGATGTTCTCGACACATGACAGGGAACCTAAAACTTCTAGTAAACTTTGTCGCAAAGTTCATAGGAACTGTCAGATTCGGGAATGATCACTTTGCCGCTATAATGGGCTATGGGGACTATGTCAACGGAAACATCGAGATTAGCTGTTTATACTACATTGAAGGCCTTGGACATAATCTTTTCTCCGTAGGGCAGTTTTGTGATGGTAACTTGGAAGTTGCATTTAGGGAGAAAACCTGCTTTGTTCGAGACCTACAAGGAAACGACCGTATGACAGGAAAACGCGGAACGAGTCTTTACACCATTTCCTTGTCAGACATGACCGCTTCTTCTCCAATTTGTTTACTCTCCAAGGCACACTCTACAAAATCATGGCAATGGCATAAACGTTTGTCTCATTTGAATTTCAAGACAATGACAGATCTTGCACGTCATAAGTTAGTCGACGGTCTTCCCAGATTTCGGTATGCCAAAGATCACCTTTGTCCGGCATGTGAACAAGGGAAGAGTACTCGTGCTCATTTTCCTCCTAAAACTGAGCATGATACGGATCATGTTCTCCAACTTCTACATATGGATTTGTGTGGCCCGATGCGAGTTCAAACAATCAATGGCAAGCGTTACATATTGGTAATCGTCGATGATTTCTCAAGATGGACTTGGGTCTACTTTCTTCGAACTAAAGATCAAGCTCCTTCTATGATCATCACCTTTCTCACCAAAATTCAGGTTCAGCTCCGCAACACCGTTCGAAAAGTCAGAACAGATAACGGAATCGAATTTAAGAATCACACTCTTCGTGAGTATTTTGAGAAAGTAGGGATTGAACACCAAACATCTATTGCACGCAGCCCAGAACAGAATGGAGTAGTCGAAAGACGAAATCGGACGTTAGTGGAAGCTGTAAGGACGATGTTGATAAATGCTCAATTACCTGATTACCTCTGGGCTGAAGCTGTAACAACCGCTTGCTACACCCAAAACAGTTGTATGATCAACAAAAGGCACAACAAAACCCCATATGAACTTGTTTGCAGACGAAAACCGAACATAAATTACTTTCATGTATTTGGGGCCCTCTGTTACCCAAATAATGATCGTGATGACCTTGGAAAGTTGAAAGCCAAAGCTGATATTGGAATCTTTGTTGGATACTGTGAGAATTCTAAAGGATTTCGTATCTGGAACCGTCGAACCTGAGAAATTCAAGAGACAATACACGCTCATTTTGATGAACTCACGGATATGGCTTCTGAGCAAAACAGCTTAGGACCCGCTACTAACCGTTTGAACTTCCCTGATCAATCAACTGCACCACTCTTTCTCAACCGCAAGGATTTGGAAGATTTGTTTGCTCCGCTGTTCAATGATTCTCTCGTTAGTCGTGCTTCAGATGTATCCACCAGTTTCACTGCACAACCTGTCCAAAATTCAGTACATGATTCACCAGTAACTACAACAACAGCAGTTGCTGAAGATGCACCTCCAACAGAAACATCATCATTAGTAGAACAAACAGCTTCTAATACTGCGACTGCAGCTAAAGATCGCTTCCTATCTCAAGAAGTACCCATAACCGCACATTATGACGGAAATGCTTTCTTCAACCCATTTGCTCCGGCTCCAACCATTCCAGATATTGCAGAGTCTTCAGCGAGCAACTTGGATCCGTCAAATATGCAAAACAACTTTCAAAACTACCCTTCTACCCACAAATGGACCAGAGATCACCCTTTAGTGAACATGATTGGCAATCCAGACAATCCAGTCATGACGCGGAAACGACTCCATACAGATGGTGAAACTTGCATTTATACACTCACCGTTTGTCAAGCAGAACATAAAAACATTAAAGAAGCCTTAACTTACGTCAATTGGATTGAGTCAATGCAAGAAGAACTTGAACAATTCAAGCGTCTTGAGGTTTGGGAATTGGTAGAAAGACCGGATGGAGTATACGTTGTCGGACTGAAATGGATCTGGAAGAACAAATTGGATGCTGATGGCACGGTTATTCGTAACAAATCTCGGTTGGTTGCTAAAGTTTTCAGTCAAGAAGAAGGTATCGACTTCGAGGAATATTTCTCACCAGTGGCAAGACTTGAAGCCGTTCGCATGTTTCTGGCGTATGCTGCCCACAAGAACATCACCGTTTACCAAATGGACGTGAAGACTGCATTTCTGAATGGACAACTCCGTGAAGAGGTGTACGTCACACAACCAGAGGGCTTCGTTGACCCAGAACATCCAAATCATGTGTACCGGCTCAAGAAAGCCCTCTATGGCCTTAAACAAGCCCCGAGGGCAAGGTACGATAAACTATCTGCATTCCTAATTGCTAATCATTTCACAAAAGGATCCGTTGATCCCACATTGTTTATACAAAAATACGGGGAGGACATCTTAATTGTCCAAATTTATGTGGATGACATCATTTTTGGTTCAACCCATAAAAAGTACTCAAATGCTTTTGCTAAATTAATGAAACAAAACTTTGAGATGTCCATGATGGGTGAACTTACGTTCTTCTTAGGACTACAAGTTCATCAATCACCCCGTGTGGTATTTTCTTAAACCAGTCCAAATATGCTCTATAAATTTTGAAGAAACACGGAATGACGAGTTGTGACACCTATAATACACCAATGTCTGCATCATCTCCTAAGCTGGATGCTGATTTACATGGGACACCAATTGACCCTACCAAATACCGAATTATGATTGGGTCACTCATGTATCTAACAGCCAACAGACTTGATATTGTATTTGCAACATATCTTTGCTCCCGCTATCAGTCTAGACCTACTGAAAGACACCTCCCTGAGGTTAAGAGAATCCTTCGATACATCAAGGGAACCATTCATTTGGGGATCTGGTATCCGAAGGATTCTGGCTTTGAACTAATTGCCTTTTCAGAGGCTGATCACGCAGGATGCTTAGATACAAGGAAATGTACATCTGGGGGAGTACAATTTCTAGGTGACAAACTCGTGTCTTGGCAGTCAAAGAAGCAGGATTGTACATCACTATCATCAACTGAATCAGAATACGTAGCCATGTCAGCATGCGGTGCTCAAGTTATCTGGATGAGGTCTCAGCTGATGGACTACGGATACGTCTTCAAAAAGATTCCGATGTACTGCGACTCCAAGAGTGCCATTGCCATCTCGTGCAACACCGTTCAGCATTCGAAGTCCAAGCATATTGCTCTTCGTTATTATTTCATCAAAGAGCACGCGGAACAGGGTACTATTAAACTTTACTTTGTGGGTACAAAATATCAATTGGCGGATTTATTCACCAAAGCCTTGCCTCATGCAAGATTTGTAGAATTAGTTCACCAGATTGGTATGCGATGTTTGACTCCTGAGGATTTAAACAATTTTCTTAAAAACAATTAAGAGAGTCAAACATCAACACTATCTTTGTAAATAATTTCTCAAAAACACAAAAAGATTTTCTAATTTTTACTTAAAAAAAATATATATATATATATATATATATATATTATATATATATATATATATATTATATATATATTATCATCTCTTTAAGTGTGCAAAAGTCAAAACAAATCAAAATATATTCTCGTAATTTCAAAATTAATCAATTTTAATCACGAACATATTTTTAGGGGGAGAATTTTTCTAACTTTTGCACATTTCTTATCAAAATCTTCATTTTTTTATCAAAATCTTCATTTTTCATCAACATCTTCATTTTTTATTAAAATCCTCATTTTTCATCAACATCTTCATCAAACCATATTTCTATGATCTCTTGAACTAAAAGTTTGTCAAAATTTCAAAATTATGTTTTAGTTCAAAGGGGAGAAATGAAAATAACACAAGGTTACAACAAATTGGATCAAAGTTTTTAACCATTACAAACATCAACGGCTGTTATTGTCAAAATGTCAAAAGGTTATCACATTAGTACCTTATGTGACTAGAAAAACGGGTAAAGGGACTGAAATTGTCAAAAATACAAAACTTGGCCTATATAAAGAATTCAACTCAGTTTTATTAAATCACAAAACACAGAACATCATCCATTTGCCGCCAAAAGTTGCTCCTATAACCAAGATTTTGATTTTTCTCCAAAACTTGATTGTAAGTGTTATACATAATCAATTATGCATTATAATCACACACCTGAATTCTTATAACTTTTCTGTGGTTAAATTGTGTGTTCATCAAATTAGGGTTTAAGAATGTGATTTGGGCATTTCCTGTTTGTTGGTTTTTAAACTAATTAAGTTGGTTTTAGAACATAACAACATGTCTAGGAGTGATTTAGTATTGCTTAATTGTACTGAATAACATCAATTGATGCAGTTCGAGTAGTTTATGGTTTATATGGTCGTATAATAGGCTGTCACTTGTTGGTGTATTGTGTAAGTGTTTTGAGGAGTGGGATATGCTAATATGTGTTCCTAGATAAATGCGCGCTAAGTCATATAACCTGAATCTAACACATTGTCTAAATCGAAGAGTTGCATAAGGTAGAATCGACTGTGGTGATTAATATGTTTGTATGAATGAATTTCTGGGTTATATAATATGATCAGAACGTGATTAGGTTTACTTAAGTTGCTTACTTGATGCATGTAACGGACTGTTATGGAATTTCGTATCTATGAATGTTTCCGAGTTAGTTTGTATGTTTTCAACTAAGGATTGAATGTCTCCGAGTAAGGAGAGAAATATTAATTACTTAGATATTTTTATGAAATCCTCCGAGTAATAGGCTAAAACCCTCCTACTTTGAAATATTTTATAAAAATTTCCGAGTAAGTAATATTTTGAAAGTCTCCGGGTAACTCAAATTTTATCAGACTCTCCGAGCAACAAGTTTTTATCAATTTCTCCGAGTAACCATATTTCACCAGATTTTTCAAGCAAGTAATTTTCTCCGAGTTAGGAGGGTGGTTAAAAGTTTCCGAGTAAGGAAACATGGTAATCTCCGAGTAAGAAAAGATATTTTCAAATCTTGTTTCAATTCCTCCGAGTAAGGATTAAAATTCACAAATTTTCTGAGTAACCATATAATCCTCCGAGTAACCCATTTTTCAGACTTAGTGTAATATTTTTAAGTTCAATTGATTGAAAATGTGGTTTGCTTTAATATGGTTGTTTGCTCTAACATGATTGTTTGATTACTGTGTGCATATCATTCATGATCATATTACATGTTTCTATATTTGGTGCATCATAGGCACATATCATGCAATATATGACAAACACTAACACAATTATGCAAATTCCATTGTGTCTTTGTTGGTGTTTGTGCTACACAGGTTAATCATGTCTCAAACATCCGTTGCTAGGAAGGATTTGTTTCCTAAAGGTGATGAACGAAAGATTAGTGATTCTAACTCAAGTGTTGACTTGGATAGATTACCATGCCATCCTTCTTGCCAAATAATGGTCGAGATTCTAAAGAGGCATTTCTGCAAAAATGTTCTGACCAAGTCTGCTACTGTTCCAGAAGTTTACATGAATCAGTTCTGGCATACATTGATGATCAGCAGAGATTCACAGACTATGACGGTCACCTTGGATAAGAGACAAATCAAGTTCGACGTTCGTCTTCTTCGTGCTGTGCTTGATCTTCCTCCAGCAGAGTCTGGCCCTAAAGGAAGATTTCTTAAAAATCCTGTCTTTGATCTTATAGTCAAAACATTAAAGCACATTGGCTATGATGACTCGGGCGAAGAACTCACCTCTCACTCAAAGGTTGATAGAAAACATATTTCACAACCCTGGTTGACCATGTTCACCAGCCTTAGCCATTGCATAACAGGCAAGGAAACGGGACTTGAGCACCCCAGACTCGAACATCTATTGTTATTTTGGGGTGTTATAAACCTTTACCATGTGGATTTTGCACAATACATCTGGACGGGCATGATTTATCAAGCCCGCCAGTTTGCCCAGAAGAAAGGTTATAAGGTACCCTTCGCACGTTTCACCAAACTGATTATCGCTCACTTCATGGCAAGACATCCAGAGATTGACAAATGTACAAATGAGAAAGCTCATACAATAGAGATGGATCATATACTTTCCAGAGTAAGGATTCATGCAACCAACACCACCAAACAAGGCTTAAGAATTCCACCAAAGTTATTATCTGAGCCGGTGAAGGCATCTGAATCTTATGTATGGTATGATGAAGCGGAGAGGGCAGGTACGGTTGGGAATACAGTAAAGGGTACAAGGGCAACCAGAGGTAGAGGAAGAGGAAGAACAGTCATTACTGCATCTACAAGGACAAAGAAGATTACCCAAGCCTCAAAGAAGAAACTAACGCTTAAAGACGAATCTTCTGAGGAGAAAGAAGAAGAAGAGGTAAACCTGAGGGAAGAACGAAGGAAAAAGCTTATACCGATCAAGAAAGAATTGGCAAAGTATGATTCAGTACTGGGCAAGGGTAAGGGAAAATCGATCAAAATGCAAGACCAATCTTTTGAACCCATTCAACCACCCATGACCAGAAAAGAAGAGATTGAACAACTCAAGAGAGACACGAAGGAAAATAGGGCTAAATATTTAGCTGATATGGAAAGACTTGAGAGAATGAAGAAAGGTGAAGGATCAGCTTCACTTCCTAGGGAAGAAGAGCTACTGTCACAGTCTGAAGATGATTCTGAAGCCACACACACTAAATCTGCAAGTATCTCACCAACTAAATCTGAGGGTGATTCAGAAGAAACCGATCAACTTATACATACATCTTCAGAATCTGAATCTGATGAAGTAAAAGACAAGGATGAAAAAGATGAAGATGAAGAAGATAATGATGACAAAGATGAAGAAGATGATAAAGATAAAGATAAAGATGATGAAAGTGATGAAGATGATGATAAAGATAAAGATGATGAAAGTGGTGAAGATAATGATGACAAAGGTGAAGAAAGTGATAAAGATGATGATGACCAAGATGATGATAACCAAGGTAACAATCGTATACCTACTCCACCAGTTATTCCATCATCAGAGGATCGAACTTCAAAGACCACACCTCCATCACCAGTACCCACACCTCAACAACAAGATAACTGTGAACTGCAGACTATTAAAGAGCAGCTCACTGCATTACAAACTCAAGTGACAGCACAGCAGAGTGATATCGACGAGTTCAAAAATTATAATATTGATCGAGCAATAGAGCACTACGTCAGCAATAGTTTACCACAAGAGATCAGTAAGGATCGTCATGAGACACTCCCAAATCTTCTGAAAGAATACGTAAAGAGGAAGCTGGATGGAATTGTTGCACAACATATCCAGTCTACACCACTCACAATCTAGACTCAACCATCCAAGCCTTCAGCTGCTAATCTAAAAGGAAAATTGCTCGAGTCTATCGTCGATTGTAACACCCGGTAAATTTTCTAAACCTATTTTATGAGCCAAAACACTTGCTTATCATTTTATTTAGCTTTTGAACTTATTTGAACTTGTTTGGGTTTGAAAAACTATGAATATCTTGTTCACTGATACAACCTAGAAAGCACAAAACGTATCGTAATTGCCAAAAATATTGATTTTTGAAAATATCACATATTTATACTCGTTTTCGTTGGAAAAACATTATTTCGTTAACAATGGCGCAAGTTTCGTTAATTTTCGAGTCCGCTAGGTATGTTGAATGGGTCCCCTAGTGTTTATTGCAAAAGAATAGCCAAAATGGCAGAATTAGTCCCTCTGCCCATATTTACATTACACACCCTCACTTTTAAAGTTACATTTTCAACCCCTCTTCAAAAATATAAATACCCATATTAATAATAATATCCCATTCACTATTCACTCATACTCTATTTTCTCTCTCTCTCTAGCCACCGACGATCCCCGTCTGCCCACCACCACCACTGCCGGTGATTATTCCAGCCACCGGAATATTTTCTGGTGAATCATTTTCATTGCCGAATTGATAGATCGGCCGTTTATACCCCTTTCTTGAAAGTTTGAGCCCTTGGCTCCCACCACAACCACCCTCACGCGCCACCACCGTCGCTGCCTTCACCACCGAGCCACCACCACACACTCTCGCCGCTTCCTTTCTCGGTAAAAACCCACCCACGCGCTTTTATTTCATATTTTTCTTTAATTTTATCAAACCCTAATTTTGTTATTATTATTTTTTTATTAAATCCGATTTAATAATAACGATTTATATATAAAATGGATGTCAAAATGGTGAAACCCTCGTGTGGAAAAACCCTCCCCTCCATCTTCTCGGTGTAACTCAGTCACTCGGTCAACTCACCGAGTCAACTCGGTTCAATCGGTGAGGGTTTGATTATTTTTTATAATTAATTTGTTCTTGTGTTATTTCTTTTGATGTGGAATCATTTTGTTGAGTTTGGTATTGATTGAGGTTTGTTTGGTTGATGACTGTCTCGGCAGTCGACATATAGTCGAGCCGTGACTCACGGTGAGTCACGGCGAGTTGAGAATATGTTAGGACTAGTTATTTTGATGATCGTGTTTGATTTGGTTTGCGTTGGATTGATTATGTCGACAGATACAAATGGTTTGTGTCATTTGGATAATCTTTGTTTAAAAGAGTTAGTATAAAAATTAGAGTTAGGATTAATAATAAATTGGAAAGGTTTTGTGTTGAGATATAAATTTGTGTTGCGGGTTTAGTTTTTGTGTCGAATGGGACTTTATTTGCGACATAGGATTAGATGTTGTGGATTGGTTTAGGAGTTAGATAATATGGATTTGGTTGTGTTTGTTTGAATAAAGTGGTAACCGAGAGCCCCAACGGCTCGGATTAATTCGAGCCGTGACTCGTGGCGAGTCACGGCCAAGGTTAATAACTTGTCGTTTTGCTGATTACTTATTTCTCTCGTCGAGTCGTATATATTATTTGTCGTCGTTATTATTTATTTTTCGTTGAGTCGTGATATTTAGTTAGTCGTTACTTATTTTTCTATCTTATTTTATTTATTTAAATGTTGAGTCGTGTTATATTTAGGATAGACGTTTGTTACTTATTTCTTCGTTTGTTATCGATATGAGATGTTTTGGAATATTTGAAACATTATGGGATACATTGCAACACATATGAGATACTTAATATTTAACGATTGGGTTTGAATAATATTGTAATGATGTGACATTGTGGACAAGAATTAGACGTACTTATCATCACATCATTTCACTTTTAATTCGTTATCTCAGCAATTATCTAATAAAGCATTTCTATAAGTAACCAACCCACTTACTACATCATTTCACTTTCCATTATTATTACCACTATGCACACATTCACACAAATCATTTTCAACTATTTTACCGACCCTTTTGCAGTCATTTTACAAAATTTTTTACTACTATATTCTACAAAAAAAAAAAAAAAAAAAAAAAAAAAAAAAAAAAAAAAAAAAAAAAACCCTTATCATTATTTTACAAACAATGAATTAAATTCTCAATAACGTTTCACCAGTTATTTTAAAAACCGAGTTATTGCCTTACTGCGATTTTGTTAATATTTTATAAACAATGAATTGTTTTTACTACTGCTATATAAATCGTTTTACAACTCTTTGTACGAACTATTCTATTATTAAGTAAGAAACTGATTCGCTACCTTATTACTATCTCATAAATCAACGAGTAAATTTCACAAAAGTTTTATAGACTATGTTACAAATATTCTACCAGTTTACTACCCCCTTATAGACCATTTTACTCCCCTGAGAGCTAGTTTAGCCACAGTTTGATTTTAAAACAATAAAACTGTGTTATTATTATTATTTTACAAGTGAATTCGCCATTACCTCCCAAAGCTATTTTACTGTCACTCGACGAACCGTTTTGCTGCTAAATCACAATGTAAACTACAGCTTTGCTAACATTTTATAGATAACAAATAATTTTCTCAATAACCTGTGCATTGTCTTACAAATCATCTCATAAGTTATTTTGTAACCCGATCTTTTTCCTAATATTTCACAACCTTAACTATAATTTTGGTTACCATTTCATAAATAATAAGTCGTTCTCTATCACTATATAAACTATTCTACAAACCATTTTATAAAGTATTTTACAACCACCAAGTGAACCAAATATCTCTATGAAAAGTGTTTTCATTCTATTACTGCATAAACCGAATGACCAACATTTCATTTTGAAAATAGATCAAAACCTTAGAAGTGGACCTCACACTTTCGCCTGAGACCATAGATAACCACCTACGAAGCTTTGATACTGTTTCATCCCTGAATAAATCGCCGCATTCGTTCCCTACAATTAGATCCCCCTACTAGTGGTACATGCGCTGAACTAGATTGCCAATATATCATTACTCTTAAGATATTTTACTCTTCAGGAGTTCTAGAAGACACCGACTCAAAACCCCCTTCTTTTATGTAAACCGCTTCATTGCAAAGCCTTGACTCCCTTTATGAGACGCAACTTCTGCACCGGGATGCCGAAAGATCTTAGTCTACCTAACAACAAGTTATACCCGACCTCACCTTGTAAATAAGGAATTTTCTCAACAAAGTATCGAGCTGATTCAGACCTCTCAAGTCACTAATGCAACCGTTTAAGTCAAGATATCCCTTAGCACCAAGTTATTTCTTTTAGGCCGCCAGTGCAACAAATTCGGTCAGAGCATCCCTTAGTACCATATAACAAGTTGGAATACTTGCACCTTTGAGCGTCGCCCGATGTTAAACATTGAACCCCGCTCAACATTGGCAACTAGATCTTTCCTTCGGATATTTAGAAACATAGGTGGACGTACATGCTCAACTGTCCTTCCTCTTCGATAATCTTACTTTTAAGTATCTTTCTTAAAATGCTCTTATATCAACCTTGAAAACCGTAGTTACATTTCCTGAATTGCATATTTTGAGGATTAAGTTCTTCTGGTCAACCCTTATCAAACTTTTGCTCCGAAATGACAAACGCAAAGTTTTACGAAAATTTCTTACCCATACCACGATTAGAAACCCGATTTTTGCAAACTTATAAAATCTTTTGAAACTGTGTCATCTTATACAGCTGAAAATTCCCGACAAAGAAAACTTAATGCCTGTAAAGTTATTTTGGTCAAAACCGTGTAAATACTTACCCAAATAAGATTTTCAAACAAAATGCCATTCGAATACCCTACACCTTGCTCAACTTACAAGCGTCCAACCACTAGACCAAGAGCCCTTTTGTGTCACTTTCATCCATCCCCCTGAGGAGTAAAAACGCTAAATAATGAAACAAATCTTGGAGAACAGACGCCCCCGCCACTTTAACACTTCATATATATCGGGCTAGGATTTTGTGTGACTAGGGCATAAACCCTACATTGGAATTAGACTGTGAGGATTTGAGAAGAAACAACGCTGGTAAAATTTTGAAACCCCGTGTAATTAAGATTTAAGATGTTTCCCTCTATTAACCTTGCTCCAGAAATCATTGTACCCCACCAAAGCACTAGAAGGAGACAACTTATGGCAGACCACTTAAGTACTCTTCCATAGTCAAGGATAAACCCTTACAACAGTCCGGAAAGACCTGAATATGTTACTAGTACCATCACCTTTCCACCAACACCATTCCACCGGGTAACCTGAACTAAATCCCGAGGACGCGATTCCTTTTTAGGGGTATGTGATGTAACAACCGATAAATTTCTTAAACTTGTTTTACGAGTCAAAACAATCATTTTGATTTTCCTTAGCTTTTAAACCTCTTCGAAACCGGAACTGATAAGTTAAACTGAAATCCGAGACGGATTTCCAATTATGATGTATGTGCTGTAACACCCGGTGAATTCCCTAAACCTATTTTACAAGCCAAAACACTTGCTTCTCATTTTCTTTAGCTTTTGAACTTCTTTGAACTTGTTTGGGTTTGAAAAACTATGAATATCTTGTTCAACGTGCGCGTAATTTCCTTATCGAGCCGACTCAAACTAGAAAGCACAAAACGTATCGTAATTGCCAAAAATATTGATTTTTGAAAATATCACATATTTATACTCGTTTTCGTTGGAGAAAAATTATTTCGTGAACAATGGCGCAAGTTTCGTTAATTTTCGAGTCCGTTTGGTATGTTGAATGGGTCCCGCAGTGTTTATTGCAAAAGAATAGCCAAGATGGCAGAATTAGTCCCTCCGCCCATATTTACATTACACACCCTCACTTTTAAAGTTACATTTTCAACCCCTCTTCAAAAATATAAATACCCATATTAATAATAATATCCCATTTACTATTCACTCATCCTCTCTCTTCTCTCTCTCTATAGCCTTCGGCGATCCCCGTCCGGCCACCACCACCACTGCAGATGATTATTCCGGCCACCGGAATATTTTTTGACGAATCATTTTCTTTGCCGAATCGATAGATCGGCCGTTTATACCCCTTTCTGGAAAGTTTGAGCCCTTGGCTCCCACCACAACCACCCTCACGCGCCACCACCGTCGCTGCCTTCACCACCGAGCCACCACCACACACTCTCGCCGCTTCCTTTCTCGGTAAAAACCCACCCACGCGCCTCTATTTCATATTTTTCTTTAATTTTATGAAACCCTAATTTGTTCTTGTGTTATTTCTTTTGATGTGGAATCATTTTGTTGAGTTTGGTATTGATTGAGGTCCGTTTGGTTGATGACTGTCTCGGCAGTCGACATATAGTCGAGCCATGACTCACGGTGAGTCACGGCGAGTTGAGAATATGTTAGGACTAGTTATTTTGATGATCGTGTTTGATTTGGTTTGCGTTGGATTGATTATTTCGACAGTTACAAATGGTTTGTGTCGTTTGGATAATCTTTGTTTAAAAGAGTTAGTATAAAAATTAGAGTTAGGATTAATAATAAATTGGAAAGGTTTTGTGTTGAGATATAAATTTGTGTTGCGGGTTTAGTTTTTGTGTCGAATGGGACTTTATTTGCGACATAGGATTAGATGTTGCGGATTGTTTTAGGAGTTAGATAATATGGATTTGGTTGTGTTTGTGTGAATAAAGTGGTAACCGAGAGCCCCAACGGCTCGGATTGAGTCGAGCCGTGACTCGTGGCGAGTCACGGCCAAGGTTAATAACTTGTCATTTTGTTGATTATTTCTTTCTCTCGTCGAGTCGTATATATTATTTGTCGTCGTTATTATTTATTTTTCGTTGAGTCGTGATATTTAGTTAGTCGTTACTTATTTTTCTATCTTACTTTATTTATTTAAATGTTGAGTCGTGTTATATTTAGGATAGACGTTTGTTACTTATTTATTCGTTTGTTATCGATATGAGATGTTTTGGAATATTTGAAACATTATAGGATACATTGCAACACATATGAGATGCTTAATATTTAACGATTGGGTTTGAATAATATTATAATGATGTGACATTGTGGACAAGGATTTGACGTATTGAATAATATTATATTGCTTGAGCTTTCAGCAAGTTTTCAAACAAATCCAACAACCGTCTTAGGTCTTCATCCAACACTCGTAATCAGGCAGTTGTTCATGATGGCAGAGTTGAGATTCAAAACAGATCTTCTGGGAGATATGGTTTGGGTGGCTATATGGGAAACTCATCTGGGCAGAGGTTTAATTCAGTTGGAAGTAGCAGGAACAGCACTGGTAATACACAAAGAAGGGCAGAGATTGTTGATACTGGGAATTCTGGGATTGCAAACACTATGGTGAAATTTTACAACTATGGAGGGAAAGGTCACTTGACCAATGCTTGCCTCAAACCAAGGACCAGAGGAAGTGCATATCACAAGGAAGCTCTTCTTATTGCTCTTAAAGATGAAGCTGGAGGCACTCTTACAGAGAAGGAGCACAACTTCATGGCTAATGCTTATTCGGATGATGAAATGGAAGATCTAGAAGCCAATGCAGCCGTGATGTTGATGGCTAATATGAAAGAGATGCACATGGGTGAAACAGGCCCGGTTTATGATACCGATGGCTTGTCTCATGTACCAGACTCTAAATGTCTCATTCATGAAATTGTATCACCCTCTGCATCTGCATCAACTGAAGACCATGTTGGTCAAGAAGACTCATTCTTATCTCCTCAAGTCGATGACCAACTAAACACCATAGTTACATTTGATGAAGATCAAATTAGCCCCGTTGTTACATTTGATGATCCTCTTGTTGATGATAATAATGATCAACTTGAACAAGTTGATCTTTTGCTTGGTCCAGATCCCGAGCTCATGAGCTTGCTCTTGACCACCCACACAGTTAGATAGAAATTTAAAAGCAAAAGTTGCATTGTTGACTAAGGATCTTGAGTGCTACAAACTTCAACTTTCAAACTATGAAAAAAAAAAGAAAAACGGGAAAAAAGATTTGAGGTTGCATTCCAACAATCTTATGTGAAAGAACAAGAGTTAGAACATAAGGTACGTGAATTAACCATCTCCAAAAATTAATTAATTTCACAAAAGGAACAAGAAAGATTAGATTTTCAAAAAAAAGTTGACATCCTACACTCTGAACTTTCCAAAACAAAAATAGAGTTGACAACTTGTCAAGATAATTTTTCTGAACACAAACAAATTTCAAGGAAACGAGTTGATTCCTATCTTGAGGAAATAGTTGAGTTGGAATGCAAACTTAAAGAATTTCAAAACGTTATGTATAAAACTGGTGAGTCAATAACCACCATTTAGAAATTTTCTCTCAAGCAAAATCCCCAAGGATATAGCTTTGCTATCGGGGATGACAAACCAAGTTTTTTACATAAGGCACTCATGGAAAATCCGAAGTTATACAGTGCAGAACATCTGTTTGATGACTCTTTCATGCGTGTTGTTATTTATAATCGTGAAGAGGAAATGGAACAGGACGAAGAGAGTCGGTCTAAAATGAGTAAAGTCCAATTTAATAAACAATATGACTACTCAAGAGTACCTCATATTAGCGACACCTTCGTACCACAACAAGATAAATCAGAGCAAACATGGTCTTTAATAGAAATGAGTGAAACTTCTGAAGTTGTCCCTGTGAACACAGTAGCACAAGTCAATGGCCCTTTACCAAATCCAGGTGTAATTGCAAAATAAAAATGTAAAAACAAAGCTTTGCAAAAAGATGCAGATCAACTCTTGGAGAATGTTCTATGTTCTGATGTTATATCTGTGATCATGAATTCCATTTATCTGTCTTGTAATGAAATGCTTGTTGATGATCATTCTGTTGATATTGAGATTGATAATTTGAAAAGAGAAAATGAGAGACTTCGAAAAGTCAATGATGATGTGGTAAAAAAAATTTCAAAAGAAAATTTTCAACTCAAATAATAGTTGCAATGGTGTCAAACTCAGAGTCTTGACTTTGAGTTAAAATTACTAAGCCAAAAAGAATCATTGTCCTTTCAAAACAATCATGCTTCCAAAATTCAGAATATTGAAAAAGAAAATGCTGTTTTAAAATATCAAATTTTTGAATATGAAAAGGACATTGATGAAGTTTGCCAAAACAGGAATGAAACTGTTCGGTTAAACCGAGAATTGGATTCCAAAATTCAACAACAAAATCACATCATCATTGAGTTGAAAGAGAAAATCAAATTACTTGAAAAAGGGAAATTTGCTCAAAAGAATGTGATTGCACCAGGCATGTATAGAGTAGATGAAACACCTAAGAAAGCATCCCCTCAGACCACTAATGTGCATGATTCAACTTCTACAGGACTAGGCACCCCTCTTAATGTTAGCAGATCCAAGACCAAAAAGAACAAAAAGAAGACTAGTATCTAGAAACCTAAGAGCGGCTCACCTAAAGATCAAGAAGTAGAAGATCACACTAGGAATCTGAATAAAAAGCATGTTATGTCTAAAGTAGAATCAAACTTTAAAACGTGTAATTCTAATTGTGATGTAACGAATGCTAAGACTATGAATGTTCTGAATGATGTTATTTTTTATGCTTATTGTGTGTTTTGTCGTACAAGTATTTTGTCAGGTAATCATAAAAATTGTGTTTTGAAGACCCTTTTGTCTCGTAATCAGAAACGTACAAATGGAATTTCCTCTAGGCTCACTACCGCTGCTAAGTCAATTTTAGGAAAACCGCCAAATGTAGTTTCAAAGACTACCATAGACAAGACCATAGTTGCTACTCGAACAATCCAAACACCTAGTGCATTTACTAAGAAGAAAGCAGAATCTAGCTGGACATGGAAACGTTGGCTACAGCATAAACCTAGTTTTACTTGGTTACCAAAGATGCTTAAAAACTGTGCTACTAACCCAACGGGTTCAACCGTTACCGTCTCTCCATCTGCATTGTCTTCTTGTGATGCAGGTGATTCAGATTGTACTATGGATTCTTGATAGCGGATGTTCTTGACACATGACAGGGAACCTAAAACTTCTAGTAAACTTTGTCGCAAAGTTCATAGGAACTGTCAGATTCGGGAATGATCACTTTGCCGCTATAATGGGCTATGGGGACTATGTCAACGGAAACATCGAGATTAGCCGTGTATACTACATTGAAGGCCTTGGACATAATCTTTTCTCCGTAGGGCAGTTTTGTGATGGTAACTTGGAAGTTGCATTTAGGGAGAAAACCTGCTTTGTTCGAGACCTACAAGGAAACGACCGTATGACAGGAAAACGCGGAACAAGTCTTTACACCATTTCCTTGTCAGACATGACCGCTTCTTCTCCAATTTGTTTACTCTCCAAGGCACACTCTACAAAATCATGGCAATGGCATAAACGTTTGTCTCATTTGAATTTCAAGACAATGACAGATCTTGCACGTCATAAGTTAGTCGACGGTCTTCCCAGATTTCGGTATGCCAAAGATCACCTTTGTCCGGCATGTGAACAAGGGAAGAGTACTCGTGCTCATTTTCCTCCTAAAACTGAGCACGGTACGGATCATGTTCTCCAACTTCTACATATGGATTTGTGTGGCCCGATGCGAGTTCAAACAATCAATGGCAAGCGTTACATATTGGTAATCGTCGATGATTTCTCAAGATGGACTTGGGTCTACTTTCTTCGAACTAAAGATCAAGCTCCTTCTATGATCATCACCTTTCTCACCAAAATTCAGGTTCAGCTCCACAACACCGTTCGAAAAGTCAGAACAGATAACGGAATCGAATTTAAGAATCACACTCTTCGTGAGTATTTTGAGAAAGTAGGGATTGAACACCAAACATCTATTGCACGCAGCCCAGAACAGAATGGAGTAGTCGAAATACGAAATCGGACGTTAGTGGAAGCCGTAAGGACGATGTTGATAAATGCTCAATTACCTGATTACCTCTGGGCTGAAGCTGTATCAACCGCTTGCTACACCCAAAACCGTTTTATGATCAACAAAAGGCACAACAAAACGCCATATGAACTTGTTCACAGACGAAAACCGAACATAAATTACTTTCATGTATTTGGGGCCCTCTGTTACCCAAATAATGATCGTGATGACCTTGGAAAGTTGAAAGCCAAAGCTGATATTGGAATCTTTGTTGGATACTGTGAGAATTCTAAAGGATTTCGTATCTGGAACCGTCGAACCCGAGAAATTCAAGAGACAATACACGCTCATTTTGATGAACTCACGGATATGGCTTCTGAGCAAAACAACTTAGGACCCGCTACTAACCGTTTGAACTTCCCTGATCAATCAACTGCACCACTCTCTCTCAACCGCAAGGATTTGGAAGATTTGTTTGCTCCGCTGTTCAATGATTCTCTCGTTAGTCGTGCTTCAGATGTATCTAACAGTTTCACTGCACAACCTGTCCAAAATTCAGTACATGATACACCAGTAACTACAACAACAGCAGTTGCTGAAGATGCACCTCCAACAGAAACATCATCATTAGTAGAACAAACAGCTTCTAATACTGCGACTGCAGCTGAAGATCCCTTCCTATCTCAAGAAGTACCCATAACCGCACATTATGACGGAAATGCTTTCTTCAACCCATTTGCTCCGGCTCCAACCATTCCAGATATTGCAGAGTCTTCAGCGAGCAACTTGGATCCGTCAAATATGCAAAACAACTTTCAAAACTACCCTTCTACCCACAAATGGACCAGAGATCACCCTTTAGTGAACATGATTGGCAATCCAGACAATCCAGTCATGACGCGGAAACGACTCCATACAAATGGTGAAACTTGCATTTATACACTCACCGTTTGTCAAGCAGAACCCAAAAACATTAAAGAAGCCTTAACTTACGTCAATTGGATTGAGTCAATGCAAGAAGAACTTGAACAATTCAAGCGTCTTGAGGTTTGGGAATTGGTAGAAAGACCGGATGGAGTATACGTTGTCGGACTGAAATGGATCTGGAAGAACAAATTGGATGCTGATGGCACGGTTATTCGTAACAAATCTCGGTTGGTTGCTAAAGGTTTCAGTCAAGAAGAAGGTATCGACTTCGAGGAATATTTCTCACCAGTGGCAAGACTTGAAGCCGTTCGCATGTTTCTGGCGTATGCTGCCCACAAGAACATCACCGTTTACCAAATGGACAAACTCACGATGAATGAGGTGTACGTCACACAACCAGAGGGCTTCGTCGACCCAGAACATCCAAATCATGTGTACCGGCTCAAGAAAGCCCTCTATGGCCTTAAACAAGCCCCGAGGGCATGGTACGATAAACTGTCTGCATTCCTAATTGCTAATCATTTCACAAAAGGATCCGTTGATCCCACATTGTTTATACAAAAACACGGGGAGGACATCTTAATTGTCCAAATTTATGTGGATGACATCATTTTTGGTTCAACCCATAAAAAGTACTCAAATGCTTTTGCTAAATTAATGAAACAAAACTTTGAGATGTCCATGATGGGTGAACTTACGTTCTTCTTAGGACTACAAGTTCATCAATCACCCCGTGTGGTATTTTCTTAAACCAGTCCAAATATGCTCTAGAAATTTTGAAGAAACACGGAATGACGAGTTGTGACACCTATAATACACCAATGTCTGCATCATCTCCTAAGCTGGATGCTGATTTACATGGGACACCAATTGACCCTACCAAATACCGAATTATGATTGGGTCACTCATGTATCTAACAGCCAACAGACTTGATATTGTATTTGCAACATATCTTTGCTCCCGCTATCAGTCTAGACCTACTGAAAGACACCTCTCTGAGGTTAAGAGAATCCTTCGATATATCAAGGGAACCATTCATTTGGGGATCTGGTATCCGAAGGATTCTGGCTTTGAACTAATTGCCTTTTCAGAGGCTGATCACGCAGGATGCTTAGATACAAGGAAATGTACATCTGGGGGAGTACAATTTCTAGGTGACAAACTCGTGTCTTGGCAGTCAAAGAAGCAGGATTGTACATCACTATCATCAACTGAATCAGAATACGTAGCCATGTCAGCATGTTGTGCTCAAGTTATCTGGATGAGGTCTCAGCTGATGGACTACGGATACGTCTTCAAAAAGATTCCGATGTACTGCGACCCCAAGAGTGCCATTGCCATCTCGTGCAACACCGTTCAGCATTCGAAGTCCAAGCATATTGCTCTTCGTTATTATTTCATCAAAGAGCACGCGGAACAGGGTACTATTAAACTTTACTTTGTGGGTACAAAATATCAATTGGCGGATTTATTCACCAAAGCCTTGCCTCATGCAAGATTTGTAGAATTAGTTCACCAGATTGGTATGCGATGTTTGACTCCCGAGGATTTAAACAATTTTCTTAAAAACAATTAAGAGAGTCAAACATCAACACTATCTTTGTAAATATTTTCTCAAAAACACAAAAAGATTTTCTAATTTTTACTTAAAAAAAAAAATATATATATATATATTTATCATCTCTTTAAGTTTGCAAAAGTCAAAACAAATCAAAATATATTCTCGTAATTTCAAAATTAATCAATTTTAATCACGAACATATTTTTAGGGGGAGAATTTTTCTAACTTTTGCACATTTCTTATCAAAATCTTCATTTTTTTTTTATCAAAATCTTCATTTTTCATCAACATCTTCATTTTTTATTAAAATCCTCATTTTTCATCAACATCTTCATCAAACCATATTTCTATGATCTCTTGAACTAAAAGTTTGTCAAAATTTCAAAAGTATGTTTTAGTTCAAAGGGGAGAAATGAAAATAACACAAGGTTACAACAAATTGGATCAAAGTTTTTAACCATTACAAACATCAACGGCTGTTATTGTCAAAATGTCAAAAGGTTATCACATTAGTACCTTATGTGACTAGAAAAACGGGTAAAGGGACTGAAATTGTCAAAAATACAAAACTTGGCCTATATAAAGAATTCAACTCAGTTTTATTAAATCACAAAACACAGAACATCATCCATTTGCCGCCAAAAGTTGCTCCTATAACCAAGATTTTGATTTTTCTCCAAAACTTGATTGTAAGTGTTATACATAATCAATTATGCATTATAATCACACACCTGAATTCTTATAACTTTTCTGTGGTTAAATTGTGTGTTCATCAAATTAGGGTTTAAGAATGTGATTTGGGCATTTCCTGTTTGTTGGTTTTTAAACTAATTAAGTTGGTTTTAGAACATAACAACATGTCTAGGAGTGATTTAGTATTGCTTAATTGTACTGAATAACATCAATTGATGCAATTCGAGTAGTTTATGGTTTATAGGGTCGTATAATAGGCTGGCACTTGTTGGTGTATTGTGTAAGTGTTTTGAGGAGTGAGATATGCTAATATGTGTTCCTAGATAAATGCGCGCTAAGTCATATAACCTGAATCTAACACATTGTCTAAATCGAAGAGTTGCATAAGGTAGAATCGACTGTGGTGATTAATATATTTGTATGAATGAATTTCTGGGTTATATAATATGATCAGAACGTGATTAGGTTTACTTAAGTTGCTTACTTGAGGCATGTAACGGACTGTTATGGAATTTGGTATCTATGAATGTTTCCGAGTTAGTTTGTATGTTTTCAACTAAGGATTGAATGTCTCCGAGTAAGGAGAGAAATATTAATTACTTAGATATTTTTATGAAATCCTCCGAGTAATAGGCTAAAACCCTCCTACTTTGAAATATTTTATAAAAATTTCCGAGTAAGTAATATTTTGAAAGTATCCAGGTAACTCAAATTTTATCAGACTCTCCGAGCAACAAGTTTTTATCAATTTCTCCGAGTAACCATATTTCACCAGATTTTTCAAGCAAGTAATTTTCTCCGAGTTAGGAGGGTGGTTAAAAGTTTCCGAGTAAGGAAACATGGTAATCTCCGAGTAAGAAAAGATATTTTCAAATCTTGTTTCAATTCCTCCGAGTAAGGATTAAAATTCACAAATTTTCTGAGTAACCATATAATCCTCCGAGTAACCCATTTTTCAGACTTAGTGTAATATTTTTAAGTTCAATTGAGTGAAAATGTGGTTTGCTTTAATATGGTAGTTTGCTCTAACATGATTGTTTGATTACTGTGTGCATATCATTCATGATCATATTACATGTTTCTATATTTGGTGCATCATAGGCACATATCATGCAATATATGACAAACACTAACACAATTATGCAAATTCCATTGTGTCTTTGTTGGTGTTTGTGCTACACAGGTTAATCATGTCTCAAACATCCGTTGCTAGGAAGGATTTGTTTCCTAAAGGTGATGAACGAAAGATTAGTGATTCTAACTCAAGTGTCGACTTGGATAGATTACCATGCCATCCTTCTTGCCAAATAATGGTCGAGATTCTAAAGAGGCATTTCTGCAAAAACGTTCTGACCAAGTCTGCTACTGTTCCAGAAGTTTACATGAATCAGTTCTGGCATACATTGATGATCAGCAGAGATTCACAGACTATGACGGTCACCTTGGATAAGAGACAAATCAAGTTCGACGTTCATCTTCTTCGTGCTGTGCTTGATCTTCCTCCAGCAGAGTCTGGCCCTAAAGGAAGATTTCTTAAAAATCCTGACTTTGATCTTATAGTCAAAACATTAAAGCACATTGGCTATGATGACTCGGCCGAAGAACTCACCTCTCACTCAAAGGTTGATAGAAAACATATTTCACAACCCTGGTTGACCATGTTCACCAGCCTTAGCCATTGCATAACAGGCAAGGAAACGGGACTTGAGCACCCCAGACTCGAACATCTATTGTTATTTTGGGGTGTTATAAACCTTTACCATGTGGATTTTGCACAATACATCTGGACGGGCATGATTTATCAAGCCCGCCAGTTTGCCCAGAAGAAAGGTTATAAGGTACCCTTCGCACGTTTCACCAAACTGATTATCGCTCACTTCATGGCAAGACATCCAGAGATTGACAAATGTACAAATGAGAAAGCTCATACAATAGAGATGGATCATATACTTTCCAGAGTAAGGATTCATGCAACCAACACCACCAAACAAGGCTTAAGAATTCCACCAAAGTTATTATCTGAGCCGGTGAAGGCATCTGAATCTTATGTATGGTATGATGAAGCGGAGAGGGCAGGTACGGTTGGGAATACAGTAAAGGGTACAAGGGCAACCAGAGGTAGAGGAAGAGGAAGAACAGTCATTACTGCCTCTACAAGGACAAAGAAGATCACCCAAGCCTCAAAGAAGAAACTAACACTTAAAGACGAATCTTCTGAGGAGAAAGAAGAAGAAGAGGTAAACCTGAGGGAAGAACGAAGGAAAAAGCTTATACCGATCAAGAAAGAATTGGCAAAGTATGATTCAGTACTGGGCAAGGGTAAGGGAAAATCGATCAAAATGCAAGACCAATCTTTTGAACCCATTCAACCACCCATGACCAGAAAAGAAGAGATTGAACAACTCAAGAGAGATACGAAGGAAAATAGGGCTAAATATTTAGCTGATATGGAAAGACTTGAGAGAATGAAGAAAGGTGAAGGATCAGCTTCACTTCCTAGGGAAGAAGAGCTACTGTCACAGTCTGAAGATGATTCTGAAGCCACACACACACTAAATCTGCAAGTATCTCACCAACTAAATCTGAGGGTGATTCAGAAGAAACCGATCAACTTATACACACATCTTCAGAATCTGAATCTGATGAAGTAAAAGACAAGGATGAAAAAGATGAAGATGAAGAAGATAATGATGACAAAGATGAAGAAGATGATAAAGATAAAGATGATGAAAGTGATGAAGATGATGATAAAGATAAAGATGATGAAAGTGGTGAAGATAATGATGACAAAGATGAAGAAAGTGATAAAGTTGATGATGACCAAGATGATGATAACCAAGGTAACGATCGTATACCTACTCCACCAGTTATTCCATCATCAGAGGATCAAACTTCAAAGACCACACCTCCATCACCAGTACCCACACCTCAACAACAAGATAACTGTGAACTGCAGACTATTAAAGAGCAGCTCACTGCATTACAAACTCAAGTGACAGCACAGCAGAGTGATATCGACGAGTTCAAAAATTATAATATTGATCGAGCAATAGAGCACTACGTCAGCAATAGTTTACCACAAGAGATCAAGAGATCAGTAAGCATCTTCATGAGACACTCCCAAATCTTCTGAAAGAATACGTAAAGAGGAAGCTGGATGGAATTGTTGCACAACATATCCAGTCTACACCACTCACAATCTAGACTCAACCATCCAAGCCTTCTGCTGCTGATCTAAAAGGAAAATTGCTCGAGGCTATCGTCGATTGTAACACCCGGTAAATTTTCTAAACCTATTTTATGAGCCAAAACACTTGCTTATCATTTTATTTAGCTTTTGAACTTATTTGAACTTGTTTGGGTTTGAAAAACTATGAATATCTTGTTCAACGTGCGCGTTATTTCCATATCGAGCTGATAAAACCTAGAAAGCACAAAACGTATCGTAATTGCCAAAAATATTGATTTTTGAAAATATCACATACGTGCTGCCTTCTTGACTGAATTCGTCCTTCTCTTCTGTTCGGTCTTTAGGTTTTCGAACTTCCGAATCTCTGAATCTCTTAATGCGTCTGGTCTACGGGGTATTTATAGTTTGTGTCTGAGGGAAGATGCGGCGCATCTACTTAAGTAGATGCGGCGCATGTACTTAACTTCGCGTGGGGTCCAAGATTATAATATTCAGGAATATTCGTACACCGCCAGAAGATGCGGCGTAACTCTTTATTAGATGCGGCGCATGTCCTCTTGTATCTTGGATCGTATCTGGTGACATCTTGATATAGATGCGGCGCATGTTGATAGTGAGATGCGGCGCATCTGGAGCAGAATTGACTTGATCTTGTCCATGTCAGTAGACTTCCACTTTATGTACGTTTTGCTCCATAATTAGTCCATAATCGCTAAGTTTCACCAAATGCTTGTTTTTACCTGAGAATTACAAAAGTAAACAATTAAGTATCAATCCTCATACATAATATAGTAAAACAAGTCAAATTAATAGGATAAATGATAGTAATAAAATGTACTTATTTGAGTTCATCAAATATCCCCCCACTTGAACTTTACTTGTCCCCAAGTAAACCTTAGATTAAATCTCATGAAAATGTATCCTAAAAGATGTTAGGATTTATTTTTATAGTTAAGCATGTATTCGTTTATTTCATAATCACACAACTAAACACTTAACGAATTAGAAGTAAAATAAAATAAGTCGATAAAAGCAAATCTAATCGTTTAACTGTCCAGTCGCGACGAATATTCTATCATAAGCTTGGCAAGTATACACATCTCCACCACTAAAGCTAAGGAATAACAAGTCTAAAGCGGTAAAAAGGGTTTTTAGGCTTAAGGGTTAATTATTCTCTTTTCACTATCGATCTCAAATTCCAGAAAAGGCGACAAAATCACAAATACATGATCGAATCCACGAACACGATACTTGCAATTGCTCAAATCCTTAACTCGAATAGGCTAAAGATAGGTCCAAACTTCACCAATAATAATATATCAAAAAGGGCGACAAAATCATAAATACATAGCCGAATCCACGACTACGATACTTAAGATTGCTCAAATCCCTAATCTCAATAAATCAAAGGTTTGGTTGGATAAAGAATAATAAAGGGTATGGATAATTTTTGGGATATAAATTGGTGTAAAAATAAAAATAAACAAAACAAATAAATTAAAATCCTAAGTGTGGTTAATCACTATCCCAACCATCCCATGAATAAGACTCATATCATAGAATAACTCACGCTTTAACACTTGAAACACACGCTTTAGGTAGACACGAATTATACTCAACAAAATCTTAATCAAAGAATAATCCTTAATTGGCATTCCCATAACTGCCAATTCCCATTCAATCCATAGATATAATACAACAAATAGTGGTGATATCGACCACTTACATAACTCTACATCGTTGGCTTAAAATAAACATCCAACTCTTTTTTCTTTCTTTTTCTTTTCTCATTTTTTCTAATTTTTTTTTTTTTTTTTTTTTTTTTTTTTTTTTTTTTTTTTTTTATAAACATAGATGTGTAAAATTTCACCACATCACTACAACTTTCTTTCCGGATAATTTTTATTCATACTTTTCATACTTTCAGAAATAACGCTAATAGTGAAAGTAGTAAACACACGAAAAATAAACTCAAAAGATATACAATATTTACTTTCACTCCAATTTGCATTGTGCAATTTCCCGACCTAACCATAGATAATGAATTACGCACGCGAACACAGGTAATGTAAGGAAACACACTCTGCCTATAGCAATTAACCAACCACGGACTTTAATCTACAGGGTAGGCTAAGGTTTAAGGTGTAACGAAACATTTTAAACATAGGTGTAAGAAACGAAAGGAATGGCTCTGAGGGTTTTTCTAGGGGTATCTTACTCTTAAAATGAGAGTAACAAAAGGGTTTATACGGGGGTTAACTAACCAGTGTAGTTAGTTAATAACACATAACATATAAAGGCTATTTGGGTGTAATCCTAGAAATTTACCAATTTAGACAAGTCATTCCAATTAAATAAATAATACTCATTATGGTGGTCTCGAATAGTATACAAGCCAAGTTCTAAAGTTTACAAGTCACCGGCACACTCATAGATTTGTGAATTTTGGAAAAATCACAATTTTTGAAAATAACGTCATGTGTGCAGTTATGTAACATAGATCTTAAACAAAAACATGCTAAAAAATTTTTAAGTTTGATATATTAAGCACAATTTAAGCATAATTTTTGAAAAAGTTTAGGACAAGTAATTGTTAAGTGTTCTAATTCTCCTATCCCCCCACTTAAGTTAAACAACGTCCTCGTTGTTTGTATAAAAGGTTAAAAACTGGAAATAAAAAGAATTAGAACGGAAAAACTCCCCTGAGATTTGCTCGGTATGATCCTCCATTAGTGTAAGAGCAAAAATCATCTTTCTTGTGGATTAGAACGTTAAAGCTTCATACTTGATGTATCCACAGAAAATTCAGGAAACTATAATACCACCAACACTTTAAAACACACCTAAGATAAGAAAGGTTCAACTTGCATAATACATTAGTAGTTAGGAAAAATAAAACTTAAAAATTAAAACTGAAAATCATCAGGTCAGTCGATGCGCCGTATCTTATTGAAGAAGATACGCCGTATCGAGCCTGGAATTAATACGGATCAGAATAAAGATGCGCCGCATCCTTAACCAGGGATGCGCCGCATTAAAATAAACTGATAAATAGTTTTAAAGTCGAAAAATAAAATGAAAATGAAATAAAGGATAGGATGCGTCGCATCTGTTTAAGCAGATACGGCGCATGTAGTAACCAAACAGACTGTTAACAGTCTGTTGCAAAAATGACTCGTTCCACGGTCTAATCTCATACGTCCTCTCGTACTCTCATGCTGAACTTAATGCCAGTCTTCGTCAAACATAACAAGAAATATAAACTGAAACATTAAACATAAGCATAAGAATAACGATAAGTACAATCCGAAAAAATAATAATGTGTGGAACAATGTCAGTAAAACAAAAGGGTAAGATCATGGGTGAGCGGTGTCGTCCGGATGGGTCCCAGAAGTGCTGGCTCCATCAGTCCTCTGGCGGACTCTGCGCTCGTACGTACGTGCTACTCCCGTGATCTCAGTACCATCAGGACGGGTGTGGGTGATACCCTGATGCTCTAATAGTCTGCTCACACTCCTGACCACCCACTCTAAGTCTCTCCTCAGTACCATCACCTCTCCCTCGACTGCGTCGAGTCTCTGAATCACGGTGCGTGGGGGTACTGGTGCCTGTGGCACCTCCTCGTCGGCAGGAGCAGCAGCCGGAGGATCCTGAGGTCCTCCCTGCTCCGCCTCCGCCCCTGCAGCTCTGGCGGGCCCTAATGCTGCCCAAAAGTGGCCCCCAGCAGCCACCTGGCAGATCGCCAGTCTAACCAAATAGTCCCTGTCGATAACTGGGAGACGAGCCACCACAACCTCCAGCCCCGCTGGAATCTCCGCTCCAATAACTCCAAAATGGCGGGCCAGCCTCGAAACAAAATGCCCGCCAGTCATGTGGCTCCTCCGATCTCTCCCAGCAGCTGATCGGTGGAGGTAGTGTGCCAAAAAGTGGGGGATGTTCACCGGCATCCCCTCATCCATGCTCCTAAGTAGGAAGAGGTCCAGAGTGGTCACCTTTTCAGGTGACTGACCCCTCCCAGCAATAGTAAGTGCAATCAGCCTGTGACACAGCCTCCTCATCGGCTCCCTGATCAAAGTATATGAGGGGGTGGAAGTAGTGATGTCGCCCCCCGAAGAAATCCTGAACCAGTAATCACTGAATACCCCTCTGTCAGGGACAACCCGTAAACTCTCAGCCCAGTACCTGGCAAACCCAGCAGATCCAAGCTCCTCCTCAGTGTGTAGACCCAAGGCTAAAATAAACTGCCTCATCGACATCTGCCTGTGCACACCTCCTAACCTGAACACCAGAGTGTCAGCTGTATCAATCTCCACATCCGTCTCTCTGTAATGAATAGTGCTAAAGAACTCCAGCATGAGCTCCCTAATCAGAGGCTCGTCAACCCTAAACAGTCGCTCCCAAGCACTAGACCTGAACTCCACCTCATCATCACCTCCAACAACAACCATCTCCATACGACGCTGTAAGCTCGCAGCTGCATGTCCACCACCGATCAATCCCACATCGTCAAAATTCAGAACCTGGACTCTAAATATTTTCTTGAAGTAAACTGAGTCAAGCCTATGCAAATAATCCTCTAGAGTGCCATCAGTAAGTCCCATGTTCTCGAATCGTAACCATTGGTGCCTTTGTGCGATATCTGGTAGTGTCATCTGAAATAAACATTCAAAGTCAGTAAACAGTCTGCAAGTAAGGTAGATACGGCGCATTTGATTAAATCAATGCGGCGTATCTGTATAAAGTATAAGAGATGCGGTGCAAGACAACAGATACGGCGTATTGAGATGCGTCGTATCTAGATTAATCAATACGGCGTATCTAAAATTTTAGCAATTTTGAAATAGGTCGTTACGCCGCATTAATCAACCTAGATGCGCCGCATCTAAAAGCATATCAGCATAAAATAAAGGGTTAGGCACGTTTTTCAAGAATCCGTATCCGTGACGTAAACTTCCACTAAATATCACAGTATAATATTCTCCTTATATCAGTTCAATCAACCACAGCTAATTTACCTTCCCGCTAAATATTCAAAATCAAACCCAAAACCTAAATTTTCGGTCGATTCAATTAGTGCCAAATTCGATGTCCAAATCTAAAATTAACTTAGGGGAAATAATTAATTCCAAGTTCTAATCATATCCCTATATCGTTTAAGCGCGAATCGATTCAATCCTATAAACCCTAATTTTCGTATTAATCAAAATTAAATCGAAATGTAACAATTACCTTAGTATTCGTGATTAGGAGAAGGATTAATGCTCGGATTAAAGGCGGATTAAAGAAAGATGATCGGATTTTGAGTATAATTTTAGTGCGTGTTCTTAACTGTGTGTATTTATGCGGCGTATTCCCGTCGTATTTATAGGGCGACACGATGCGCCGTATTAGAAAATTTGGATGCGCCGTATCTATTTAATTCCGTTGACTAGTCAATAAGTCCTAGTTGGTCAGGGATACGGCGCTTTGGATATTAAGATCCGCCGTATCTCTATGTTAGTTAACGAAATTTAAATAAAGAACGTACCTTGGCCTCCGCAACACAGTTCCTTATACATCAAATGTGGGTTAAAACGGCACACCATATAGATGAATTCAAAATAAGAGTAATAGGCATAAACGTTTCATTAATAATTGTAATCTTACTGTTTAGTTGATAAGGATTTATTCCGAGGTTAGGAACAAATATCGTTTTTAAGCGTGCAAAATTAAGATTACGATTTGAATCAGATGTATAATAAGGATAATAAAACTGAGATGATAATGTAGAGAACTTTCCTTTGGGCAGTTGAATTATTGTAGAGTTTACCTGGGATTCTATTTCAAGAATTAAAGAAGTTCAATGTTACCAGTACTGAGTTTTCCTCCACTCTTCCCGTCTTATGTTCGGTCACTTCAGCTAGCGTCTCATGGTTTGGTTCAGAATGTAATCCTTCTTGGTGATGCTTGAGTCATCATTTATCCTGAAAATAAACAACTTGCACACGAGAGTAGCGGACCGATCAAGGTAAATATCAAAAATCAACTATATTTATCAAATTATATTCGTCGTATTAACAAAGGTTAATGCGCCGTATTTTCGTTACGTTCAAAAATAAAAGATTTTTGATTCAGTAAGATGCGCCGTATCGATAGAGATCGATACGCCGTATTTGTTTAATAATTCGCAAACTGTTTTTAATTAAAATAATAGATACGCCGTATCTGCGAAAGCAGATGCGTCGTATGGCGTTAACGTTTTAGAAAAAATTTTTATCAAAACAGATACGCCGTATCTACAAAAGCAGATGCGTCGTATTACTTTATCGCTTAGAAAAATTTTCTTGTTAAAAACAGATACGCCGTATCTTGGGGAAAAGATGCGTCGTATCGAATTAATTAAACGCGTTGTATTAAAAAAAAATTAAACGCAATACGCCGTATCTGAGAGATCAGATGCGCCGTATCGTTTGATTTAGCACAGTACAACGATAGCAGAACAGAAAAATACGAAAAATAAAAATAAAAATTAAACACACGAAACAAAAATAAAACACACAAAAATAAAAACAAAAGCAAACAAATAACACACAATACAACAAATATGCAAAATAGTACAATGATGCAATTTAATCTAATAAAAAGAAAAACAAATCAAGATACACCACGAGTATTTTAATTAGGTTTTTCTATTAAAATACTAAATCAAATTAACAGATAATAACAATTCACTCCCCGGCAGCGGCGCCAAAAACTTGATGCGCGTGATGTGTCGTTGCGGTTTAGCAGTTTTAATGCCTACTCAAGTTTTAAATTTATATTTAGCCGACTTATCAATAACACACACACTTAACGAGCAGTGTACCCGGTCAGTATGAAGATAATGGTAAGTAGAGTGTCGATCACTAAGAGTGGAACGTATAATCTCGTTAATCTAATCAGTATTTTAATATCCTAACGCAAGGGGGTTTCAGCCTGAGAGACTGGCACAGTTTTGTTTGCAATTAAATAATAAAATAAACAAATAGGCACGAATCAGCAAGTAGCACACACGTACACAGATAGATACTAGAGACAATAAGAGGGCTGTCCTTATGATTAAGTAGATTGTCACTTGTTTTATTGATAGCTTTATATGAAGTGTATGTAATTAACCCTTTCTCGTTGGTCCTATTCTTATCGGCGAGTAAACCCTTAATGACGACTTATGTCTAAAAGTTATTCCTAAGTGATCAATTTAGAAACAACCGTGGGAGCCACACCTTGTCCCGCAGTCGGGTGCCCGCAAGCCACTAATAAACACAGAGGTGGTCAATGCACTAATAAGTAGTAACCAAAGACATCAACATATAAACTTTAATTGATGGGAAAGCAAGTATTAAAGGGAGTGCAATCTTTCCGTTGTCACATTACACAAGCCACCAATCCTGATGAATTAAAGTTTGCTAAAACAATAAAACAAAACTACTTAATGAATTAAATACATGCAGCACCTTCTTACAGCTCTTGTATCTTCGATTTGGGTGTGTCTTGTGCAGCCTTCTTGACTGAATTCGTCCTTCTCTTCTGTTCGGTCTTTAGGTTTTCGAACTTCCGAATCTCTGAATCTCTTAATGCGTCTGGTCTACGGGGTATTTATAGTTTGTGTCTGAGGGAAGATGCGGCGCATCTACTTAAGTAGATGCGGCGCATGTACTTAACTTCGCGTGGGGTCCAAGATTATAATATTCAGGAATATTCGTACACCGCCAGAAGATGCGGCGTAACTCTTTATTAGATGCGGCGCATGTCCTCTTGTATCTTGGATCGTATCTGGTGACATCTTGATATAGATGCGGCGCATGTTGATAGTGAGATGCGGCGCATCTGGAGCAGAATTGACTTGATCTTGTCCATGTCAGTAGACTTCCACTTTATGTACGTTTTGCTCCATAATTAGTCCATAATCGCTAAGTTTCACCAAATGCTTGTTTTTACCTGAGAATTACAAAAGTAAACAATTAAGTATCAATCCTCATACATAATATAGTAAAACAAGTCAAATTAATAGGATAAATGATAGTAATAAAATGTACTTATTTGAGTTCATCACCCATATTAATAATAATATCCCATTCACTATTCACTCATACTCTCTCTTCTCTCTCTCTCTCTAGCCGCCGACGATCCCCGTCTGGCCACCACCACCACTGCCGGTGATTATTCCAGCCACCGGAATATTTTCTGGTGAATCATTTTCTTTGCCGAATTGATAGATCGACCGTTTATACCCCTTTCTTGAAAGTTTGAGCCCTTGGCTCCCACCACAACCAGCCTCACGCGCCACCATTGTCGCTGCCTTCACCACCGAGCCACCACCACACACACTCGCCGCTTCCTTTCTCGGTAAAAATCCACCCACGCGCTTTTATTTCATATTTTTCTTTAATTTTATCAAACCCTAATTTTGTTATTATTATTTTTTTATTAAATCTGATTTAATAATAACGATTTATAAATAAAATGGATGTCAAAATGGTGAAACCCTCGTGTGGAAAAACCCTCCCCTCCATCTTCTCGGTGTAACTCAGTCACTCGGTCAACTCACTGAGTCAACTTGGTTCAATCGGTGAGGGTTTGATTATTTTTTATAATTAATTTGTTCTTGTGTTATTTCTTTTGATGTGGAATCATTTTGTTGAGTTTGGTATTGATTGAGGTCCGTTTGGTTGATGACTGTCTCGGCAGTCGACATATAGTCGAGCCGTGACTCACGGTGAGTCACGGCGTGAGAATAGGGACTTTTGTATGTGTTTGATTTGTGCGTGGATTATATGTTCAAGGTTGTGCTATTGATATTATGAAATCGTTGTTATTAGATATTTTGGGTTTGCGTTGGATTTGATTTTATGTCGACAGTGAATTATGTTGTTTGTGTCGGTTTGGATATTTGTTTTGTTTAAAAGAGTTGGTATAAAAATAGAGTTAGATTAATAAATAAAATATGTGTATAAGGTTTTGTTGTATGAGATATTCGAATTTTGTTGTTGGTGGTTTAGTTAGTTTGCTATGTTCGAATCGGGACTTTTATTTGCGACATAGGATTAGATGTTGATGTGGATTGTTTAGGAGTTAGATAATATGGTATTTGTTGTGTTTGTGAATAAAGTGGTTAACCGAGACCACCAACGGCTCGGATTAATTCGGCCATGACTCTGGGAGTCACGGCCAGGTTAATAACTTGTCGTTTAGTTGATTACTTATTTCTTCGCGAGTCGTACATATTATTTGTCGTTCTTTATTATTTATTTTTCGTTAGAGTCGTGAATTTAGTTAGTCGTTACTTATTTTTCTATCTTATTTTATTTATTTAAATGTTGAGTCGTGTTATATTTAGGATAGACGTTTGTTACTTATTTATTCGTTTGTTATCGATATGAGATGTTTTGGAATATTTGAAACATTATGGGATACATTGCAACACATATGAGATACTTAATATTTAACGATTGGGTTTGAATAATATTGTAATGATGTGACATTGTGGACAAGAATTGGACGTATTGGATTTACGGTATTAGTTATTTTGACTATTATGGACCTTTTGGTACACGAGACGGAAGGGTACGTTAGACTCATAGGAGCTTAACCTACCGGGACCCGAACTATACAAAATGGCCGATAAAACTGAACAACTAATATTCACGCGAATGATATGTCCAATTATAAATTAAAACTTGTAAAACTCGTCGATAATTGAAATATCCAAATAAGTCGTACGACTTGGGAATGTTTTATAAACGGGCACTTCATGCCAAAATTTCGTAAAATATTTTATAAACTTAAACTATTTATGATTTATTCAATGTTTCAAAACCTTTTCAAAACTCTTATGTTTTAACAAATATAACATCTATTTTGGGAAAAACGGGAAAAAGCCGAAACTATCTATCGATGTCGTTTATTTGTTTATTTATTCTTTTTCTGATTTATTTCTTTCCTTCATATTCCTTTCTTCTTCTCTTCTCGTCTTTCATAAATTACTTGAATATTATTTCTGAAACATATTACTTGTCAGGTTGTGCCGATCCAGTATCATTATGCTTTTACTCTTGATGTGGTCATGCTCTATTACTCCTTGATGCCAGTTGTGATGTTTGTGATATTTTTGCATTGCTGCGTACTAAGGTGAGTTCATAGCCCTACTTTTTACTTGCTTAACTGTTTTATATACTACTTGGTGTGAGATACATGCTACTGTTTTTACTATGATCACAATTGTTTACAAACTGTTATTTGAAATGGAAACTTTGCTGACCACCTGATAAGCACTAAGTACCTTCCTTGCCAACAGCAAGTCCCTCGATCATGAACCATTAATCACCTGTTGACCGGGTAGGCAACACGGGTGAGCGCGATTATAGTATATAGGCCTATAGGATTGACCATCCCATCCCTGTTGACCGGGTAGGCAACACAGGTGTGCTATATTTGAGTTACCTAGGTATTTGGCAAGATACCTACATTGGGGGTAACTATTATGATTATGAAATTCCGCGGTTACTGTCGACTTACGCCAGGATTACTGGTTCCGGTTAACGCTTTGAGTTTCATGAGCTTAGTGCAGTGGTAATATCTGAACTTTCGGGCATTTAACAACGTAGCCCATTTTCTTGGAAACTTGAAATGTTGTGATCAACTGCTTTACTTTTAAACCTATGAATTCACTCAACCTTTGTGTTGACTTTTAACATGTTTATCTCAGGTGTTAGAACTTTTCTGCTGCATATCTTACTTCTGGAGGAGTTTGGCGAAGGGCATGGCATGGTCGTAGAAGACTCTAAAAACTGTTTGGGACCGCTTTAAATCGTTTAAATCTATATCTTCCGCACTATTTTTACATGATGTAATAAAAATATTTATCATTATGAATTTTTCTTTTCTAAAACGGTTTAAGCAAAACCGTTCTTTGTACCTTGTGTTATGAAAACTATCGAATAACACCCTGTAGGGAATAACCTTCTTGATTGTGTGGATCTATTCGGGTGGTCTTGGATCTTGAAAGATCAAGAAACCCATTTGAGTTAGTTTGTAGAGAGAAGTTTAGAGAGAGGTGGGAGACTCTTTGTGAAAATCTGTATAATTGAATTAATGTGACAAGAGTTCCAACCCTTCCCAAGTGTGGGAAGGGGCTTATATACTACTACATATTTGGTGCCCCTAGTGGGCTGTGGAGTGAGCTGACAGTGGGGAAAGCCCCGACCCACTCCACAAATATAAATACGACTAAGCTAATACTAATATTACTAATAATACTAAACAAATATATATAAGCCTACGAGCTATATAAATGCTAATTAGATGCTCGGGGTGACCGAACCTTCATATGAATATTTATATTCCTAACAATCTCCCCCTAAGGGAGGTCACCCCGGAAATAATAACTTGAATTCTAGCATTTTATCTTTTGATCTTGACTTCATAGCTCGTAGTCTTCGATTCTTCAACGTCTTGTGTCTTTTTGCCTTTAGCAGTGATCTTTTGATGACCGTTCTTTGTCTTGGATGATCTTTGAGTATTCTTCGACTTTATCATCCAACATTTGTTTCCAAGTCATCTTTCAGCAGTATGTTTCCATGTGATGTGTAAATCTTTGAGCCGACATGCTCACACTATTTGGTGTCATGATCTTTAGCATCAGAGTTTGCAGAAGCCGTGTTAAAGGTCTTTTAGGTTGATCATGACTTTGTTAAGTTACAATGATGATGTAGTGTGAACATGTGGTAGAGGATTGGCATCTTTTCTGCAACCAGCTACAACAGCAACCAGCTACAGCATTCCTCAGCTACAATCGCCAGATGTTCCTGCATACGACAGTTAGCAATAAAACGTCCGGTACTTACAAGTTCGGACTTCGAGATTGTTAACAGCATAGTGTGAAAACTCTCTCTAATCCTTACCAAGACCGTTCCTAATCGAAAACCCACAGAGGGCTTTTTAAGATTGAACCGTAGCACATCAACGATTAGGTGAGTCGCTGGAGATCACTCCACGACTGTAGACCATTTGAAACTGTCGTGACCACTAAGCGCAATCCATAAAGAATTACCGAAGTGACCTGCTTTCAGGGCTGCTTGATGTTGACCCTGGCAGGAATTTCCATTCAATCATTGAGAATTACATTTGTAAATTCCCTCATAAATGTTCTGGCAGATTGCTAAGATCTGCGAAGGACTCATAAGTTTACAACTGGTGTCCTTAATGTTGAACAACCAGTGTAGAAGTAATTCGTGTCCCTAAGAGATCTTATTGTGCATCTCGTGGCTCTAGACTCGATAGTGCGTTTTGATTTAGTGAGCGGAGGCTGGAGAGGACTGCCACCTTTTCAATATCATCTAACTCGGAGTGAGAGAGACGATAGGAATGTATTGAACTCCGTGACAAATGAAACAAGAATCCTTTGAGGGACCTTGAGTGGCTAGGGAGGGTTGTGCAGCGTATCACTGGGTCCATGATACTTTGTCTTCAATGCCAGTAGTCAACTAAGTGATTCTGACAGCATATGTATTGACCCGGTTTCTGCCTAAGTTGTAAGGAGGGCTTCTTACTTTTCACCCTTTATCTTTACAATTCTTTTTCATTCTTCAACCCCTTCAGTGCTTACCGAGACTTCCTTACTAGTACCTTGTTGGGTTTGTTCCAGTACTAGCTCCATCTCAGTCGGCACTCTTCCCTTATCCACTTTTCTCCTTTTTCATCATACCTAAGGACTTCTACACTAACTAGTGGATTGTCCCTGGGTAGATCCCTCCGGCTCTGGCGGGATCGTGGGAACTTGAGCCTAACCTAACCATCCTTATAGCTCCATACATTCATTAAAATGGTCGGTCTTTGGTGTACTTCCACGATTGCCATAAACCAAATCTTTGAAAAATTTCTCAAAGTGTTCATGATTCTGAAACACATTTTTGCAAACACTTGAGAGTTTTATATTTTTCAAATGCTCCCCCTCAACATGTGCTCAAATGATTGTTTTATAAATTTGCACATGTCAGGTGAAGCTCGCACTTTTGAATTGATTGATTTTCCAAGAACATGATCATCGCGAGACACGCTTACATCACTAGTAAACTAGCTTGAAATTATTACCCGTCCAGATCACATTCAAGGAAGATCGCTCGAAATCGGTACATTCTACTCAGACACGTCCTTTGCGAGACACGCTTACATCACCAGATAAACTGGCTTGAAATTATTACCCGTCCAGGACATGTCCTTTCGACTACTGACTTTAGCTATCGTCAATTCATTGGTGAAGTCTGAGCCTTGCTCATGCTATGCCAAATCCTTTTTGTTCATTTGCTCCCCCTCAATATGTGCATCGATATACGAAAGAGTTTAGCACATATGGGAGAGCCTGACGTTTAAGTCCAAAACATCACATTTTCATTAGGTTTCATATTTAAATCACATTCTCTCCCCCGATCAAAAATTTCAAACCTTTTGAGATTTGTGATCCCAATTGATTTAAATAAGTTAGAAAATGTGGGAGAAAATGTGTCCGATTTAATGTAGTCTGATGATGGAACATACTATGCTCCCCCTTAATCTAAGAGGGAGATTCACTGCTTATTTTGCACAATTGATTATTATGACACAAATGATATTGACCTTTTAGCTCAAATGATGTAATCACCCACTTTTCTGAGTGAGTCAGTGGTCAACATCGATTATCCATCCACCAACAAATCTTCTCAAGTATTGTCGATCCCCACTTTGCGAGATCCGAGTAAGTACTTCTTTGTTGAAATGATGGTGGTGGAGGTGAAGGTGTTGTTGTTGTTTTTGTTGCCGATGTTGTTGTCGTGGTGAATTTCGAGCCAATCAATAGATTTTGAACGTCTGATTAAATGGTTGGAATGGGAACTGGCACATTCATTTTGGCTATGGAATCTGCATAAGAATATCAACACAGATATACATGCATACAGATACACTATTCCTAAATAGCTACCCTTCAGCAGCTTGCCACATTATTATACCAAGTTCATCTTATAATCAAACCCCAATCAGGAACTACGTCAAACCACTATCTAGCATGAAGAGCAAATAGCAATCATGAGCATGGCAATTCACACGGATTACAATATTCAATTCAGGATCTTAGGAACATGATTCTAACATAATAGCAATCTACCTAAGCGTATCCTGAGAACATATGCACAGTATCAACAACCATTAAGCAGTAGAGACAAACAACATTTGAAACTCATTCACTTAGTTCATACAAATGTCATAGGAGCATTCAAAAACATCAAACACAATTGGTTTTCTAACTTCTTTTAGGTTTTGAGTCTTAAAGCATTATGGGGATTATACGAGGATTCCAAAGTAACACAAATGAACCTTCTAGATACATAAAGCTAGGAAACTATAAGCAAATTGCACATAATGTCCTAAACTTTCTAGCAACTAACACACTTGGTCATTTGATATATTTAAGCATGATCCTCTTCAACTAATTCCCCATTAACTACAAAACCATTTCTAACAAGTATGATTTAACCAATAAATCCGTTTGATGATATAAAATTTGAATTCACTCTCCCCCTCAATCAATGACCCGTATTCTAGTTGAACCTCAACTAAAATCACGCTTAACCCCACAACTCATCAAACAAGAACTGTCGTGAGGTTTTGTAGTCGTTGATTGAGTGACAAATTTTATGCATAATCCAAGTATAGACAAATTTCATACAACACAAAATCACCAAGTGTCTCACAAATAATTTTCAGAAGAATCATAGAATGAAAACTATTTGTTATACTAAGAAGATTTCTCTTCTTTTACAAGAAATGACGCACTGAAACGTACATCAAATCAGGAAACATGGATATAAAGTAATCCATGCCCAGGTGAACGTCACCCAGTTGGAGGAACAGCCGTCTTTTTGGCGACGTGCTTTCCCCAGTTTGAAGCTCGGGTTGCTATCTAAAGTAATAGCAAGCCATTTTAGACATGTTTTAACAATCCATTTTAACTTCTGCTCGAGCTTCATTTAAAGAACCGTGCCATTATTGAATGACATTTCTAAGTCCGTAAATGTTATCGATAAACAGAAGACATGCCTAGGTGAAACTATTTTTGGTATTTTCTATTTTTTTTCAATTTTTATGGTTTTTCTGGTTTTACGTTTCTCTATTTACAATTAGCATGAATTCTATGTATCTATTTACAAGATGGTATAAGATATGAACAAGTATATATATACAAGGATACGAACCAGAAACCATTACTCCTCAGCATTCTGAATCTTCTCCGCATTCATCACTTGACTTGCTGAAGAGCAATGTGAGCACTTTCAATCAGGGAATGATTCTGGCTCAACACTCTCCCCTAATTAGTGCTCTCCCCCAATCTGACAACCATTCTGATGAACACCCAAAATAGGAAGAAGAAGAAGCCTTTGGATGAACACCCATAATAAGAAGAAGTCTTTTGATAACCAAATGCATGCCGTCTTCAATCTTCTAACACTCCCGTCCTTGATTGACGCCGTCAAAAACCTTATGCATCTCTTCGGTAGTTTAAGTTGAGCCTCAACTGAAATCTAGCTTAACCTCACAACTCATCAAACAAGAACTGTCATGAGGTTAAGGTTAACATCAAGTTGGACTTAACCTAAAACTACGGAACAACTTGAGCCTAACTTAACTCCACAACTCATCAAACAAGAACTGTCATGGGATTAAGTTAAATATCAAGTTGTAAGAAAAGAGCTCAACATTTTTTGACTGTGGAGAAGACTGTAGACTCGAGCTTCTTCAAGATTGCCCAATGTGGAGGAATAGAATACCAATCATCTTTATCTCACCAAATGCCTTCCAGTAACCTTACATGTAACCCATCAGCCCGCAGCATACACATGAGAAGATAACTCCCAACAGAGAATGTAGAGGAGACTAACGACTCGACCTTCTTCAGTCTTTAGTATAACACCAAAGTAACAAGTTGAACCACTGATCATCTATAGAATGTATCCATATTTGGATATTAAGCCCTGATCACGTGAACCTGTTGTGCGTCCTTGATGTACACATTCTCTCTCCCCTGATGGTTACGATTAATCAGCACATAACGTAGCAGTGAAACGATAATACCAAGGTAACAAGTTGAACCACTGATCATCTACAGTATTTATCCATCCTGGATATTAAGCCCTGATCACGTGAACCTGTTGTGCGTCCTTGGTGTACACATTTCTCTCCCCCATGATGGTTACGATTAATCGGAATCATCATCATGATGTGTACATGCAGCTTAATGACGTGTACATGAAGCATTGACTAGAAACCCTTTGTTACTGATTGTACCAGCCCGTGAGACGATGTAGATTAGCATTCCATGACCATGTTCTTCAACACCTTGATAGACGGAAGAAGTAGTGTTGGAGAAACATGGTTTGCACGACTCCTGAACTGACGTATTCAGGAGTCGTATGACCATTTCTCAATCATCAACCAACATGTAGATTAATATTCACCCTTTCCCCCCCTCAAAAATTGCATATGCCTGCCAACTGCAATTTTTGATGATTGAACTAGTGAATATGAATACCATCAACGGTAAGTAGCTCCACTTGACGGTTCTTGAAGACTGACATGTTGTTTATTCACCCTTTCCCCCCCTCAAAAATTGCATATGCTTGTCAACTGCAATTTTTGGTTGAATACGTGAATAAAAATATACTCCAATATGCGCCGATCCACTTGAAGACTGAATAAGCACGGAAAGAGCATGAATCTTGTTGATGAGAATGGCCATTAATAAGAAGACTCCTCTTCTTTTGAAGATAAAGTGCACTCAAGCGTACACTTTTCTTTTCTTTGAAGAATGAGGCCTGAACTGATGTATTCAGACGTCATTTGATGAAGAGCGAGGCCTGCACTGACTTGTACAGACGTCATTATGATGAAGAACGAGGCTTGAACTGCTGTATTCAAACGTCATTTGATGAAGAACGAGGCCTGCACTGACTTGTACAGACGTCATATGATGAAGAGCGAGGCCTGCACTGACTTGTACAGACGTCATTATCTCTCTCTTTACTACTTCTCTCATCTAACTCTTTACCAACCCCATTATCATTTTGTTGGCTTGATGTCGTGACCACTGATGGAGAAAACCCAATATGATGAACTTGAAACTGAAGTAACATAACCCGAACTTGTGACTTAAACTTGTGCTAATGCGAGACAAAGAGCGGTGCAGAGACTTCGTGCAACATCGAATCCCTAAGTACTCTATACTCTTCAACCAACCAACCATCAAGTATAAGACATACATCACCTCTTGGATATCCACAACTTCGTGTGACACTGAGCACTACAACGTGACCCCTTAAAGTGATAGTTATTTTGTAATAGGGAGAAAGAAAAAATAACTAGATATCCAAGTCCTTGTCATTGTATTGAACGCTCGAACAAGGATCTCGAAGAATCTTCATCCAACCTCCCCGATATCTTCAGATGCTAAGTACACGCACCCATGAAATTTCACTTCAGCCTTAAGTAAATAATACTGAACTAACCCCGTAGTCACATCTTGTCAATTAAAAGCCTCGATTCAGCCATTTGTGATGTTATAACTGAGCTTCGATAATGGTTTTAACCCGATCCTGGTCAAGAGCGCATAGTCCATCATCACGGAATTTTACAAATCTATGGTTTAAACCGAGAAATAAGTTCTTTCGCGGGATTTTACAAAACCAAGAAGAAACCGTGAGACAGTAACCGATTGAATGTGGCGTGACTGATTTGGTTTTGGTGAACATCAGTTTGGGTTAAGAATATTTCGTGAGAATTACAGATCACATCACAACTTTTAACACCTTTGGCCAACTAACCAACCTTGTACAAAGATTAGTGACCACTCGATGAAGAAAACCCGATACACCAATACTGAAAACTGAAGTAGAGGACCCCAAATTTGTTACTTAAGCTTGCACTAATGTTGGAAGAACGGTGTAGAGAATTAATGCTCAAAGCAAATCTCTAAGAGCTCCATACCCAACCAAAGTATGAGACATTAACACCTCTTGCGATTATCGACATCGTCATTGACGTGTGACACTGAGTACTCCCATGACTCTTAAGTGATAGTTACCCCGACTGCTGGTAACTAGATAACCCAAGTCTTCAACTTAAAATTTTAAGCACGAGCAAGTTATCATTGAAGATCATGCATCCAACCAACCCCGACTTCAAGATAAAATAAGTAGACGCCTTCGTGAAATTCAACTTCAATCACAAATAAAGGATACCAGATTAACTTCGTGATCATCTTGTGCTGTTGACTAGCCAAAAAGAGAAGAAACATGCGCAAATTCTTAGAAGTGCCCATGACTCATAGTCAGTCCTATCAAACAAAGCTGTTTGACCCAGCTACTTGGATGTGGAATAGTTGTCGTACTGTGTACAGGATTTTACAGTTCTTGAGATTTATCTGAGAAATAAATTCAAGAACTAACTGCACAACCGTAAGCATCAAACTGCTGTAGACTGAAGCACTGAATCCTGAACTGCTGTAGACTGAACCACTGAATCCTGAATCGCTACGATCTGACCTGCTGTAACCGACACTGCTAAGATTCAAACCGCTGGAGACTGAACCGATACGATCTGACCCGCTGTAACCGGAACCGCTAAAATTCACATCGCTGGAGACAGAACTTCTAGGAAACTTGCGATAATTCTCCCCCTCAAAAAGGACATGAAATGACCTTTTTGCCAAAGCTGAGAGTCCGTGATGTTTGTGAATTTGTCAGGCACAAAACATGGAAAGAGACAAATGAAACTACTGCAACGAAGATGGTGATTAAGACTCTCTTGTAGTAACCCCTTGCTTTCTTCATCATCAATGGTTTAGTAGATTAACAATTCATTGAAGCTCGTAATATGCCAAAACCGCTTGATGAAATGCATATGACTCTAAAGTGAGTAAGAGGTTAAAACATGTCTCCAAAAAAATCACCTCTTGTCTTTAAGCCTGACTACCTCTTGAGAAGATCTTGAACAACAATCCCATTAGAAGCTTGAGAAACAACAATCACTTGATGAAGCTTGATAAAGAACAAGTCCGCGACTTAAACTTGCACTAAATTATGATTTAGAACCTATATTGAGCACAACAACGTAACTCCTTTAAATATAGGTAGTGATATATACCCAACCTTCCATCCTTAATTGTATATATCCACTTCGTGAACATCCAAGTCTAAGCACCTTAAATTGCAAATTGTGATTTAGAACCTATATTGAGTACAACAACGTAACTCCTTTAAATATAGGTAGTGATATATACCCAACCTTCCATCCTTTATTGTATATATCCACTTCTTGAACATCCAGGTCTAATCACCTTAAATACGCTTGAGCAAGGGTCATCAAACATCGTGCATCCATCCACCCCGAGATGTTTGTGACACTAAGTACACCAACCCGTGAATTAACAAACCAACCAAGTTACCATAATTTCCCAATTCCTGCTGATCTTGAAGCACAAACTTATCCCGAAAAAGCAGTCAAACCCCGTAAGTTTCATTATGTCTACATCCAAGTCTAGCCTACTTGTCCAATATTAATTTCACGGGATTTTACAGCTCTTGAGATTTAAACCGAGAAATCGAATCTTTCGCGAGATTTTCTAAAATCTACAAGAGAAACCGTGAAATCAACACGAACAGTTAAGGGTGAAGTGCAATATTAATTTTCGAAATTCAAGTCACAGGAGTCAAATCACAACTTGATCAAATCGCAACAAGTCGAGTCACAGATTGTCAAATTGCAACAAGTCAGATTGCAATCCACCAAGTCACAATAAGTCAAATCGCAAGTGTCAACTCGCAACGTCATATCGTAACTGGTCAAATCGCAATCCGTCAAGTCGCAACAAGTCAAAGCGCAACTGGACAAATAGCAATTAAACAAATTGTAATTCGACAACTATAACTCAAATCGTAAACATCAAATTGCAGGCTCACTCAAGTCGTAGGTACAAATAGAACAATGCTGACGAATCCCCACCTCTGTAATCCCGATGACATTCATAAACTCAAGTACAAGCCGAGACATGTGTATACTCGTGAAGTTTTAAAACAACCAAGGTGCCACTCATCTTGCAAAAATTGTACAAAAAAAAAAAAAAAAAAAAAAAAAAAAAAAAAAAAAAAAAAAAAAAAAAAAAAAATTAATTCAATGTATTGAAAATACATTTGAATAATTCCATTTCAACTCAGTCAAAATTAAGTTTAAGCAACTTAACTTATTTTCTCATACCATTCGCTGCAATCTAAGCACATTGGATGTTGATTCAATACACCAGCCCAATAGTCAAATAAACCAAACTCGGCCCAATCCGGATAGACACATTTGCAGCCCATGTCATGTTAAATTTTCGGATCCTACAACCACTTAATCTCAACCCAAAACACTATGTTTGTTATACTTGTCAGCCCAAATTAAAATTGGATCCGACCCAATTCTCATTCATCATCCACGATGGGCTCGGTTAACAAAACATTTAATCCACACATACCCTAATCACCCGGGTATAAAACACCCACATTAGCACAAATCCAAACCCTAACCATTAGCTAATCCGCCCCCATCTTCCTCATCACAGCACTCAGCCACATTGCACAAACCCTAATCATAATCATAATCAAATCCGCCCCCTTCACCTTCATTATGTTCAGCCCTCCAACACCTCAAATCCATCCTCCTTCACACAGCCAAACCCTTATCTCAAAGCCATCCGCCCCATTTCACCATCTCATATTAACGAACACCAATGATCTCCCTTAAGATCTTTCAAGCGAGTCAAAGATTTAAGGTAAGTATTTATTTCTGTTATTCGTTTCTCAAGCGAGTCAAAGGAAGAACATAACACACTTGTTATGATTCTTTCCTTGTTAAGATTCGGATATTTAACAGAGGCCAAGCTTCAAAATAACTCGATCCTTTTGATAGAGTATAAACGAATCTGAGAAAGAAAATAACCTAAGTGTTATATGTCTTAACTCTATTGATTCGGATAGTCTCTGAAGTAACTCTTCAAGAATCATGATCGATGATGGATTAGTTTATCGTGTGAAGTACTTTACCAGTCTCGAAATGGCTCTGTGTAACACGAAATTAAAACTGAGATCTATGGTGAATTATCTCTGATTGAATCTATGATGATATCATTTTCGTGTGTATGTACATGATACTTTAGTTGGAGAACACGAAAGATGGGTCTGAGAGCTCATCAGTCGTAGTATGTAAACTTTTGTTGTTTGGTTGTGCTTTGTGGAGTGACATAGCAGTTACCGTGATAATTGTATTAAGAAAGATTGTTAGGATTTGTTGATGTTGACTGTGAAATCGTTGATGTTGTGTCTTGAAGATATGTTGTAATTGTTAGTATTGTACAATGACTTGTGCTTCTTCTTGTTCTATCATATTGTGTTTGCAACTAGTTGATTAGATTGAATTAGACACATGGTTGACATAAGCATAAGCAGAGATACCGCATGTATGCAAGAGCACACAAACCGCGTCTGTGCAAACACACAAGCCGTATACAAGTTAGAAACACAAACCGAGTTCGTGACAAACCGAGTTCGTGACAATACATACAAACCGCGTTCGAAGTTAAACAGACAAACCGAGTTCATGGTTGTACAGACAAACCGAGTTGGTGAGTATTTAGACAAACCGAGTTCATGATATTATGGACAAACCGAGTCCAGGGTTAAACAGACAAACCGAGTCTGTGAGCCAATAGACAAACCGCGTCATAGACAAACCGCGTTTGACCAGTCAAAGCTGTCACTCTCACCTTTTTGTCTTTTACCCCATTTTTGGCAAACAGCCAAACACCATCCAAAAAATCATACACAAACCGCATCCAAGAAATTCATCATTTTACACACCAGCAGCTACCAAGAACATCACCTTTACAACCAAGTCCTTAAACCGAGATCTCAACAACCAATATTAAATATAAGTAGTACTGGAACAATAACATCAAGCAGACCGAATCCATCTTCAAATCGACCATATCTTCGAGTGTCACTACTTTCACATCCTTAAAATTATTTGGTGACTTTAAAATTATAAGGTATCTTTAAAATCTGTGACTACTTTCACATCTTTAAAATCTGTGACTACTTTCACCAACCCAACAGAAAATTCACAAACAACATCAGACAAAAGCAAGTAAATGACCCCCACATAGATTCTTCATAATGTTTCCAAAACAGAAACAAAAAATTAGTAACGCCCCACAACGATGAGATATAACAAAACATGACCCAAGAATCAAATTTATTGAACAATATGAAATGATTCGACCAAAAGAAGATGCAAGCAGTTAGACACAAAAAAATGTTCGAACCATACATAAAGAATAAATTAAGACCGACACACAATCAAACCGGATCTAACCATGGCTCTTGATACCAATTGTAGGGAATAACCTTCTTGATTGTGTGGATCTATTCGGGTGGTCTTGGATCTTGAAAGATCAAGAAACCCATTTGAGTTAGTTTGTAGAGAGAAGTTTAGAGAGAGGTGGGAGACTCTTTGTGAAAATCTGTATAATTGAATTAATGTGACAAGAGTTCCAACCCTTCCCAAGTGTGGGAAGGGGCTTATATACTACTACATATTTGGTGCCCCTAGTGGGCTGTGGAGTGAGCTGACAGTGGGGAAAGCCCCGACCCACTCCACAAATATAAATACGACTAAGCTAATACTAATATTACTAATAATACTAAACAAATATATATAAGCCTACGAGCTATATAAATGCTAATTAGATGCTCGGGGTGACCGAACCTTCATATGAATATTTATATTCCTAACACACCCCACAACTTGTATGCTTTCGCTGATCTGATTTAGGGGTGTTACAGATGGTATCAGAGCCACAGGTTATCGAGAACTGGTATTTTCAAAAACCCAGACTATAACCATTTTTACGAAAACTAAATCCTATGACCGACACATGCCTGCCTGCCAAGCCGATGACTCGCGTGTGATTATAATTGATGATATGTTTGATTTTATGCTTGATGATATACTCGATGAGATGTGTGCCTTTTATTTGAGGATTTATTTTTCCCTTATTCGTCACTATTCACTATAAGTATTTTCATATACTTGCGCCGATGCGCCGCACCTGTCGTGGTGTTACGCTATTTCCTTGCGTAACCACATTATTTGATTTTGAGATTGGACACCTATTGTGGTTTTAAAGTGATTCTAAAGTAAGGAACATGGTACTAGTGTAACTAAACTGAGTATCCCGAAATTCATTGATCCTCGGTTATGAGTATACTGATCACCTATAATCAACCAAGGATAGTGGGGACATGGCCTGATCACCTATGTCTCAGAAATGAATTTTGCGATACTGGGGGTAGTTATAACCGGATTATGATTCGGGTTGACTTTCTATTTTGGGAATGGTAAAGTTTTGCATATGTGCACGAACACCGATTATCACAAAGGTTTGCCCACACACACGACACACTGGCATCACAACACCTCATGAACTGAAATACTTCTGGCACCGCTATATCCCTTCGCTTATATGGAGTAATTGTTCATCGCCGTCTGATTACGTCTGCACCGGGTCAGGTGAGACCCGATTGGTCGCCATTTTGAATTCGAGCTGTTTATTTTAACTTGTCAGATATCATAATAAGCACATTTTGAGTTTATTACTTGGTTTTGGCTTTATTTGAATTTGGATTGCGTGAGTTCTTGATTTCTGGATGTCGTTGTGGAGTTGATTTTGTTTCTTCAGCCTTGTTTTGTCTCTGGTTATGTTACAGTCATCGCCACCCCAATCCTTACACTCAATGAATTAACCGAGTTAGATCACTAGCCGACTAAGAATGAATCTTCCATAGCACTTGTAGGATGAACCTCTTGATGGAAGTAAACAACGAAGTAATCTTTGGAAAATCCTAAGAAAATGACAATAGGTCGATTTGTAACTCAACAGAAGCTCTAGAAACTTGTGTAACAACCCGAGCCCTACTTTTAGAAAAGATATCCTAACCGCTTGACGAAATCGAATTACTAGTAGTCTACCTTAATTACCCTTTATGAAACAATGAACTGTGATACGTATTTTACAAAACGTATACATAAATTGATACGATATTTTAGAAGGCATTATTTCGGGAAAGACTATTTTAGATACGTTATTCTGGGAACGTTACTTTGACGATACTATTCTGACATACCACTTCGAATACTATTTTGAACGGTCAACTTTAGTTACACTATCTTGAAGACGTGACGCCTTGGTATAATATTATAAGAGTTGTTTTGGATACACTATTGGCATACTATTATGAGAACTGTTTTGGGATACACTAGTTGGGACACACCATTTTGAGACACACTATTTTGAAAATATTATTTTGGGGACACTACTCAGGAATACTATCCGAAAGCCCTTTCTGGAAGAAATTATCACTTTAGTATTACCTTAGACCATTAGGTCACATATCCCGTTTTCCCCTGCCCCTCAACTTGTAAGAAGGCTCGAGAACACCGCAATATAAGCCGATGAGTCGGGCGACATCATTAGCTGCCTTAGGAAGTAACCTATCAATTGAAATGGACACCTTAATAGTTTAGTTGAACGAATTGGATCTTGAAGATTGTAAAGGAATAATAGCACCCATGAGGAAACATTAACCCTAAGTGGTAAGTAAAATTGCCTGTAATAACCATGATAAAGCGGCTTGCCCTATTATTCATGTTTTGGAATTGATACTGGTTTAGATAACCCGAAGTATGTTGGTAAGATTTTCACACTATGTATCATAAACCATTTACACCGAACGACCATTGACCATATCACACCGTTACACTTTGACCGTGGGCCCATAACCCGCAAGTCATCGACTATAGCACTGTTAGCATCCGTTATTCTTTTTGCACACCTCAAACATGTTTTACCTTTCAAACACTTTCGTTTTAATAGTCACCACTAAGGGGGCATGTTAGCCACGATAAGAATAATTTCGAAACGTTACTTTAACTCCGTACATACTTATCTCATTCTCACCTACATTCGTAAACTTACCACATTTTTACTCTCATATTCTGACTCACCTCATTTTGGTTAATTACACACTTAAACAGTACAATTTTATTTCAACTTTTTACGAACCATTATATTTCAATTACACTCTATATTTTCACTATTATTTGATCAAAGTGTCAAATGCAACTTTGCTATTACTATCTACTATAACATACTTATCATCACATCATTTCACTTTTAATTCGTTATCTCAGCAATTATCTAATAAAGCATTTCTTCACTTTCCATTATTATTACCACTATGCACACATTCACACAAATCATTTTCAACTATTTTACCGACCCTTTTGCAGTCATTTTACAAAATTTTTTACTACTATATTCTACAAAAAAAAAAAAAAAAAAAAAAAAAAAAAAAAAAAAAAACCCTTATCATTATTCTACAAACAATGAATTAAATTCTCAATAACGTTTCACCAGTTATTTTAAAAACCGAGTTATTGCCTTACTGCGATTTTGTTAATATTTTATAAACAATGAATTGTTTTTACTACTGCTATATAAATCGTTTTACAACTCTTTGTACGAACTATTATATTAGTAAGTAAGAAACTGATTCGCTACCTTATTACTATCTCATAAATCAACGAGTAAATTTCACAAAAGTTTTATAGACTATGTTACAAATATTCTACCAGTTTACTACCCCCTTATAGACCATTTTACTCCCCTGAGAGCTAGTTTAGCCACTGTTTGATTTTAAAACAATAAAACTGTGTTATTATTATTATTTTACAAGTGAATTCGCCATTACCTCCCAAAGCTATTTTACTGTCACTCGACGAACCGTTTTGCTGCTAAATCACAAAGTAAACTACAGCTTTGCTAACATTTTATAGATAACAAATAATTTTCTCAATAACCTGTGCATTGTCTTACAAATCATCTCATAAGTTATTTTGTAACCCGATCTTTTTCCTAATATTTCACAACCTTAACTATAATTTTGGTTACCATTTCATAAATAATTAGTCGTTCTCTATCACTCTATAAACTATTCTACAAACCATTTTATAAAGTATTTTACAACCACCAAGTGAACCAAATATCTCTATGAAAAGTGTTTTCATTCTATTACTGCATAAACCGAATGACCAACATTTCATTTTGAAAATAGATCAAAACCTTAGAAGTGGACCTCACACTTTCGCCTGAGACCATAGATAACCACCTACGAAGCTTTGATACTGTTTCATCCCTGAATAAATCGCCGCATTCGTTCCCTACAATTAGATCCCCCTACTAGTGGTACATGCGTTGAACTAGATTGCCAATATATCATTACTCTCAATATATTTTACTCTTCAGGAGTTCTAGAAGACACCGACTCAAAACCCCCTTCTTTTATGTAAACCGCTTCATTGCAAAGCCTCGACTCCCTTTATGAGACGCAACTTCTGCACCGGGATGCCGAAAGATCTTAGTCTACCTAACAACCAGTGATACCCGACCTCACCTTGTAAATAAGAAGGACTTTTCTCAACATAGTATCGAGCTTATTCAAACCTCTCAAGTCACTAATGCAACCGTTTAAGTCAAGATACCCCTTAGCACCAAGTTATTTCTTTTAGGCCGCCAGTGCAACAAATTCGGTCAGAGCATCCCTTAGTACCATATAACAAGTTGGAATACTTGCACCTTTGAGCGTCGCCCGATGTTAAACATTGAACCCCGCTCAACATTGGCAACTAGATCTTTCCTTCGGATATTTAGAAACATAGGTGGACGTACATGCTCAACTGTCCTTCCTCTTCGATAATCTTACTTTTAAGTATCTTTCTTAAAATGCTCTTATATCAACCTTGAAAACCGTAGTTACATTTCCTGAATTGCATATTTTGAAGATTAAGTTCTTCTGGTCAACCCTTATCAAACTTTTGCTCCGAAATGACAAACGCAAAGTTTTACGAAAATTTCTTACCCATACCACGATTGGAAACCCGAATTTTGCAAACTTATAAAATCTTTTGAAACTGTGTCATCTTATACAGCTGAAAATTCCCGACAAAGAAAACTTAATGCCTGAAAATTTATTTTGGTCAAAACCGTGTAAATACTTACCCAAATAAGATTTTCAAACAAAATGCCAAAGGTGGGATTCGAATACCCTACACCTTGCTCAACTTACAAGCGTCCAACCACTAGACCAAGAGCCCTTTTGTGTCACTTTCATCCATCCCCCTGAGGAGTAAAAACGCTAAATAATGAAACAAATCTTGGAGAACAGACGCCCCCGCCACTTTAACACTTCATATATATCGGGCTAGGATTTTGTGTGACTAGGGCATAAACCCTACATTGGAATTAGACTGTGAGGATTTGAGAAGAAACAACGCTGGTAAAATTTTGAAACCCCGTGTAATTAAGATTTAAGATGTTTCCCTCTATTAACCTTGCTCCAGAAATCATTGTACCCCACCAAAGCACTAGAAGGAGACAACTTATGGCAGACCACTTAAGTACTCTTCCACAGTCAAGGATAAACCCTTAGAACAGTCCGGAAAGACCTGAATATGTTACTAGTACCATCACCTTTCCACCAACACCATTCCACCGGGTAACCTGAACTAAATCGCGAGGACGCGATTCCTTTTTAGGGGTATGTGATGTAACAACTGATAAATTTCTTAAACTTGTTTTACGAGTCAAAACAATCATTTTGATTTTCCTTAGCTTTTAAACCTCTTCGAAACCGGAACTGATAAGTTAAACTGAAATCCGGGACGGATTTCCAATTATGATGTATGTGCTGTAACACCCGGTGAATTCCCTAAACCTATTTTACAAGCCAAAACACTTGCTTCTCATTTTCTTTAGCTTTTGAACTTCTTTGAACTTGTTTGGGTTTGAAAAACTATGAATATCTTGTTCAACGTGCGCGTAATTTCCTTATCGAGCCGACACAAACTAGAAAGCACAAAACGTATCGTAATTGCCAAAAATATTGATTTTTGAAAATATCACATATTTATACTCGTTTTCGTTGGAAAAAAATTATTTCGCGAACAATGGCGCAAGTTTCGTTAATTTTCGAGTCCGTTTGGTATGTTGAATGGGTCCCGCAGTGTTTATTGCAAAAGAATAGCCAAGATGGCAGAATTAGTCCCTCCGCCCATATTTACATTACACACCCTCACTTTTAAAGTTACATTTTCAACCCCTCTTCAAAAATATAAATACCCATATTAATAATAATATCCCATTTACTATTCACTCATCCTCTCTCTTCTCTCTCTCTATAGCCTTCGGCGATCCCCGTCCGGCCACCACCACCACTGCAGATGATTATTCCGGCCACCGGAATATTTTTTGACGAATCATTTTCTTTGCCGAATCGATAGATCGGCCGTTTATACCCCTTTCTGGAAAGTTTGAGCCTTTGGCTCCCACCACAACCACCCTCACGCGCCACCACCGTCGCTGCCTTCACCACCGAGCCACCACCACTCACTCTCGCCGCTTCCTTTCTCGTTAAAAACCCACCCACGCGCCTCTATTTCATATTTTTCTTTAATTTTATGAAACCCTAATTTTGTTATTATTATTTTTTTTTAAATCCGATTTAATAATAACGATTTATAAATAAAATGGATGTAAAAATGGTGAAACCCTCGTGTGGAAAAACCCTCCCATCCCTCTTCTCGGTGTAACTCAGTCAATCGGTCAACTCACCGAGTCAACTCGGTTGACTCGGTGAGGGTTTGATTATTTTTGATAATTAATTTGTTCTTGTGTTATTTCTTTTGATGTGGAATCATTTTGTTGAGTTTGGTATTGATTGAGGTCCGTTTGGTTGATGACTGTCTCGGCAGTTGACATATAGTCGAGCCGTGACTCACGGTGAGTCACGGCGTTTTGAGAATATGTTAGGACTAGTTATTTTGATGATCGTGTTTGATTTGGTTTGCGTTGGATTGATTATGTCGACAGTTACAAATGGTTTGTGTCGTTTGGATAATCTTTGTTTAAAAGAGTTAGTATAAAAATTAGAGTTAGGATTAATAATAAATTGGAAAGGTTTTGTGTTGAGATATAAATTTGTGTTGCGGGTTTAGTTTTTGTGTCGAATGGGACTTTATTTGCGACATAGGATTAGATGTTGCGGATTGTTTTAGGAGTTAGACAATATGGATTTGGTTGTGTTTGTGTGAATAAAGTGGTAACCGAGAGCCCCAACGGCTCGGATTGAGTCGAGCCGTGACTCGTGGCGAGTCACGGCCAAGGTTAATAACTTGTCATTTTGTTGATTATTTATTTCTCTCGTCGAGTCGTATATATTATTTGTCGTCGTTATTATTTATTTTTCGTTGAGTCGTGATATTTAGTTAGTCGTTACTTATTTTTCTATCTTACTTTATTTATTTAAATGTTGAGTCGTGTTATATTTAGGATAGACGTTTGTTACTTATTTATTCGTTTGTTATCGATATGAGATGTTTTGGAATATTTGAAACATTATAGGATACATTGCAACACATATGAGATGCTTAATATTTAACGATTGGGTTTGAATAATATTATAATGATGTGACATTGTGGACAAGGATTTGACGTATTGGATTTACGTTATTAGTTATTTGGACTATTATGGACCTTTTGGTACACGAGATGGAAGGGTACGTTAGACTCATAAGAGCTTAACCTACCTGGACCCGAACTATACAAAATGGTCGATAAAACTAAACAACTAATATTCACGCAAATGATATGTCCAATTATATATTAAAACTTGTAAAACTCGTCGATAATTGAAATATCCAAATAAGTTATTTGTTTATTTATTCTTTTTCTGATTTATTTATTTCTTTCCATCATATTCCTTTCTTCTTCCCTTCTCGTCTTTCTTGAGTGTTCATTCGTATTCTCCGACTTGTTGTCTCTTTACCTTTCTTGTCTTCCACTCGAGACCTAAACATATCCTTTTCTTTCAAACACCATTGAAAACTAAACCTTTTTATAATAACACAAGTATTCAACGGACGCTACTTCATAAATTACTTGAATATTATTTCTGAAACATATTACTTGTTAGGTTGTGCCGATCCATTATCGTTATGCTTTTACTCTTGATGTCGTCATGCTTTATTACTCCTTGATGCCAGTTGTGATGTTGGTGATATTTTTGCATTGCTGCGTACTTAGGTGAGTTCATAGACCCATTTTTTACTTGCATAACTGTTTTATAAACTACTTGGGGTGAGATACATGCTACTGTTTTTACTATGATCACAATTGTTTACAAACTGTTATTTGAAATGGAAACTTTGCTGACCACCTGATAAGCACTAAGTACCTTCCTTGCCAACAGCAAGTCCCTCGATCATGAACCATTAATCACCTGTTGACCGGGTAGGCAACATGGGTGAGCGCGATTATAGTATTTAGGCCTATAGGATTGACCATCTCATCCCTGTTGACCGGGTAGGCAACATGGGTGTGCTATATTTGAGTTACCTAGGTATTTGGCATGATACCTACTTTGGGGGCAACTATTATGATTATGAAATTTCGCGGTTACTGTCGACTTACGCTAGGATTACTGGTGCCGGTTAACGCTTTGAGTGTCATGAGCTTAGTGCAGTGGTAATATCTGAACTTTCGGGCATTTAACAACATAGCCCATTTTCTTGGAAACTTGAAATGTTGTGATCAACTGCTTTACTTTTAAACCTATGAATTCACTCAACCTTTGTGTTGACTTTTAGCATGTTTATCTCAGGTGTTAGATCTTTTCTGCTGCATATCTTACTTCTGGAGGAGTTTGGCGAAGGGCATGGCATGGTTATAGAAGACTCTGAAAACTGTTTGGGACGGCTTTATATCCTTTAAACCTATATCTTCCGCACTATTTTTACATGATGTAATTTAAATATTTATCATTATGAATTTTTCTTTTCTAAAACGGTTTAAGCAAAACCGTTCTTTGTACCTTGTGTTATGACAACTATCGAATAACACCCCACAACTTGTATGCTTCCGCTGATCTAATTTCGGGGTGTTACATCGATGATCCTGAAGAGGTAGATCTTCGCAAAGCCTTAATCAAGTCAATAAGGAAGGCTAAAAAGAAAGGGGAGTCTTGCAAGACCATCAAGCCAAGCAAACGTCGTCGTGACGATCATGACAAGGACGACCAAGCTAAGAAAAGTGATAAACGTACAAGATTGGCTGGACCTTCTACAACACTACAACCTTCTACCATTCAGCAAACAGGCAACGAGGACTTCGTACCTCAAGAGACGGGAACCTTTGATGAAGCCGAAGAACATGATGATATTACTCTCGACCAAGCTGAAACTGATGCTACTCCCTAAAAGACTGCAACTGTTCCTGCACCACCGGCTGATGCACCTCTTAAACCAGGTCCTGAATGGGTCAACCCAGATGCTGCAAAGTAGGAATGGTTTAAAGAGATGGTGGATGCTTATCCAGATATTCCAGAAGATGAAGCTCCTGCTAAAGGCTCTGTTGTCGATTTCACCAAGAGACTGAAGAAAGTGATGAAGGTTCAGAAGTTACAACTGACCGACATCATCAAAGTCCGCAAAGCAGGCTTCTCTGAGTTCCAGACTGCAACAACATCACATCTGGAATTCGAATATAATCTGGAACAAGTGGCACGGGCTTTATCTGAGAACATAAACTGGAATGATGCAAGTACTTCTCATCCATCCGATAATTTCCAACTTCATGACTACTCACAACCCCTACCCCTCATCGATCATGCCCACAATCCTAAGATACCCAAGGCTTACTTCTTCAACAACGACTTGGAGTATCTGATTTATGGCAACACCAATCTAGAAAAATGATACGCTACTTCCCTCACGAAGTTCAAGGCAGCAACATACATGTTAGAAGGATTTGAAGAACATATCAGCGACTTGTTCATCAACTCAATTGAAGAATACAACGATGAAGCTGTTCTGGGAATCTACCACTGGCCTGATATGAGGAAATGGTTTTACAAATGGAAGCTTACTTTTACTTCAAAGACTAAGGTTTTTCACAAAAGTAGGATTTTTTCCATTACAAGTGCTGAAACGGAATCAAAGTATGGGTATAATTTTCTGACAAAGATCACAGTGAGGAGACAAGATGACAAGGAATACACGTTCAACGAAGCTGATTATCCCTACTTGAACATAAACAACATTGAAGTTATGTATCTACTCAAGATTCAAGGGAAACTCGAGCATCTTCCTGGTCGTCTTCAATACAACATCATCAACTCTGTTCTGATCTTCATCCGCAGTATTGTGATCAGAGCAAGAGTTGAAGACGTTCATCTTGGGGTGGAAAGCTACCAGAAGAAGTTGAATCTGATCAAGCCTAATATTAAACCTCTAGGGATAGCTGAAAAGAAACCATATACTTTCGGCGACAAACCATTTGGAGTAGTGTTCGTTAGAAAAAGCACACCAAAGTTCATGGGCTATCAAGACATTCACAAGTTTCGCAATGAAACTTTGATACAAGTCAAGTATGAACTTGCTCATATTCTGGAGAACCATAAAAAAGGAAGGATGCAGGGGTGGCTGAGGCACATGACCTGGAAGAAAAACGATGTGAAGCAAGCAGTCAAATTCTTGGCACGAATTGACCAACGGCTTCAATTTCGGGTGCAGATGAGAAGACTAGAGAGTTACGTGGGTGGACGAGCTAGAATTCCAAACATTCTCACTTTCCACCGTCCAGAGTAAACCAATGGTATCATTGTTCAATTTTGTCATTGATGCGCGTGTGCATATGCTCTAGTTTATACCCACGGTATGTCGTTGTGGTTTTAGCAGTATTCAAGTTTTAAATTTATATTTAGCCGACTTATCAATAACACACACACTTTAACGAGCAGTGTACCCGGTCAGTATGAATATAATGGTAAGTAGAGTGTCGATCACTAAGAGTGGAACGTATTATCTAGTTATCCTAATCAGTATTCTAATTTCTTAAGTTAGCTATACAACCTAATCTAACGCAAGGGGGTTTCAGCCTGAGAGACTGGCACGGTTTGGTTATGATTAAATATAAACTAAACTAATAGGCACGAATCAGCTAATAGCACACACGTACACAGATAAATACTCGAGACAATAAGAAGACCTGTCCTGATAGTTAAGTAGCTTGTCACTTGTTTTATTGCTAGTTTTATATGAAGTGTATAGTTCGATGCAACGCACCGAGATTAAGTCCTTTCTCGTTGGTTCTAATCTTATCGGCGAGTAAACCCTTAATGATTACTTATGACTATCCTATTTATCTTCCTTCCTACTTTTCTACAGACGATAGAATGCATAGGCGATCTAATAAATAGGCGAGGGCAGAGGCATGGCGACCCGATCAACGCTCAGCTAGACACAGAGGTTATCAATGCACTAATAAAAGTCACCAAAGACATCAACATATAAACTTTAATTAATGGGAAAGCAGTTTTAAGGGAGTGCAACCTTTCCGTTGTCACATTACACAAGCCACCAATCCTGATGAATTAAAGTTTACTAATACAATAAAACAAAACTACTTAATGAATTAAATACATGCAGGACCTTCTTACAGCTCTTGTATCTTCGTTCAAGGTGTGTCTTGTGCTGCTACTTCGACTGAATTCGTCCTGGGGTTTCTGTCTCGTCCTTCGTATATATTATATGCTCTCGAAATTCGTCTGGTCTTGGGGTATTTATAGTTTCTGTCTGAGGGTAACATGTGGCGCATCTAATAAGTAGATGCGGCGCATTGACTTAACTTCGCGTGGGGTCCAAGATTAATATATTCAAGAATATTCGTACACCGCCAGAAGATGCGGCGTAACTCCATTTATAGATGCGGCGCATGTCCTCTTGTATCTTGGATCGTATCTTGTGAAATCTTGATAGTGATGCGCCGTATGTAATAAGTAAGATGCGGCGCATCTGGAGCAGAATGTCTTGATCTTGTACATTTCAGTAGACTCTTATCTTCTTGCTTGTTTTGCTCCATAATTAGTCCAAAATCGCCAAGTTTCACATAATACTTGTTTTTACCTGAGAATTACAAAAGTAAACATTAACGTATCAATTCTCACAGATAATATAATAAAACAAGTCAAATAAATAGGATAAATGATAGTAATAAAATGTACTTATTTGAGTTCATCAAATATCCCCCCACTTGAACTTTACTTGTCCCCAAGTAAACCTTAGAATTAATCTTATGAAAATGTATCCTAAAAGATATTAGGATTTATTTTTATATTTAAGCATGTATTCATTTTTGTCATAATCACACAACCAAACACTTAACGAATTAGAAGTAAAATAAAATATTTTGATAAAAGCAAATCTAATCGTTTAACTGTCCAGTCGTGACGAATATTCTATCATAGGCTTGGCAAGTATACACATCTCCTCCACTAAAGCCAAGGAATAACAAGTCTAAAGCGGTAAAAAGGGTTTGTAGGTTAAGGGTTAATCATTCTCCTTAATCTCTATCGATCTCAAATTCAAGAAAAGGCGACAAAATCACAAATACATGATCGAATCCACGAACACGATACTTGCAATTGCTCAAATCCTTAACTCGAATAGGCTAAAGATAGGACCAAGTAATCTTCACCAATAATATTATATCAAAAAGGGCGACAAAATCGTAAATACATAGCCGAATCCACGACTACGATACTTAAGATTGCTCAAATCCCTAATCTCAATAAATCAAAGGTTTGGATAAAGAACAATATAGGGTATGGATAATATTTGGGATACAAATTGGTGTAAAATGAAAAATAAACAAAATAAATTAAAATCCTAAGTGTGGTTAATCACTATCCCAACCATCCCAAGAATAAGACTCATGTCATAGAATAACTCACGCTTTAACACTTGAAACACACGCTTAGGTAGACACGAATTATACTCAACAAGATCTCAATCAAAGAATAACCTTTAGTTGGCGTTCCCATAACGTTCAACTCCCATTCAATCCATAGATATAATATACAACAACTAGTGGTGATATCGACCACTTAATACAAAACTTTACATAAGTTGGTTAAAACAAAAATCCAACTCTTCCTTTTTCTTTTTCTTTCTTTTTTTTTTTTTTTATTTTTTACTTGACATCAATTTATATATGTGTAAAATTTCACAACTTTTCTATCACTTTCTTTCCGGATAATTTTTCCATACTTTTCATACTTTCAGAAATAACGGTAATAGTGAAAGTAGTAAACACACGAAAAATAAACTCAAAGATATACAATATTTACTTTCACTCCAATTGCATTGTGCAATTTCCCGACCTAACCAAAGATAATGAATTACGCACGCGAACACAGGTAATGTAAGGAAACACACTTTGCCTAAAGCAATTAACCAACCACGGATTTTAATCTACAGGGTAGGCTAAGGTGTAAGGGTGTAACGATACATTAAAACAAAGGTGTAAGAAACGAAAGGAATGGCTCTGAGTGTTTTTCTAGGGGTATCTTACTCTAAAAGTGAGAGTAACAAAAGGGTTTATACGGGGGTTAACTAACCAGTGTAGTTAGCTAATAACATATAACATATAATAGGCTATTTGGGTGTAATCCTAGAAATTTACCAATTTAGACAAGTCATTCCAATTATATAAATAATACTTATTATGGTGGTCTCGAATAGTATACAAGCCAAGTTCTAAAGTTTACAAGTCACCGGCACACTCATAGATTTGTGAATTTTTAAAAGTCACAATTTTTGAAAATAACGTCATGTGTGCAGCTATGCAACTTAGACTTTAAACAAAAACATGCTAAAAATTTTAAATTTTGATATATTAAGCACATTTTAAGCATAATTTTTGAAAAGTTAAGGACAAGTAAGTGTTCTAATTCTCCAATCCCCCTCACTTAAGTTAAATAACGTCCTCGTTGTTTTTATCAAAGGTTAAAAACTGGAAAATAAAAGAATTAGAACAGAAAAACTCCCTTGAGATTTGCTCGGTATGATCCTCCATTAGTATAAGAGCAAAAATCATCTTTCTTGTGGATGAGAATGTTTAAGCTTCATAATTGATGTATCCACAGGAAATGCAGGAATCTATAATACCACCAAGACTTTAACACACCTAAGAAGGTTCAAACTTGCATAATACATTAGTAGTTAGTAAAAATAAAACATAAAAATTAAAATGAAAATCATCAGGTCAGTCGATGCGCCGTATCTTATGGAAGAAGATACGCCGTATCGAGCCTGGAATAAATACGAATCAGAATGATGTGCGTGGTTTTGTAACCTTACAACAGGTTTTACCTCTCGAGGGATCTCAAGAGGCTTACAACCCCACCAGGCAGTGTACCTGACCGATGTAGTATAGTGTAGTGGTAAGTACGGGGGATTGATCGTTCTCCACAGGGAATAGTGTTCGTTAGGTATGAAAGGCTACTCTAATTAGGTCTAAGGGTTGAGGAAGATTCTTTTTATGTTTTTATAATTTTATGAAAGCAAGTAAAATCTCGGGTTTGAAGGAGTGGGCGGAATTAGTTGCTAGTCAACTAACCCAAATGACTACGAATGCAAATAAAATAAAATAACAAAAATGAAAAGTGGTGAGAAACTTATGTGTAGAGAAATGTGTTTACTTAGATTTCCTTACTCCCTAACTATCTTTTACCGGTTAATTAGTGTGTATTAGTCGCGTGGATGACGGGTGTATTCCTTAATACCATTCGTGGGGTGGCGTACTTACTTCCCCAACTCTACAAGCTCCTACTTCACTCCTATGTCGAGCCGGCTAGGAAGCTCCTAACATGGGATCACTAGAATTCGCTTGTGCATTAAATACAACCATAAAAACCTTTAGTACGCGTTTGGTTCATGTTTCTTAAGACGTTCAAGCAAGTTACCGAATAGGAAGTTAGCCAGTTTTCTTAAGCCTAACATAGATAAACAATCATCCAATACAACTAACAACACACTAACAACCAATAATCAATAGCTAGGTTTCATTAGATCTAAGCAAACACAAGATAAAATTAGCCTAACATGTTAAACAAAAGACAAGCATAAGATAGAATCAAACAACACATAGACATATTGAATGATTAATTGATAACTTATCTTTCAATGAAACATGGAAGATCTCAAGGCTAAAAGCCCTGAAAAAGTAGCTAAAATCGTCTTAGGGTTTTATCCCAAAATTCCACACACTAAGCTCTCTCTTAATGACAAAAGATTAGAAAACTATATATAGATTTTTGGATCTGACGGCGTCACCTTATGCATTGTGACGCCGTCACCTCGCCGCTTTTAGGGTTCCCGGGTGACCTTCTTGACGCCGTCCCTCTTTAGCTCTTCAAAAATCCATTCTGGCTTATCAAGGCTTGACGCCGTCTAACCCTGAACGTGACGCCGTCCCCTTATGATTTAAGCCGTGACGCCCTTGATTTAGTTAAAGCGTGACGCCGTCAGAATTCTCATGCTAACTCACTGGCCCGTCATGAGTAAATTTCACATCCCACTTTTCTTGCCAAGGCATGACGCCGTCAAGAGATGATTCTGACGCCGTCAAAGGTAAATTTCAGCCGATTTTGAGACTTTGTCGTATTCTTCACTTTAATGCTCCAAAAACGTCCAAAATGCCTCCTTTTCCAGATTTCTCCTCAAAAGTACCTAAAATGACAAAAGGAACGATTTAGGGCAATATTTGATCAAATAAATACGATTTCGGGCTTAAATGACCCCTTAAAAGCGGTACATTTTTCGCCTCATCAAATAATTACGAATCAGAATAGAAGATGCGTCGCATCCTTAACCAGGGATGCGCCGCATTAAAATAAACTGACAAAAAGTTTTAAAGTCAAAAGTAAAATAAAAACGCAGAAAAATAAAGTAAGATATGACCAGTGCAGGAGATGCGTCGCATCTAAGGATTGAGATGCGCCGTATCCTTTGCGGCCTGACTGACTCAATACAAAATCAGAAAATAAAATAAAATAAAAGATAAGCATGGGTTGCCTCCCACGAAGCGCTTGTTTTTGTTCGAGTCACGAGCCTGACTCCACCCTTATTTACTGTGTAATAGGGTGTTGTTCCCCCCACTTGGGATCAAGTGCGGGTGATAGTTGCAATAAACACGAAAAGAGTGTAAATTTGCTATTAAAGATGGAAGAAATACATAAAGATCATACCTCGGCAATATATGTACATCTTCCCAATTCTTACCCGGTTTATTAGATAAATTGGATGACTTGACCACTTCATCTGAAAGAGTAGTATGTTGAGGAAAAATGAGTTTCCTTTCTTCTTGGTTAGTCTCTTTGGTAGTAAGGCGTCCCTTGACTTCCGCAGAAGATGAGAAAGGGTCTTTGGCAAGTAAAAGTTCGAGTTCCTCTATATACTTCATAGGGTCGGAATCATCATCTTCATCAATCATAGCAATGTTTAAGAGCTCATCACCAAATTCTTCCTCGAGCTCCACCAAATACGGGTTGATCACAGGTGCTTCATGTGATTCAATAGGTAATGTAATAAATTTGAACTCATCATTCTTTTGTTTTGCAACCTGTTTACGAAAACTAGCAAGATTATTAGTAACGGGATTAATAATATTAAATAAATTTGTACCACTTTGTGTTGTAGGTGACTCCAATTCATCTTGTGAATCTCCCTCTTCAACTAGTGGTCTTGCAATTTCAGCATCGTCTCGAATTTCATCCTTAAATAAGTAATCCCAGATTTCTTCAAAATCCCTCGTTGGGTCAAAATCTGGTTGAGGTATGTCATCATAAACTATGGCGTCAAATGGTTCGAAATCAAAATTAGAATACTTTTCATCTTCATCCGTTGGATTGTCTAATGGTGGTAATACGATTGCAGAATATTCTTCAACGTAGGGTTCCGTATACACATCATCTTGTTCAATCTCTGGAGAAAAAGTACTATCAAGAACAATTGCAGGAATTGGTTTCACGGTATATGAATCTTCTTCATCATCATTTGACATACACCAAGTGTGTTGAAACGGCAATCTATTTCTTTCTTTCTTTGACTTAACCATTTCCAGTAACAAGTATTCTTCCATCGTAATATCCGGATCGTCCATCTTCCTGAAATAAAACTTACTCGTGCAAAAGAAGGGTGAAACGATCAAAGTAAAATAAAAGCTGCTGATATCTGCTGTTGATGCGCCGTATCCTATAAATGGGATACGCCGTATCTTAATACGTTAAAAATAAATCAGACTTTTATTCAGAAAATAGATACGCCGCTTATAAAGTAGAATGCGCCGTATCAGTTTAATTATCAAAAATCGATATTTATTTAAAATTAAATGCGTCGTATTAACAAAAGTTAATGCGTCGTATTTTCGTTACGTTTCAAAATACGAGATTTTTTATTCAGAAGATACGCCGTATCGACAGAGATCGATGCGTCGTATCTGTTTAATAATTCGAAAACTGTTTTTAATTAAAATAATAGATATGCCGTATCTGTAAAAACAGATGCGTCGTATCGCGTTATCGCTTAGAAAAAAAAAATTCTTATTAAAAACAGATACGCCGTATCTTGGGGAAAGATGCGTCGTATCGAATTAATTAAACGCGTTGTATTCTATAAAAATTAAACGCAATACGCCGTATCTGAGAAATCAGATGCGCCGTATTGTTTGAATAAGCTCAGTACAACGATAGCAGAATACGGAAAATACGAAAAATAAAAACAAATAAAAACAAACGAAAATAAACAAAAATAAAAGAAAACAAATAACACACAAAACAGAAAATATGCAAATAATACAATGAATGCAATTTAATCTAATACACAACACGGTTAGCGGTTAGATTAAAAATTAAAAAGAAAAACCTAATTAAAATACTAATCAAATTAACAGATAATAACAATTCACTCCCCGGCAGCGGCGCCAAAAACTTGATGCGCGTGTGCGTATGCTCTAATTTATACCCACGGTATGTCATTGTGGTTTTAGCAGTATTCAAGTTTTAAATTTATATTTAGCCGACTTACCAATAACACACACACTTTAACGAGCAGTGTACCCGGTCAGTATGAATATAATGGTAAGTAGAGTGTCGATCACTAAGAGTGGAACGTATTATCTAGTTATCCTAATCAGTATTCTAATTTCTTAAGTTAGCTATACAACCTAATCTAACGCAAGGGGGTTTCAGCCTGAGAGACTGGCACGGTTTGGTTATGATTAAATATAAACTAAACTAATAGGCACGAATCAGCTAATAGCACACACGTACACAGATAAATACTTGAGACAATAAGAAGACCTGTCCTGATAGTTAAGTAGCTTGTCACTTGTTTTATTGCTAGTTTTATATGAAGTGTATAGTTCGATGCAACGCACCGAGATTAAGTCCTTTCTCGTTGGTTCTAATCTTATCGGCGAGTAAACCCTTAATGATTACTTATGACTATCCTATTTATCTTCCTTCCTACTTTTCTACAGACGATAGAATGCATAGGCGATCTAATAAATAGGCGAGGGCAGAGGCATGGCGACCCGATCAACGCTCAGCTAGACACAGAGGTTATCAATGCACTAATAAAAGTCACCAAAGACATCAACATATAAACTTTAATTAATGGGAAAGCAGTTTTAAGGGAGTGCAACCTTTCCGTTGTCACATTACACAAGCCACCAATCCTGATAAATTAAAGTTTACTAATACAATAAAACAAAACTACTTAATGAATTAAATACATGCAGGACCTTCTTACAGCTCTTGTATCTTCGTTCAAGGTGTGTCTTGTGCTGCTACTTCGACTGAATTCGTCCTGGGGTTTCTGTCTCGTCCTTCGTATATATTATATGCTCTCGAAATTCGTCTGGTCTTGGGGTATTTATAGTTTCTGTCTGAGGGTAAGATGCGGCGCATCTAATAAGTAGATGCGGCGCATTGACTTAACTTCGCGTGGGGTCCAAGATTAATATATTCAGGAATATTCGTACACCGCCAGAAGATGCGGCGTAACTCCATTTATAGATGCGGCGCATGTCCTCTTGTATCTTGGATCGTATCTTGTGAAATCTTGATAGTGATGCGCCGTATGTAATAAGTAAGATGCGGCGCAACTGGAGCAGAATGTTTTGATCTTGTACATTTCAGTAGACTCTTATCTTCTTGCTTGTTTTGCTCCATAATTAGTCCAAAATCGCCAAGTTTCACATAATACTTGTTTTTACCTGAGAATTACAAAAGTAAACATTAATGTATCAATTCTCACAGATAATATAATAAAGCAAGTCAAATAAATAGGATAAATGATAGTAATAAAATGTACTTATTTGAGTTCATCAGTCATCATTTCATCATTTGTTTTATATGACGATGGCTTGTGCACACATAACAGTGCACAACCCGTACTTGTAATGAAAGGACCCTGAGGTACGCTTCAGTGCCTCAATCCTAATCAAAGGAGCGAAAGCTTCTTACTATTGAGTAGAATTAACCAGAATTTTCTAAGTTTTTCAAAATTCTGCTCAATAGAACAAGTATTCCCTTATCAAGGGGGAGTACTTGAAACTAAAAATCTTTGTTCCAAACAACAAAAGTTCTTGAAATTCTTCCCATAAACATCAAAAAGCATATTTTAATCAAAAGTTTACCAAAAACAACATGAATATACTATTTTTGAGGGGGAGAATGTATATGTTATTAAAATATGGTGATAAAAAGTTGAAATCTCGCATGAGCTCAACTCAGATTTTACCCTCGAATTAACTGATATCAAATGTCAGTAATCGAAAAGACATGTCCTGGACGGGTAATAATTTCAAGCATGTTTATCCGGTGATGTAAACGTGTCTCGCAAAGGACTTGTCTGAGTAGAATGTACCGATTTCGAGCGATTCTTCTTTGAATATGACCTGGACGGGTAATAATTTCAAGCTAGTTTATCTAGTGATATAAACGTGTCTCGCAACGGTCATATTCACTGAATATCAATCAATTCTAAAAGTGCTAACTCTACCCGACATGTGCAAATTCACTTTAAACACTTATGAGCACATGTTAAAGGGGAGCATTTCTGAAAATACAAAACTCTCAAAGTGTTAACAAAGTATGTTTTACAATCAAAAATACTTTGAGAGATTTTCAAATAATTGGTTTATGGCAACAATAGGATAGCCATGGAGATATAAGGTGACTAAGGTTAGGAAATCGTCCTATGATCCGCCAGAGCCGGAGGGATCTACCCAAGGACAACACCAATAGTTTAGAACTAGAAAGTCCTAGGTATGATGAAAAAAAGGGGAGTAAAGAAATGAACGGAGAAAGAAGGGGTTGAAGAATGAAAAAAAAAAGTAAAGAAAAGGGTGAAAAGAAATAAGCCCTCCATATGATCAACCTTAGGGCAGACACCGGGTTCAATACATATGCTGCTGGCTGTTACTACGGTAACCGGTATTGAAGATTAAGCCGTCATGGACCCAGTGACGCACTGCACTAAACCTTCTAGCCACTCAAGTGTCTCTCAAAAGACACTTGTTTCATTTCACACGGAGAACCCTTCATTATCTATCGACCTCTCACTCCGAGATGTGTTGATATTGAAAAGGAGGCACTTTGCTCCATGCCTCCGACGACTAAAACCAATAAGCACTTAATCGAGTCTAGAGCCGCGAGATACATAAAAAGATCTCATAGGAACACTTAGTATTTCTACGCTGGTTGTTCAACATTATGGATACCAGTTGTAAACTATAAGGGTCCTACACAGATCTTAGTAATCTGCCGAGAATATTCATGAGAGAATTCACATATTGTGATTCTCAGTGATTGAGTGAAAATCCTGCCAGGGTCAACATTAAACAACCCTGACAGCAGGTCACTTCGGTAATCCCTTGTGTATTACGCTTAGTGTTTTAGGTGGTTCAGGAACGGCCTTGGCTAGGATTAGAGAAAGTCTTCACACTATACTGTTGACGATCTCGAAGTCCGAATCTGTAAGTGCCGGATGATTTATTGCTAACTGCTTACCTGCAGGAAATCATGGAGACCAGGAGTTCCACCATCACCATTCAATCATGCTCATATCCCAAAAAAAAAAAGTTCTCACAAAGACAAAGAGATAACAAAAGTTCAAAGAAGTCAAAGATCAAACATAACAAACTTTCACAAGTCAAAGAATGAAGCTTATGAAGTGAGAACCACTTGAAGAACAAAAGTCAAGAAACTTATGAGCATGGTGGAAAAGACGTAAAGACATCGTAATCAAAGAACGTCGGTGGAAGGCAGATCAAGACAATACCATATCACATAACTCAAGAACAAAAGAACAAAGATACGAAAGACGTCGAAGCCAATGAAGCAAAGATGACGTCAAGCAACCTCGATGACCAATACTTAGGGGGAGATTGTTGGGAACACGTCATAGATTATCAAGTATCGGTCATATATTGTAATAGGTTGCTTAGGCCTTTATGTTAGTTTTTAAGGTTCGGCCTATGTAGAAGGCCTATGGGCCGTAGCCTTTTATTTGTTTTAATTCCTTATCATTTAGGGCAACGCCCAACATATTGTAAAAAACTATAAATACCCCCTCCCTTGTAGGGAGAGGGTTGTTGGTTAATGTCATTATCATTTTCATTATTCTTATGCTTAACCTTCCACTCTTTCTCTCTCTAACTTTCTCTCTCTAGAATTAAGTATCTTGTGTGATAAATCTATGACCTAACATGGAATTCTCTCAACTCAAAGATTGCAATAACATTTGGAGTGTATTAAGAAGATTGGCATGTGGAGCATCAGTATACTTTTTATGGAAAGAGAGGAATGCAAGGATTTTTGGAGGGGTTAAAAGTGGCGAGAAGGTTAAGCCAAACAATTATTGAAATGACAAACTGAAACTAATGAGCCTGCAAGTTAAGGAATCAGTTACTGTAAGAAATGTGGAAAGAAGATGGGATATAAAAGCTGATTTGAGGACCAAAGTGATAGAATGAAAGTTTTTACCTTTGTGAATTCTTTTAGTGTATGTAAGAGTTGAATTCTAGTTAGTATAGTATAATTGTTTGTTAAGTTCTTCTGATTGGTCTTAATACACTGCATAGGAAATGTCTATGTTTAGTATATAAGGCTTTGTAATTAGTTTGTGATTATCTATTCAAGTTCATTTTCAAAAAAAAAAGAAAAAGAAAAATTGGATATAATTAAGAATACAAAAAGTCCAATTAAATGTAGATTGCAGTATCCAATGCAACTTAATTTCTTTTCATGGTTTACATTTGATTGCGATTCGATTGTGAAAAACAATAAAGGTGAATACACTCCTATATATACACGTTCACATAGAAAGACTTTTAACCGAAGGTATACCGACCCCTCAACTCTATATACATGGCTTTTTTTTTTTATTTTTCTTTTCTAAATGACCCCACCATAAAGGCGTGTATCTTTATCAAGTTCAAATATTGATAGAAAGCCATTTGATATCGTATTGGAAGCCATAAAAAGACAAGTTCGTCTTGCTGAGAAGAGGTATGTCGCGCTACTAATGAAAAAAGTAACAAAGGAGGAAAAAAGAATTCGTACACTAGTGATATTGAACGACTTCAAAGGAGCGTTGAAGAAAGAAAAAAAGAAATAGAGCACTACAGAACTAAAAATCTTTGATGTTGTAGCGTTAAATCTCCAATGTTTGTTTCAAGTGTTTTATGTTTAATCTAATGTATTTTTTTATCTTGTGTTTGGTTTTAATAAAAGTTATCATAAATTATGTTAACGACACATCACATTACATAGCGACGTCTATACATTACCATAACAAATACATTCTATTAAACCAAAAACTACTATATTACATATTATTACATTTCATTACATAATAACAAATAGATCATCAAATCATGAAAAACGCAATCGTAGTTGAAGCTTCTTGAAGATAATTGAATGAGATGATCGGGTGCTTGCATTGAAAAGTTGAAAAACCTCAGTTGGTGAACACAAGACCCAAATCAAAAACATGAAATAGGTGGTTGCATTAAAAAGTTGGAAAAAAGGGTGCATATGTCCAAAAGATGGGAAAATTCGGCAGACACATGACCTCATGTACGATACGACACTTTTGCATCCATGACCTTATCTTTTTATCCAACATTTTCTTAGAAAAGGTGATATCATAGGTTAACCAAAACGATATAAAACAGATTTACACCCACATTCATGTAGAAATAATCGTAGTTGAAGCATCTTTGCCTTAATTGTTTGATTCCATCCACGATGCTTCACACGAAAGGATGTGATCAATATGGGAAAATGGATGCATAAAGTGCAGTGAGGATGGTTGTGGTTGATAAACAACCATGTACTTTAATTGGGATGCTATGTTCAGGTTCACACACTTGGTTCATGCGACGAGGCTTGACCAAGTATTTGATGCACATGTATCTTGTAGGTGGCTTGAGACACTTCAAACACCAAGCAAACAATTATAGCAAATTGTTGGTGTTTTAGAAGCAACATACCACCCCTATAGCGTCTTAGCTGTTACCGCAACCATCTCCTTGGAAATGTCAAAAAACTTGAACAGTTGGAAAACTAGCCGTCAAAGTTCTCGGTTTCCATTGAAATCTGTCGTTAACCATCGTAGAGTGGTAAATATAGATTAGCCGGAAGTATCATAAGTAGAGTTTAAGATGGTGTTTATAGGTAACATGAAATATCATGAGTAGAGTTTAAGATAGTGTTTATAGTTTGAGAGAGTTTAAAAGGGATATATTGAAGTAAAAAATATGGTGAATTTATAAGAGAAAAAAAACAACAACTAGATATTGATGATGAAATTGAAATTCCAAAGTTTTATTGGAAAGGTAAATAATTGTCTTGTCAGCAATCCCTTTCACACGCATTCGTAATATATTCACAACGTGTTCACATTTTTTTTTCATAAACACCCCGTTTTGTTGAACCATTCATAATTCATTCACAGGCTGTCGCAGTGCAGAAACCGTTGGGTGAGAAGGGGTCATGTTTGTTTGTTACGTGACCCCTACTTCACAACTGAATCGCATCATCTTCGATTTTGATCCGGTCGAAATTTGATTGGCAGGAAAACGGAAGAGTCGGGTGTCATCATGATCGGAAATGAGACAACGAGGAATACGGTGTAATTCCGTGAAGAATGGAGGTGCGTGCGAGAAGATATGACCGATTATGTGACGTTGGAGGAGTAATATGCTATTAAATAAATTGATAAATATTAGAGAAATTGGTTTGCAGTGGGTGCAAAAGGGTAAACTCGAAAACACGTGATTCAGTATCCTAGTTTAGCAATGCGCCACAATATTGAGTCAATTTAAAAATAAATGTCATCTTCCATGTCAGATTTGTAAATTTGGCTACTACTATTTGTGTAAATAATTGAACATGCACCTTTATGTTTTTGACCCATCAGTCAATATTATTTCTGTTCCACTAATATTGATATTCTTGTCTCGTGTATGGTACCACTACTATTCTATGATGCTTTTCACCCACTGACAAACTCAAATGTGTATATGGATGATCAATGATAAATCATGTCATGAGCTTAGTATTAGCTAGAGATTGCATAGTTTGAATGTGTGTAATGATATACCAAGATTTCAGTTGTTACACTTATGTCCAATGGGAGCTATTTTGATCGATATAGACCAAAATGATACTCGAATGACACATCAACCAAAATCAACACATGTGTAATGTATTTAGGTGATATATAGGTGCGTCAAAAACTTTCTCAAAAGAAATTAATAACTTGCGAACCGGACCAAAATGCACACAAAAATTATTTTATGATAAAATTAGTTTCTGAGGTTTTTTCTTTCCACGCATGATCTCAAATCAAATTTATGATGTCTTTTCTATTATTTTTTAAATAAAATAAATGTTAAACATAACACATTCTCCACATATAATTCTAAAACGTGTTAACGTATGAAATTTTCTCTGTTGAGCTTACCTTGTGACGTTTTATGACCTTTTTTATGGCATTTGACCATTTTTTGGGTCACACTCAAGATGAATATCAAGGTGAGGTTCAAACATGAGAATCATTATCATTATCATAATCATATACTAATACATTTGTGAACAATTTGATGCGAGGCAATGAATAGTAACATAAAACTATATAAAAATAGGCCATTAACTATTAAAAATAGGCATTTCATTAAGCGTGGACCCGGTTAAGACAACATAGTCTGGGTATTGGTGGATGAGGGCCTGCCTTGTGGCAGGTGTGACTCTCTAAACCAAAAATTGAAAGTCACCTTCAAAAAATTATAATAATAATAATTTGGCAACTTTGAGCAAGGGGATGTTTTAACCAAGTTGGTTAAAACATTTATCTTCTCTAAGTCTTGAGATCAATTCTTACAAACATACATTTTTATAGAACAACAGAAATTTAAACATATGGATATCATGTAGGGAAACTGTAACACTTTTATTAAAATAAGAGCAGATTAGAATAAATAAATTAACATAAAATTAAATAGCAGACAGAATGAGGTAGAAGCAGAAGACAAACACTATGAACAATACTGCTGCTGCACAACAGCCTACACAGCAGCAGTTTTCCAGATTTTTTCTGGAAATTTTCCCGAAAAAATCTATACAGCACAAACCTGTACACCACTAATACCAACATGTCAATATCCCAAAACAAGTTATAACGGCTAAAACATTTATATATAATCTTTAAACACCCTCAAGTTCATTAAAACGTTACAAATTCTACAAAACGGGTGTTCTAATCTACGGATCAAGCTGCCAATAACACAAAAGTTGCTATTTCCGCAATGTTCAAGTCGGCAAAATGTTAAAGTGTACAATAATAACATACGGATGAGTCAATAGCATACGGATGGACAAAGTTAAGGTGTTAAAGTGTTAAAGTGTACAAAATACGGATGAGGATCAATAGCATACGGATGGAGAAAATGTTAATGTGTACAAAATAACCCATACATATACCTCACTGCCCCTCGTTATCATCGGAACCGCCATCATCCTCGAGATCGCCACTGCCCGAGCCGCCTGCCTCGCCGGCGCCACTCCCACTGTCCGAGCCTGCCTCGCCCACGCCACTCCCACTGCCCGAGCCTGCATCGCTTTGAGAAGACAGTTGGCTCTTCAACTGGGCCAACTCGGGGTTAGCCTGTAACACAGTCATAATTGCAGTGAGTTGGCGCTTAGTGGCCTTAGCATCTTCTTCAACTTCTTTGATCTTGGAATCTTTCCCGGCCATCATCTTGTCAATCTCGGGCCCACTGTATGAACCGGGAGGCGGCATGGGTATCTTTTTCTTGCCACTACCTGCTAACACCCTACCCCTATCGGCTATATAACCCCGCTGCTTGCCCTTTAAAACCATGGCAAGTATCTCTTCCTCTGTGTAGGCTATCCTAGTAGGCGTGTTAGCTCCCAGATCCCGCAGTTCGCACATCTCTTCCTATGTAGTTGAAAAAAAATGATAAAATTAATATATTACTCGCGTTACTACATTATGTTTCAATAAATCATTAAAGTGCGTGTAAAAAAACAAAATAAATAAAATAAAATAAAAAACAAAACGGTACTTACGTATTGAACACGAGCCTCGTCCTGCAACTATACACCGTCCTTGCAACGCTGGTCGTGGAAGCTCTGTATGAGGGACGGGTACTGACGGTTCTCACTCCTCTGAAACTGTATAATAATATATATATATATATATATATATATAGTATATATATATACACACACACACACACACACACATGCATATAAGGTGAAACAAATTAAAAACGACAAATCAAACACCATATATATAATGAACAATATGTAAAATAATCATAATGTATCTTACGTATTCGTGTCGAGATGCGGCCAATGACCGAGATCCGTGGCGGCTATAGACCTTGTTCATCTTCATATTTTCCTTATTGACTTTGGCCCTTTTGGCGTTCTTTTCCTTGAGGTAGAACTGAATATGCTTCTCCCACATTGACGGCTCCATGTTCGGAGGAGGGTTTCTAACATAATATCAAAAACAGAAAATTAACATATATCAATTGCTAACATATTAAAAAAATTAACAAATATCAAAAAATTAACAAAAGTAAAAAATTTACCTTCGTATCTCATCCACCTTGTCAGCCCCACCTGGTATAGTCCAGTGATCTCGCTTCATGTCATGCTTATTATCCCTGTAGCGACCTGCGAGATAATCATTGATGCCATCTCTGATGGTCTCCCTCCGGGGTGAATGAATGTGGGTCCTCAGATCAAACACATTCAAAAGATTAAACACATTCAAAAGATTCGACACATTCAAAAGATTCGACACAAACACATATAACCGTGGAATTATTACGAGTTGTTTTGTTCACCTAGTGCAACTATGGAAGGCAATCCTAACCCACTCTTTGAATGATTCGTCTCATATATGAATGCGTATAACTGATTTACTATTTGAGAAATTTCGGCAGCATTTTCCCTCAACTCCCCAAATATGTGCATTAAAGACATATTCGTAGTAGTAAAGGAGAAACACTGTCGAAATCATCTCAAATAGTAAATCAGTTATACGCATCCATATCCTAAATGAGACAAAACATTCAGAAAGCAGTCCCAAACAGGGGACTTTCCGAAATTAATTTCTAATAAATTAATTCCAGACGGGTTTTCTATAGGATGATTAACTTCGGACGGGGACTTTCCGAAATTAATCACTAAAATCCTAAAACATTCACAAAAGTCTAACAATCAAATTACATGTAAACAAAGAATGCATATTTTCCATGGTTATATATATCAAACTTTTAAGCCCGTCAACATATTTTCCATTATTAGTTAACTGAATATAAAACTACTTTGAAGAATATAAATTTCAAAAATGTTTCAGATTTCAAACATTCCATTATTAGTTCTTTTGTTGCACAAAACCTTGATGTTTTAGTTCATGCCCGAGCTCAAAAACTCATTTTTGACACAACTGGTACACAACACAATACATATAGCAATCCCATCCGCCTACTGATCTGTCACATTTCCCATTATACTAAATGCCTATTAATATACTAAACGCTCATTTAGCAATCCCATCCGCAAACTAATACTTAATCAGTCAAATTTCACAAACATATATAAAAAAATAATACAACAAAGCATAAAAATGAAAAAACAATACGGATATGTAAGAAATAACAACATACTGTCTCGGCTGCGGTCTCGGGCTCTCGTGTTGTGGTCTCGAGCTGCGGTCTCTCGGGCTGTGGTCTCGAGCTGTGGTCTCGGGCTGTCCAATGTAACAAATAACAATACGGATATGTAACAAATAACTTTTGATGACGACATGATACAAAAAGTTAATAAAAAAAATTAAAAAGAGGTACATTACCTATGTCTTGTTTGTCTCAGTTCTCACCCTCGGCTCTCACTCTCGCTCTCATCTATCACAGGCTCACAGCTCTCGGCTGTATAAAAAAAAACAAAATAAAATAAAAACAAAAACAAAATAAAAAAATTAACAATTATAAATTAACAATTAACATTTGCTAATTAACAAAATCAAAAAATTAACAAATGCTAATCAAAAATTAAAAATTACCTGCGTTAAACAAGAAATTGTGGGGAAGAAGAAGAGGAAGAATTAAAAAATGAGAAAATTACCATTTTAGTACTAAAAAAAATGTTGATCCATTTAATAGTCATTTTTCACACATTTTTCCCAAAATGGTCATGCTCAACTGCTAGACTTCATTCAAATTTTGACACGTTTCATTCCTTTAGCTGCTCAACTGCTCAACTGCTCGACTCCACCCAATTTTTGACACGTGTCATTCTTTTGTACTTTTTTCTGAAAAAAAGTACAAAGGAATGACACGTGTCACGCAACTAATGGAGTCGAGTGGTTGAGCAGACGAGCATGACCATTTTGGGAAAAATGTGTGAAAAATGACTATTAAATGGATCAACCTTTCTTTTTAGTACTAAAATGGTAATTTTCTCTTAAAAAATAGAGGGGTTGATGAGTGAATTAAACATGAGAAGAGGAGGAGGAAAAGTGCACAGTAGTGCTCGTGTAGTGGTGGAGTTGTGGTGGAGCTGTGGTGGTGTAGTGGTGGAGTTGCGGTGGAGCTGTGATGGTGGAAGCAGCGGTGTGGTGATAGTGATGGTGTGGAGACGGCGGAGTTGTGGTGGAGATGATAATGGTGGTGTGGAGACGGTGGAGATGATAATCGCCGGAGGAGATGAGGTTTTTGTTATAGTGTTATTTTTTTTATTTTTTTTCTAAGTGTTTGACCATATCTGGTTTTGTCATAACTTTTAACTGTCCCGACGACATGTCGTCGGGACCAATAAAGTTTTTTTTTTCGTTTTTTATTTGGCGGGATAAATGAAAATTTTGGGGGGGGGGGGGTAAATGAAATTTTTGGGCTTATGTTGTCGACGACATGGCGTCGGTATTTAGTGTATATTTAAAAAAAATTATAATAAATACTTTTATTTAATATATAATTAACTTAAATACTTACTATTTAAAATTAAATACTTTAATTTAAAATTAAATACTTTTATAAAGTTAAAATTTTTTATTTATTATAAATACTTTTATTTGATATATAATTAAAATTAAATAAAATAACTTGTCAAATTTTTAAGTGTCCCGGTAAATTTTCTAACATAAAAATAAAAAATCCCGCCAAAATCCTCAACGTAACATGTTAAACGGATTAAAAAAAGGTCTCACTGAGTAACTTGTTGTCACATCTATCAATATTTTTAAGTTGAGGCGGTAACAATAAAAAAAAAATTGTTCTTATATTAGTTTATGATGTGGCTTCTCCGATGGTTTACGACGAGGAGGTATACAGTTTCTTGGTCCAGTAGAAAGGTCGTACGAATGAGTCAAGATATTATGGATATACATAATATGTTAAACGAATGAGTCGATATGTTATAGTTATACATAACATGTTAAACGGATGAGTCTAGGTGTTATGGATATACATCTCATGTTAAACGGATGAGTCAAGATGTTATGGATATACATAATATGTTAAACGAATAAGCCGAGGTGTTATGGATATACATCCCATGTTAAACGGATGAGTCGAGGTGTTATGGATATACATCCCATGTTAAACGGATGAGTCAAGATGTTATGGATATACATAATATGTTAAACGAATGAGTCGATATGTTGTAGATATACATAACATGTTAAACGGATGAGTCGAGGTGTTATGGATATACATCTCATGTTAAACGGATGAGTCAAGATGTTATGGATATACATAATATGTTAAACGAATGAGTCGAGGTGTTATGGATATACATCCCATGTTAAACGGATGAGTCGAGGTGTTATGGATATACATCCCAATGCTTCCCATCAAACACTTCCCGCCGAAACTTCCCACCAAAACACTTCCTACCAAAAATTCCCACCAAAATATTGGCGCCAAAAGCTACCAGATCTGCTCTATCCTCACAAACACATTATACACACTCTTATCTTCAAAACCACTCAACCTCACAACCTCTTATCTTTACACCAATTTCAAAACCTGAGATGCAGCGATATAATCCTTTTATGTGTTCTTGTGGAACAGAAAATATAAAACTAAGAACATCACATCAAAAGGATACATTTGGATGGGAATATTATGCATGTCCTCGTTTGAAGGTGAACAATCATACATTTCTTATTTATGTAAATATACAAATAATTGGGTTGTAATCTCTTATAATTTCCTTATTATGTAACAGCCAAGACAAAAAGATCATGGATGTGGATATTTTATGTGGAAGAGTCAATTTGATGACCAGTTAAGAGTAATCTCTTCTGCTTCAACATCTCAATGTTCTAGATCTGCAACAACAAAGTGCTCAAATTGTAATGCCAAAGATTTTAGGATAAACATGCTGGAATCACAAAAACAGGTGCTAGAGACAAGAGTAAGGATGCTGGAGGCAAGACTTGAAATGGAAAGGAATCCCGACGACCACGACCACGCATGTCAGTCGGGTGCAATCTCCGTGAGTTGTTAGGTGACATGGAAAATCTTCGTATGTAGTGTTGTTTTTGTTGTTGTTGTTGTTGTTTTTGTGTTATTGTTGTGTTATTGTTATTGTTTAATAAAATGTTGTTGTTGTTGTGAAAAGATAGAAATGATGAAGTTATCGAACATGACATACACCCGTCTCTTGGTGGGTCGAACCACACCCAAAATATACAATTTTCCAACACTAAATTACATAAGCATAAAGAATGGAACTGAAGGAACAATATCACAATTAACAAGCACACATGAAATAATCGCATCTTTTTATAAATGTAATAACCCGAAATTTTTGAGTAATTAACTTTCTTTAAACCCGAAGCAATTGATTATGAATTTTAATCAAGTTATTTTATTCACCTTTACATTCGAAATATTGCTATATATGTATTTTTACTGAGGAATAACTAGTGAGATTACAAAACGAACCCTGTGACAAAACTCACGTTCCATTTTCACTGGAACCGCACGCGTACCGACACCGTGATAGTATGGCATAAAATACAGAACAATCATGAAAATAGTTACGGACTCGGGAATAAACAAATAATATATGACAACTCTAAACTCTCGAGTTAGAGACATTTAAACGAAGCCAGAACCGACACGGTCTAGCGAGACCGGGTAGTTAAATTATTCACCTTACCTTAAAATACTTATAAACATCTACACCACTTTTCATCCAAAATACATCATACAAATAAATAAAACCCTACACCTCTAATTAAAAATAACAACTACTATTATATTTTCTTGGCTTTGTCGGCACCCTCCACAAATTTTAATACTTTCTGCTGCTGTCCCTTTCTTTGACCTTATCAGTTATCACCATCCCCAAAACAAATCTTAAACATTCATCTGCTGCTATCTTTTTCTTGTTCTTGTCGACACCCCTTTTCCATCCATAACACCATCACCTTTCTACTCCCACCTCCCCATCTTTATCATATTTTCGGCAAAACACCACCCTCAAAAGCACCACCCTACCTTTATCTTGATGCTTTTGCTGCTTCCCTCGAAAACCCAGAAAAACCGAACCATCTCTATCACAAATTAATTAGGAGCTTTGTCCCATTCTTAAGTCACAAGACTCCCTAAGAATTAGAACCATGTGTATAAGGATTGAACACCATTTAGGAATGTTAGCCTTTCCCCAAATCAAAAGTAATATGGAGCCTAACTCCATTATACTCCTTAAATCCACCCATCCTAGGCACCATTCGAATCACACCAACACTACCAACACACCACAATCTGAGAGGTTCTCAAGATTAGAGTTAAAGTTGTGATTCGAATTGGAGGCCGAAGTGGGTTTTGGAGCTTTTGGATTCGGGTTTAGAAAACGGTTTAGTGTTCGACACCTCCCACAAATTTCAGGTTATTATTAATCTTTACTTGATATATTTTTTTTCTATCCGATTATATAAACTAGAGGATTAGGTCGAATTAGATTCGTATAAGTGTGGTTTGAGTATTGATGAAAATATAAATCGATATAGTTATGAAGCTGTGAATAAAATTGCGTTAAGAAAGGATTGAAATAGTGGAATATGGTTTAGATATGAAACGGGTCAAATGGGGTTTGACTTTTTAAAAGTCATGGGTTGGTTTGGTTGCGAAATTGTTAAAAGTTATTAAGAGCTTAACATGAGTAGCAGTTAGGATATTAGTCGAATAGTATGGTTTTGGATCGTTTTTGCTAAGCCGAAATAGAAGTTGACTTGTAACAAGTCATGGGTTTTGTTAAAATCGTTAAGTCCTTGCTAGATAAACTAGAGTTGATTCTTGGTCACGGGTCAAAAGGGTTGATTTTTAAAAACCATGGGTTGTTGTTCCAAACCGAATCACCAGGCAAACCACAAATCTCAAAACAAACCTGCAATTGTTTTTGTTTTACTAATAGGAAATTGGGTTAAGTATAACACTGGGCCGAAAGCCCAGTAATAAAAGAATGAAGTGGTTTGTTCTTGTACCAGGCCACATGGTTTGGGTTAAAAATTGAGTTGGGCCGCAGCCCACTATTGTTTTAAAAATAAATCATAGGATGCGTTTGAGTTTATAAATTAAAAAGGAATGTCCCATTTTAAAAATATGTTAACACTTAATAATACCCGAACTGACAACACGTCGAATATTAGTTATTAGAATTGTGACGAAAACGAATAACCGAGACACTAAAAACTATTATACGTCAATAATAATTACGCCGTAAAGTAAATGATTAACACGCGCCACAACAACATGAACATTTTGAAAATATATGTAAACTACTTTTACGTTCACCAAATCTTAAATGCGAACTAAATTATGCCATACTAATCTAGGTCACGCAATGAAGTTACTACACACCATTTGATTCCATTGCATCACAGATTTCTACTACTACCAAGGTGAGTTCATAGTCCTACATTTTACTATGTTTTCAAATCCCGTGGGGAGATACATGCTATAAATCTGAACACAAGTATTTTTCTGTATGCTTCCCTGATTGATATTGCTAAGTTAATATTGCCTAAGTTACCACCCTGCCAATAAAAGTCCCTTATATCATGAACCATTAATCACTTGCGAGTGAACGCGAATTTTGTGAATAGATCTATTGGGAATTGACAACCCATTTGTACTACCCGGATAGATAGCCATTGTGTTAGCCGGATTGATAGACAAATGCACTTTATTCGAATTATGAGTATGGCAAAACTCCTACGACAAGGGCATTTATTATTATTACCCCTACAAGTTAAGGTTTGCGTGTCATGAGGCTTATGGCAATATTTGTTTATTTATTACCCCTGCAATATCATTGTTTTCACTATTATTTACCTTGTGTTCAAACTATTACAAATTAAACACTATGGATTCACTCAACCTTTGTGTTGACCGTTTTAAGCATGTTTTATCTCAGGTATCTAAAGAAGCTAATGGCACGGAGTAGAACAGGGCCCCCTTTTGGACGATGTCCAAAAACAAATGTTTTCATTCATCTTAAACATTTTTCATTTTGTACTTGTAAACATTATGATTCTGTTGTTGACAACTCTGATTTTAAATTGAGGAATGATAACAAATTTTCACAAAACGTCTCTTTCGAGTCGTTTTCTATAATTATGACTACGATCTAAGATGTAATACGCCAAATTAAACTTCCGCTGCTTCATTACGATTTTTGGGGTGTTACAGATTGGCATCAGAGCCATGGTTATAGAGAACCAAATGCTTTTTCAAAAACATTGGACTATAACCGTGATTTCTAAAAGGACCATTTTAAACCTTACCACCCTATGCCCTCCGTGCCAACATTTTGCTACACTATTGCATTGAGATTTGCTTGGCAGATTATGCATGACAAACGAATTTTACCACTATAGAAAATCGCATAGAGATTTGCTTGGCAGATTATGCATGACAAATTAGTTTTATCACCTACGAATGTTATTATGATTAAATGCATGTTAGTATTATTAATGACTTATATTATTATTATTATTGGGATATTGCAGTATTATGTCACCTTCCATCATCATACTTTCTGACAGTGATGACGCACTACCAGCATCACCCTCTGTCCCCACTATCATTTTATCCGACTATGACACTGATAGCACATTACCTGTTTTACCCACTGTTCCATCTGTTGTCCCATCTGGGGATGTATCTGGAGAGACGGAGCCCTTTGAGGAGGGTGAAGTCGCTTCAACACCAGTTATCACACCTACTATCCCACTTTCATCTTCACTTGCTTATGGTCCTTTGACTCTTGATCAGTACTATGAGTCACAACAGTTTCTAGCTGCTGATGATTGTCCATCACCACTCCCACCCCGAGTTTTGACACCTCACCACCCCTCTGGATCAGAGGCCGATGACGAGTCATCTGACTCGGACTCATCTGATTCGACTGCATCTGTTCCACCACCACCCCCGCCTGCACCGGTCCGCCGGCGCAAGCGAGTTAGAATCCTCCAGCCTTATGAGCCAGCTCCTTTTAGGAAGAGGTTCAAGTACGGCCCTAACAGTTTCACCTATGTTTACACTGCTCGAAAACGAGTACGTACCCCACCAGCTCTAGTACCACCACCACCAGCTCTCATAGCTACACCACCACCCAGTTCTCCTGAGCCATCTCCATCAGTGCCACAGCCCCACTCTTATATGCTCCTGACTCCACCACCCTCACCAGGATGCACCATCACCCATACCACCCCCTACTGTGTTTTACACCCAGACCACCACTGTTCCCTTGACATCTCCTATCTCATCTCCTACTGTCTCACCCATTCGGGCTCAGAGTGTTCCCCTACCCTCTCCCGAGAGAGAACATCACGGGAGCCCTTCATCATCCGACCATTGTGTTCACAGGAGAGTCGATGCCCGTAGATGGTCATTTCTGTTGGAGTGCATTCGTCATTGGAGACTTCAGGAGGGAGCCCCTAGAGCTTCGGAGCTGGGGGAGTGTTCATCAGCTGTCCTCCCAGTCACAGGGGAGCCTATCCACCACACCATCCCGCTATTAGCCGCCCGACTGGCCCGACATGAGGATCGTCTTGATGAGTTGCTGAGTTTGATCGACGATATATCTCTCAAGCGAGTCGAGAACATTCAGGAGGAGGTTGAGAACCTCGTGGTGGGCAGGATAGCTATGGAGGAGGTATTTGAGCTGTTTGGTACCCAGTTAGAGGAGGTTAGAGAGACTGTTGCTGAGTTTGGATATCGGATGGATACGCAGAGTCAGGAGATACAGCATCTGAGAGATGTAGTAGCGATACAGCAGCAGATGATGGAGCATCAGACTGAGGCACTGGCCGTAGCCCACAGTACCATTCACACTCTCAGAGGCACGATTGGAGAGATATAGACTAGAGAGAGAGTCAGAGACCAGAGGATGGATGAGTTGACTGAGATGGTTAGAGGTTTACAGCACGAACCTGGAGATGCACCCGGCACTTCGTAGATTAGCCACGTATTGTTGTAGTAGTGACATCTTAACTTGCCCTGCGTGGCATTAATAATCTGTATTGTATTGTTCTTTTGGAAACAATGTATCAAATTATTAAAACTCATGGTTAGTTATGATTACTATGTACCAATATTGATCTATGTTATGGTTGCTTTCTTCATTTATGTGTTGTAATTTTCTTTTATACGTTACCATATTATTCCATGTGTGTTGTGATTGTATTCAGACATGTCGTGATGATTAATTATGATGATTTTGTTTATGAGGATGTTGTATGCTACTATTATGAGGACAATTATGACACCTCACTTGATTATATTAACCGTAAAACCTAAATATATGTTCTTGTGTCATTGTTAGAACATGGCTACCCGCAACAAAACTACAGAAGCAGTCGCCGGATCGATCATGACTTCGGAAGAGATCCGCCAATTGATCACGGAAAGCGTGACCGCTGCATTAATAGCTCAAGCTGCAGCCACGACTCCTACCGACAGTGCAACAAGGCCCACTGCCGAGAGCGAGCCAGTTGCAACCCGCAAGTGCACGTACAAGGAATTCATGAGTTGCAAACCGCCAACCTTTAAAGGTACTGAAGGAGTGACAGAGTTAGCTCGATGGTTTGAGCGTTCAGAGACTGTCTTTACAAGAAGTGGTTGTGCCAAAAATGACAAAGTCGCCTTTGCTACTGGCACTCTAGCAGATGATGCACTATCGTGGTGGAACGCCACTGCTCATAAAATGGGTAATGATAGAGCTTACCAACTTCCTTGGGCTGAGTTTAAACAGAAGATGTTGAAGAAGTATTGTCCTCGCACCGAAATTCGAAAGATGGAAGATGAGTTTGACCGCTTGGTGGTAAAAGGATATGATCTTAGGGCTTATGATAGGAGATTCCAAGAGTTCTCCATACTATGCCCAACCAAGGTGCTGGATTTCGAGAAGACACTGGAAAGGTATGTTGAATGATTACCCAGAAGCATAGAAGGAGATGTCACGGTGTCCAAACCACAAACACTGGAGGAAGCCATGGAGACTGCTCAGAAGTTACTGGAAAGGGAAATCAGGCGTAATCAGGCTCAGGGAAGCAACGACCACAAAATAAAATTTGATGATCGTAGAAACAATCACAGCAACAACAACTCTCACCATAACCAAAGCCACAACCGTAACAACACACAAGGCTATCAGCAAAACCGGAACCACCATCACAACCAACAGAATCGCCGGCAGGAAACTGCCAGGGCTTACATTGCCACACCTACTGGAACTGGGGGCTATGCTGGACCCGCTCCCATGTGAAACCGATGTAAGTTGCACCATCATGGACCCTGTTTCGAGAAATGTGGAAAGTGTCAGAAAACCGGCCACAAGACCCAAGACTGCAAGGCCACAGGAGCCAACCTGCAACCAGTGGCCGTAGTGTGCCATGGATGTGGTAAGAAAGGGCACTACAAGAACCAGTGTCCGAATCAGGTTGCCAACCCCGTCAACAATGCTCGCGGGAGAGCATATGTGCTAGGAGATGGAAATGTCGAACAAGATCCCGATGTCGTGACGGGTACGTTTCCCCTTAATAACCACCCTGCTAAAGTTTTATTTGATTCTGGAGCCGACAAAAGTTTTGTATCTTCTTCATTTGCATCTCTACTTGATATTACCCCGACTAAATTGAACTCCACCTACGAAATAGAACTAGCTGACGGCAAACTAGTAAAAACTAACACCGTAATCCGAAACTGCACCCTGCTTCTACTAAACCAACCGTTTGACATAGACCTCATGCCCATCCAGCTTGGTAGTTTCGACGTAGTCATCGGCATGGATTGGTTATCCAAGAACCACGCTAGAATAATATGCGATGAGAAAGTTCTTCACATCCCATGTGAAGGAGAAACTTTAGTCGTCCACGGCAAACGGAGTAAGACTCAACTGAGTATCATTTCATGCTTCAAAACAATGAAGTATATCGAACGAGGATGTCTTGCATTTCTGGCACAAGTAACCGAGACGAAGTCTGAGGAGAAGCGACTAGAAGATGTACCGATAGTTAGAGATTTTCCCGAAGTATTTCCCGAAGACTTGCCTGGCCTCCCGCCAATCCGACAGGTAGAATTTTAGATCAAGCTAGTGCCAGGAGCAGCACCGGTGGCACGAGCACCTTATAGGTTGGCACCATCCGAGATGAAAGAACTGTCAGAGCAATTGCAAGAATTGTCAGATAAAGGATTCATACGCCCGAGTTCTTCACCATGGGGAGCTCCGGTGTTGTTTGTCAAAAAGAAGGATGGATCCTTCCGAATGTGCATCGACTATCGCGAGTTGAACAAGCTCACCGTGAAGAACCGATACCCACTGCCTAGAATCGACGACCTGTTCGACCAACTGCAAGGATCGAGTGTATACTCGAAGATTGATTTAAGGTCAGGGTATCATCAGCTGAGAGTTAAGGAGGAAGATATACCGAAGACCGCGTTTCGTACACGATACGGGCACTACGAGGTCCAAGTGATGCCATTTGGACTGACGAACGCACCAGCTGTGTTCATGGACCTAATGAACCGAGTGTGCAAGCCATATTTGGACAAGTTCGTAATTGTGTTCATAGATGACATCCTCATCTACTCCCGTAGCAAGGAAGAACATGCGGAGCATTTGAGAACTATCCTAGGACTGCTCAAAGGAGAGAAACTGTATGCCAAATTTTCCAAATGTGATTTTTGGATTGAGAAAGTGCAATTTCTAGGGCAGGTCATCGACAGCAAAGGTATTCACGTGGACCCCGCAAAAATCGAAGCTATTAAGAATTGGGCATCTCCTACAAACCCCACGGAGATACGTCAATTTTTAGGTCTTGCTGGATACTACCGGAGATTCATCGAGGGTTTCTCTAAGATCGCCAAACCTTTGACGGAATTGACACAAAAGAAGAAGAAGTTTGACTGGGGAGAAGAGCAAGAGACGTCATTCCAACTGTTGAAACAAAAGCTTTGCGAAGCTCCGATCTTAGCACTACCCGAAGGAAGTGAAGACTTCGAGGCGTATTGCGATGCATCGTGCCAAGGCTTGGGAGCTGTATTAATGCAAAGGAGTAAGGTTATCGCATATGCTTCCCGACAGCTCAAAACCCACGAAAAGAATTACACGACCCACGATCTTGAGTTAGGGGCAGTAGTGTTCGCTCTTAAGATGTGGAGACACTATTTGTATGGCACCAAGTGCAAGGTGTTTACAGATCACAAGAGCCTTCAACACATACTAGATCAGAAGGAGCTGAACATGCGACAACACCGATGGTTGGAGTTACTCAGTGATTATGATTGTGAGATTCGTTATCATCCCGGAAAGGCAAACGTAGTGGCTGATGCCTTAAGTCGAAAGGAACGAATCAAACCCCTTAGAGTTCGATCTTTGGGAATTACAGTTAGGTCACCACTCCCAGCCAAAATTTTAGAAGCTCAGGCCGGAGCCCTGAAGGAAGAAAACCGACCGAATGAGAAGATTCATAGGATGCCGGAAATTGAGAACGGTTTGGTGAGAAAACAAGATGGGACGTTGTGTTTCGGTGACAGAGCGTGGATTCCACTTCACGGAGGACTGCGCGATCTCATCATGCACGAATCCCATAAGTCGAAATATTCCATTCATCCGGGGGCTGATAAGATGTATCAGGATCTCAAGAAGTTGTATTGGTGGCCAAACATGAAGGCCAACATCGCTGTGTATGTCGGAAAATGTTTGACATGTGCTAGAGTAAAAGCAGAACACCAACGGCCGTCCGGAATGTTAACACAGCCAGAGATTCCAACATGGAAATGGGAAAGGATTACAATGGACTTCATCACGAAGTTACCTAAAACCTCGGGTGGACTTGACACCATTTGGGTCATTGTTGATCGTCTCACTAAATCTGCGCACTTCCTTGCAATCAAAGAAACCGACAGTATGGATACCCTTGCTCGATTATATTTAAAGGAAATAGTCTCACGGCATGGAGTGCCGGTTTCCATCATCTCCGACCGAGATAGTCGTTTTACGTCAAACTTCTGGCGGTCGTTGCAGAAGGCTTTGAATACTCAATTAGATATGAGCACCGCATACCACCCGCAGACTGATGGTCAGAGTGAGAGAGCTATCCAAACCTTGGAAGACATGATGCGAGCATGTGTGATCGACTTTGGAAAAGGATGGGATAAACACTTACCGTTAGTAGAGTTTTCATACAACAATAGTTATCACGCTAGCATTAAAGCTGCTCCATTCGAAGCACTTTATGGTAGGAAATGTCATTCACCCATCTGTTGGACCGAAGTTGGGGATGCACAAATCACCGGGCCCGAACTCATTCACGAGACCACCGAAAAGATTGTCCAAATCAAACAACGCTTACAAGCCGCCCGGGACAGACAGAAAAGTTATGCCGATGTGAGAAGAAAACCCATGGAGTTCCAAGTTGGGGACAGAGTCATGTTGAAGGTATCTCCTTGGAAAGGAATGATTAGATTTGGGAAGCGTGGTAAGTTGAATCCCAGATACGTCGGACCATTCAAGATCCTAGAAAGGGTTGGTCCAGTGGCATATAAACTTGAACTTCCGGTGGAACTCAGTAGAGTACACAATACCTTTCATGTATCAAACCTGAAAAAGTGCTTATCAGATGAAACCCTTATCATTCCGTTCAAAGAACTTCGGCTTGACGAGAAGCTCAATTTTATAGAGGAACCAGAAGAAATTATGGACCGAGATGTGAAACAACTAAAACAAAGTCGCATTCCCATCGTCAAGGTTCGATGGAACTCAAATAGAGGACCAGAGTTCACGTGGGAACGTGAAGACCGAATTCGTGCCAAATATCCACACCTTTTTCCCGAGCCAACGCCAACCACTACCACGGACTAAGAATTCCGGGATGGAATTTAGAATTAGGAGTAGGTACTGTAATAACCCGAAAATTTTGAGTTATTAACTTTCTTTAAACCCGAAGCAATTGATTATGAATTTTAATCAAGTTATTTTATTCACCTTTGCATTCGAAATATTGCTATATATGTATTTTTACTGAGGAATAACTAGTAAGATTACAAAACGAACCCTGTGACAAAACTCACGTTCCATTTTCACTGGAACCGCACGCGTACCGACACCGTGATAGTATGGCATAAAATACAGAACAATCATGAAAATAGTTACGGACTCGGGAATAAACAAATAATATATGACAACTCTAAACTCTCGAGTTAGAGACATTTAAACGAAGCCAGAACCGACACGGTCTAGCGAGACCGGGTAGTTAAATATTTCACCTTACCTTAAAATACTTATAAACATCTACACCACTTTTCATCCAAAATACATCATACAAATAAATAAAACCCTACACCTCTAATTAAAAATAACAACTACTATTATATTTTCTTGGCTTTGTCGGCACCCTCCACAAATTTTAATACTTTCTGCTGCTGTCCCTTTCTTTGACCTTATCAGTTATCACCATCCCCAAAACAAATCTTAAACATTCATCTGCTGCTATCTTTTTCTTGTTCTTGTCGACACCCCTTTTCCATCCATAACACCATCACCTTTCTACTCCCACCTCCCCATCTTTATCATATTTTCGGCAAAACACCACCCTCAAAAGCACCACCCTACCTTTATCTTGATGCTTTTGCTGCTTCCCTCGAAAACCCAGAAAAACCGAACCATCTCTATCACAAATTAATTAGGAGCTTTGTCCCATTCTTAAGTCACAAGACTCCCTAAGAATTAGAACCATGTGTATAAGGATTGAACACCATTTAGGAATGTTAGCCTTTCCCCAAATCAAAAGTAATATGGAGCCTAACTCCATTATACTCCTTAAATCCACCCATCCTGGGCACCATTCGAATCACACCAACACTACCAACACACCACAATCTGAGAGGTTCTCAAGATTAGAGTTAAAGTTGTGATTCGAATTGGAGGTCGAAGTGGGTTTTGGAGCTTTTGGATTCCGGTTTAGAAAACGGTTTAGTGTTCGACACCTCCCACAAATTTCAGGTTATTATTAATCTTTACTTGATATATTTTTTTTCTATCCGATTATATAAACTAGAGGATTAGGTTGAATTAGATTTGTATAAGTGTGGTTTGAGTATTGATGAAAATATAAATCGATGTAGTTATGAAGCTGTGAATAAAATTGCGTTAAGAAAGGATTGAAATAGTCGAATATGGTTTAGATATGAAACGGGTCAAATGGGGTTTGACTTTTTAAAAGTCATGGGTTGGTTTGGTTGCGAAATTGTTAAAAGTTATTAAGAGCTTGACATGAGTAGCAGTTAGGATATTAGTCGAATAGTATGGTTTTGGATCGTTTTTGCTAAGCCGAAATAGAAGTTGACTTGTAACAAGTCATAGGTTTTGTTAAAATCGTTAAGTCCTTGCTAGATAAACTAGAGTTGATTCTTGGTCACGGGTCAAAAGGGTTGATTTTTAAAAACCATGGGTTGTTGTTCCAAACCGAATCACCAGGCAAACCACAAATCTCAAAACAAACCTGCAATTGTTTTTGTTTTACTAATAGGAAATTGGGTTAAGTATAACACTGGGCCGAAAGCCCAGTAATAAAAGAATGAAGTGGTTTGTTCTTGTACCAGGCCACAAGGTTTGGGTTAAAAATTGAGTTGGGCCGCAGCCCACTATTGTTTTAAAAATAAATCATAGGATGCGTTTGAGTTTATAAATTAAAAAGGAATGTCCCATTTTAAAAATATGTTAACACTTAATAATACCCGAACTGACAACACGTCGAATATTAGTTATTAGAATTGTGACGAAAACGAATAACCGAGACACTAAAAACTATTATACGTCAATAATAATTACGCCGTAAAGTAAATGATTAACACGCGCCACAACAACATGAACATTTTGAAAATATATGTAAACTACTTTTACGTTCACCAAATCTTAAATGCGAACTAAATTATGCCATACTAATCTAGGTCACGCATTGAAGTTACTACACACCATTTGATTCCATTGCATCACAGATTTCTACTACTACCAAGGTGAGTTCATAGTCCCACATTTTACTATGTTTTCAAATCCCGTGGGGAGATACATGCTATAAATCTGAAACACAAGTATTTTTCTGTATGCTTCCCTGATTGATATTGCTAAGTTAATATTGCCTAAGTTACCACCCTGCCAATAAAAGTCCCTTATATCATGAACCATTAATCACTTGCGAGTGAACGCAAATTTTGTGAATAGATCTATTGGGAATTGACAACCCATTTGTACTAGCCGGATAGATAGCCATTGTGTTAGCCGGATTGATAGACAAATGCACTTTATTCGAATTATGAGTATGGCAAAACTCCTACGACAAGGGCATTTATTATTATTACCCATACAAGTTAAGGTTTGCGTGTCATGAGGCTTAGGGCAATATTTGTTTATTTATTACCCCTGCAATATCATTGTTTTCACTATTATTTACCTTGTGTTCAAACTATTACAAATTAAACACTATGGATTCACTCAACCTTTGTGTTGACCGTTTTAAGCATGTTTTATCTCAGGTATCTAAAGAAGCTAATGGCACGGAGTAGAACAGGGCCCCCTTTTGGACGATGTCCAAAAACAAATGTTTTCATTCATCTTAAACATTTTTCATTTTGTACTTGTAAACATTATGATTCTGTTGTTGACAACTCTGATTTTAAATTGAGGAATGATAACAAATTTTCACAAAACGTTTCTTTCGAGTCGTTTTCTATAATTATAACTACGATCTAAGATGTAATACCCCAAATTAAACTTCCGCTGCTTCATTACGATTTTTGGGTTGTTACAATAAATTGCAAATTATCTTCATGTATAAATATGTTCATCAACTTCTAGGTCTTCAATGATCATCATCTTCAATAATCTGAAAGAATAATACACAAAAACAATTAAACCTCAAACAAAATAGAAAACGAAATTTAATCACAACTAGGATAACACATGCATGTTCATAGAAAACATGTATGTTTTAACCATACACCTTAATAAAGCTAAAAGATAAACATGCATGTTCATAGAAAACATGTATGTTTTTACCATACACCTTAATAAAGATAATAGATAAACATGCATATTCATAGAAAACATGTATGTTTTTTTTACCATACACCTTGATAAACATAATGGCTAAAGGTGCATGTTCATATAAAACATTTATGTCTTTTTCATACACCTTAATAAAATTAATAGATAAACATGCATGTTCATAGAAAACATGTATGTTTTTTACCATACACCTTAATAAACATACTGCCTAAACATAAATGTTCATAGAAAACATGTATGTTTTCTAATGTCAAACAAAAGATCTCGTCAAGTTCATTAGAACATATGTGCCCGTCTTCCAAAAACATATGCGCGCACTACAATTTTTTGTGATCACCTGATTTAACTGTACATTGAAAAAAACATACATGATTATTATAACATTTAAAAAGCAGATTTCAGTTTCTTTTTCTTTATTATTTTACATACCAAAGTTCCAAATTCGATTTCATTATAAAATGAGTAAACTACAAAATACATCCCTGTGGTTTGGTCAAATTCACACGATACATCCCTCTCAAAAAAGTTGCGCCATACACATCCCTCCGTTAGTAAAAGTCAAACACAATACATCCAAAAGGACGAACGGTGCAAAGATTGTCTCGTTAAGTTGGACACGTGGCAGTTAACTCTTTTTAAGCAAGGGTAATAAAGTCTTTTTATCATAAACACAAATATAAAACACAAACACAAATCGAGAACTCAAAAACAAATCAAACACACAAACACAAATCCAATTTAAAGACAAACACAAATCCAAATCATAAACGTATCATCATCAAAACAGAAGATAATTGTTGTGAACAAAAACTCAAAACTCAAATCGCCTTGCAAACCAAAAACTCAAATCGATACACCGACTAGGATGAGTGATCATTGTTGTGAACATCTTTCTTGCGGAAGTGATCATTGTTGTGACAATTGTCAGTTTGCAAAAAAAATCAGGTATGATGTTTAAGAAACTAACAAATAAAATAAGGGCAGAATAAGTTATATAAGTACTTTTACTTTACACATATTTATCAATTTTGTTGCGGCTAAAAATTCAACACATGCTCATCAATCTTAACACAATATACCTTCCAGCAGATACATATCTATCAGCATAATCAGTTGGAAAAGGAAGATCCTCAGCGTCATCCTCAATAATCTTACACTCTTTCAAAAAAATCTTGTTTGTTTATTTACTCTAACCCATATCAAATTTCTTGTTTGTTTACTCTAACCCATATCAAATTTCCAAAAAAATCCTATAACGAAAACACAAAACCAGATCTAAACACAAAACCAGATCTAAACATTAACAAAAACAATAATCTCAACAATACAAATCCAAACACACGATTGTAAAAGAAGCAACCACAGTTAAACCCAAACCAAAATACCAAAATCCAATTCCATCATCCACTCCTAATCTATCCTAATCCATCACCTCCAATCCTTCTTAAACAACAACTCGAACTTAAACTGGAATATCAAACAATCGATCTCAGATGGTACAACTTTAACACAATCTTTCTGTAAGATTTTTAGTTGAACCATTTCATAATAGATCTTTTGAAGACTAAAACTTCATTTCATAATCCGAATCAAAAGATAAGAAAGATAACAAGTATGTTATTTTGTGTTCTTGATTCGTTCTTTAACCAAGTACAAAACGAAAATCTAAACAAGTCGAACCTACCGTGACCCTCCAAAGGGTCTTGAAACCTTAAATTGCTTTCTTGATTCGTCTTGTGCTGAATCTTACATGTGTTTGTGTTCGTAACAGATCTTGTTTCTGATCTTGTTTTTGGGTTATATATTGAAGAAAGGGTCGAATGTGTTTGTGTTATGTTTTTGGATTTGTGTTTTCGTTTTTGTGTTTTTGGATTTGGATTTGTGTTTATGTTTTTGGATTTGTGGATTTTGATTTGTGTTTGTCTTGTGGATTTGTGTTTCTGGGTTTTTGATTTGAGTGTTTATGAATTATTGTCTTTGACTGTGAAGAGTATTAAAAGAAAAGAATGGTGAGAGTAGGTGTGGTGTTAAAAGGACTAAAATACCCTTGTTTAAAAAAGTTAACTGTCACGTGTCCAACTTAACGACACAATCTTTGCACCGTTCGTCCTTTTGGATGTATTGTGTTTGACTTTTACTAACGGAGGGATGTGTATGGCGCAACTTTTTTGGGAGGGATGTATCGTGTGAAATTGACCAAACCACATGGATGTATTTTGTAGTTTACTCTTATAAAATTAATACTACTTGCTAGGCATATATGCAAATTATATGTTCCAATCAGTTTCTATAAACATGCATACAAACAAATTCAGTCAACCATAATCTTATGATCCACACGTGCTTCATCATAACACATTCTACTCAACCTTAATGCACAAGGCCAATAAAAGAAAAACCCCATACTTTTGACATCAAATACTGCTAACTACATAAATTCTCTACTCCAACTTTAGACTCCACCTTTAGATTAGTTTTCGGCTTATTTTTCAAATCATAGGCTTATTTTCATATTCAAGTCATAATTAGCTTATAAGATGAGTCAAATAAGCTCATAAGTAAAAAAATAAGCTTAAACAAACGCCCCTTCAACTAATGATTAAACCACTTATTTCACCTTAAATAATCATATAACCAGTTTTCATAAACAAACATACAATGTCCAATTATTCAATAGAAATCCCACTATCGTTTTCAAATCTTAAGCCAAAAAAAATTCAGATCGAAACAAGATTAAGCCAAAAAAAAAAATTAATAAATAATAAAGAAAATAACCTCAGATCGAATCAAGATTAAACCAAAAAAATAATAATTAATAAATAATAAAGAAAATAACCTCAGATCAAATCTATGATGATATTGAAAAACATATTTTTTTTTAGATCGAAAATCAATTTTTTCAAATCAAAACAAGATTAAAGAACTTATTGTGCACATATGTTTTTGCTATCTACAATCCATTCATAACTAAATTATCTTTTGCAGATCGAAATTATATTCATATTGAAAACCATATTTTTTTCAAATAAAAACTAAATTAAAAAAGAAAATCATATTATATATATTTAAGCCAAAAATGAATCATAAAACCTTACCACATTTATTGAAATCAACCCATTAAGTCAAGGATCGATGTTGTCTCTAAATCGGAGGAGGTGGGGTTTTTTTTTTCTTTCTTAATCTAACATGGTGATGAATGAAGGAATCATTATAGAATTGATATGGTGGTGATGGACGGCGGTTTGAGAGAGAGATGTGTGAGAGATTGTGGTGGCTGAGAGGAATTAATCATGCCCTTAATTTAGGACGGTTTTCAAAATTGTTTGACATAAAATTCCTATATTGCCCTTCGAGCCAAAAAGGAAAATATTTGTACTTTTAATTAATTACATTAATGGCACAATCAATTATAGCCATTGATCAAACTCATCTAACGGTGTAAAGCGAGTTCTCGCAATTCCCGCACTTAACAGGGTTCTGAAAATAAAGATACACTATATATATATATGTGTGTGTGTGTGTGTGTGTGTGGAGAAACGACATGTACAACTCATAAATATGGAGTTTTGTGAGTAAAATGTGAATGGTTGATGATGCAGAAACAATGGTAAACAATGGCAGAGAAGGAATCATGGGTTGTAGGACCCGAACACTCAATACCCAAAAACCATCTCACCCAACTTATATAGTTTGTGCTATTACGGGAAATCTTTGATTTTCAAGTTAAACAAACTAATTAACCACATTTCTACTTATACCTGAATGAAATTGTAAGAGCATGTATATATTTATAAGTATTTTAAATTATCTTGGTTTATATGAATACAAGAAGTCTTTTAGTTAAAAATAAAAAAAGTTCATTTCATTTTCTTTGTGCAATGCCCAAACAAAAGTCTCCATTTTCAAACTAATAGTGATAAATTACAATTATCTTGGTTTATATGAATACAAGAAGTCTTTTAGTTCAAAATAAAAAAAAGTTCATTTCATTTTCTTTGTGCAATGCCCAAACAAAAATCTCCATTTTCAAACTAATAGTGATAAATTACATCATCACAAATTAACCATAGGCAGCATTCGGGAACTGATTAGAGATTGCAAAAGAGATTTAAAGATAACGAAGATGATTGTTAACTTGTGGATGTGTTAAGTGAACTATACTTACACATCAATGTATAGCAAAAGAGATTTAAAGATAGGTAACAGGTCTTTAAACGAAACTACATAATGTATAGCAAGTGTCAATAAAATTTCAAAACGAAAATAATTTCACCATGCATCTTAATTATATGTTAGGACATAATTATGCATAATAGAACAAAATAACTATGAGAAAATTATATTGACGAAATAATGCAACTTAACCTGATCTTATGAAAAATAGATACACATCTAATAAGACACTCATTTTGATAGTATATATAAATTTAAAGACATTAATAACCTCAACAACATTTAACCACATTTCATGTAATAAACTGTTGATGGTATTCGACCCTTGCATCGTCTAAGAGTGGCTGCTACTACTTGTTTCGGGTTGTTGATGATCATAATGATCGCCTTGATTCGAACCTCCTGTTTCCGCCACAGCACCACCACCAAACTGTAGCCCGTGCAAGTGTCCCATCTGTGTACCAAAGTTCATGAAATGCAACCCACTATTGTTACTATTATTCGAAAAGTTCCACGTGGAATCACTCGTAAAACTGTTACTAGATTGAGTCATGTAACTAGATGCAACATGACCCATATGAATACCCCTTGGATCCAACACTGGTGACTCGAAATCCAACATATTAGACGTTGGATGGTTCGTGACTAAGTTGAAACCGTTCCTCAAGTACGAGGAATGTCCAGCCGAGATTGTGGAACCGGATCCCCGTAGGGAAATATTAAGTGAAGTGAAATTAGCAGGAATTGTTCCGGTTCCAGTGGCTGCTATAACCGAAGGCTCAGCTTGTTGTAGCAGCCACTCGATGGTTTCACCATCAGACTTGTGTCCCAGCTCACGCGTGAGCTGGAACACTCTGGCCGCACATATAGCTGGCATGCGTATGCGGCGGCCACGGCCGTCCACTTTTGTGTGTCGGTCTTTTGTTGTTGGTCTTTTCTCTTGTGGCTTAGGTTTTGTTGGTTGTTGCAACTCCACAACTTCATCGTCTCCGGATCGTTGTTCAAGAAGCTGCAATGGGTGGTTTGGTCGTTGGAAGTAGTTTTGGTGATCATTTTCCATTATGAATTTTAGGTTTTTGATTTCTTGAAGAATGGAGATGTGTGTGTGTTTGTGTGTTTTTTTTTTTCCTCACCCTAGAATAGAAAAAGAAAGATCTCGTTCACAAGCTTTAAGCAATAAAAATAACTAGAGGCTTTTTATTTATAAATATAGTGCTTTTTTAAAGCCAAAATCATTAGGTAGTTAAAGAAGCTAGCCAAGTGTTTAAAGATGAAATTATTTGGCGAGAACAGGTAAAAACAATCAGATTTTATGAATCTCCCCACGACAAAAAAAGGATAGATTTGATAGATCAATTTTGTCACCATAAAAGGCTAGACCTAATCCGGATTATTAACAATAAAGACAATCTTTGTTCCATTGCATATATATAGACTATCTTGCTTTCAATCAATATTTTCTTATCATGTCACCAATGATATTTTCTTTTGTCAAATTGCAATATAGCTATCACGATCATTATTGAAGATGAATCATGTCAATGCCATTTCAGGAATAAATATATAGAATGATAACTTTTTGATTAAAAGGAATAAAAGATTATAGAACTTCATAATCATCTTTGGCTAAATGATGTTTTGAAACTTTACAACTTCAGTTTAAGAGGTTGTTTGGAATGCTTATATGTTTATATGTTCTACTTACAAGCAAAGTGTTGTTTATGTGTGGTAATTGGGGTGAGATTGGTATCCTGATAGCAATTAGAAGTCACGAATTGTACGCTTTCAGATCGATTAAATTGGAGTGTATACCAATTAACGACCGGATAAAATCTAATTGATTCAAGTTTGTGAATGATTGTATGTTTGCAGTAAAAAACGTGATCAGACTTTGGTTGATCAGCCTTTCGTTTTCTATATATCAAAATAGAGAATATATTAGACCCTTTATAGGGTCGGTTATTGGGTTCTGATAACTGCAAAACGGTTATATTAACTGTAACCAACTATCAGCAGAATCTACACAATCAGCAGGAACACTGCACTATCGGCAGGAACCATACACTATCGGCAGAAACCACATCAGCAGAAACCATGCACTATCAGCAGGAACCACGCTATCAGCAGAAACCATCTGCTATCAGCAGGAACCGTATTAGCAGAAACGAGCATCAACTTTATATGTTTTATTTGGTGAAAAAACAAATTCTAATGAATTTCTAACATAGCAATGTTATACCAAATAAAAAATTTTCCAGCTGACCTGGCAGCTCGACCCCAGCCAGGGGCTCTGCCCCTTGGACCCTGCCAGGGGCTGCCGCCCCTTGGACCCTGCTTCTCTCAGGGGCGTTGCCCCCGAACCCCCACCAAGGGGGCTACCGCCCCCTTGGAACCCCCGTTAGTCCCGTTAATATCCAAATAAGTGTCGACCCTTATTTGCATATTAAACTCAATCTATTTTACACTAAAATACCAACAAACCTCCCCCATTTTAGTGTAATCATAAATTAACTAACTAGTTCACAGCAAACAATCAAACTAATGCATAAATGAAATGTCGAGACGATTGAATTTCATATTAGTATATTACACATTCCAAATATTCGAATATCAAGGTTTCCCGAAAGATTGAACCTTGTAATATCACTATTGAATACATGAAGATAATATACACATTAGTTTTTCATACACAATATCTTACTTGACACATTATTTTACTAGCCTATGTCCCTATCCTTTCTTTAAGTACATCGAAGCCAAGTCCCAACTTCTTGAAGCAGCTAAACTTCGTACTCAAATAGGTAATTCTTTTAGTCTTGCACCTGCAAATGCAATTTTTCAAAAGAATTATTAAGAAGAACACTTCAACCTTCCTTATCTTGCAGTACCGAACACATACCTTTGGGATAATTTAATGTTGTGTTCCAAACTCTAGATGTTAAGCTTTCCACATTCAAAATTCAGCACCTAACGTCATATTAGGTGGTGAATTGGGTATCTCAACATGAGAGCTTTCATATGGACTTTAAACCCAATCCCACAGCTGATCCTTTCACGAGATCTCTACATAACCCTTTGGTTAAATGATCAGCTAAATTCCGATGAGTTGCAATCCACTCAACGGATATGACACCATGCATTATGAGCTCACGAACCATGCTGTGTCTCACACCTAAGTGTCTTGACTTGCCATTATACACTTGACTATATGCCTTAGCCAAAGTAGCCTGACTATCACACCTGATAGAAATAGAAGATATAGGCTTTGGCCATAATGGAATTTCATACACCAAATTCCTTAACCATTCAGCCTCATTACCAGCTGCTGCCAAAGCAACAAACTCAGACTCCATAGTTGAGTTTGTAATGCAAGTCTGTTTCTTAGATGCCCAACTAATGGCACCTCCCCCAAGAAGGAACACCCATCCAGATGTAGAAGAATGATCTTCTTTATTGGATATCCAACTTGCATCACTAAAACCTTCAATAACAGAAGGAAATCCGATGTAAGTTAACTTATAATCCATAGTTCCTTTCAAGTATTGAAATACTCGATCCAAAGCTCGCCAATGAAATGTACTAGGATTGCTAGTAAACCTACTAAGCTTTCCAACTGCATAAGCAATATCCGGCCTAGTACTTATCATAGCATACATTAAGGATCCAATCCTTTTCGAGTATTCTAGTTGTGACACTGCTTTACCTTTATTAGGTAATAGCTTTACTTGTGAATCCATGGGAGTACTTGTGGGAGAACTTTCCTGGAAATTAAACTTATCCAAGATCTTCTCAATATAGTGTGATTGAGAGATTGAAATACCCTTGTTCTCACGTATGATCTTAATACCTAAGATCACTTCCGCCTCCCCCATATCTTTCATAGCAAATTTAGATGACAGGAATTCCTTTGTCTCATCAACTTGATCTTGGTTAGTACCAAAGATCAACATGTCATCTACATACAAGCATATAATGACTCCATTTCTAGAATCATCAAATTTACTATAAACACACTTGTCAGCTTGATTTAAAACAAAACCACTTGACAACACAATTTCATCAAATTTTTGATGCCATTGTTTAGGAGCTTGTTTTAACCCATAAAGAGATTTAACCAATTTACACACTTTGTTTTCATGTCCAGGCATAACAAACCCTTCGGGTTGTTTCATGTAAATCTCTTCATCTAATTCACCATTCAAGAATGCAGTTTTCACATCCATTTGGTGAATTACAAGATTGTGTATAGCAGCTAATGCTAATAACAATCTAATAGTAGATATCCTTGCAACCGGAGCATACGTATCGAAATAATCAATACCCTCTTTTTGTCTAAAGCCTTGGATTACCAACCTGGCTTTATATTTATCAATAGTACCATCTACTTTCATCTTCCTTTTGAAGATCCACTTACATCCTAATGGTTTACACCCAGGAGGTAAATCAGCCAATTTCCAAACTTTATTTTGCAAGATAGAATCCATCTCATCTTGGACTGCTTCTTTCCAAAAGGCAACGTCCCTTGAAGCCATTGCTTCACCATATGTCATTGGATCTTTATCAACATTGAAACAATATTGATATTGAAAATTAATTTCATTCCTTGATCCTTCAACTAAGTATAGTTGAAAATCATCACCAAAAGTTTTGGTTTTTCTTACTCTTGTACCCTTTCTTGGTTCAGTGCTAGTTGATGGAATATCCTCGGTATTAACCGGTTCCTTCGAACTATGAATCATGTCCCTTGGCCTAGGTATAGATGTGAATCTTTCTTCATCAAAGATTGCATCTCGTGACTCTATTACTGAGTTCACCGAAACATACTCATTTGATTCTAATACATAGAATCTATAAGCATATGAGTTTTCAGCATAACCAATAAATATGCAATCTATACCTCTTTCACCTAAAGTTTTCCTTTTAGGTTCCGTGAGCCTAACCACAGCCCTACATCCCCAAACCTTGAGAAAAGTCAAGTTTGGTGCTTTCTTGTGCCAAAGTTCATAAGGGGTTTTCTTGTTGCTTTTACCGGGAATACGGTTTAGCAAGTAACAAGCCGTTAACATGGCTTCTCCCCAAAATCCTTCACTTAACCCAGAATAAGATAACATTGAATTCACCATTTCCTTCAATGTTCTATTCTTTCTTTCAGCCACACCATTTTGTTGTGGTGTATATGGAGCCGTAGTTTGGTGTATTATTCCGGTAGATTGGAAATATACCGGATCATAATACTCCCCTCCACGATCGGTACGTAAGATTTTTACCAAATCCTTTTGATGAAGCTCTACCTCTTGTTTATAAATGCGAAATTTATCAAGAGCTTCATCCTTTGAATGCAATAAATAAATATAGCAATAACGTGATGCATCATCAATAAAAGTTATGACATATTTTTTATTTCCTAGAGATGGAGTAGCATGCAAATCACATAGATCACTATGAATAAGGTCTAACAGTTTGGATTCACGATTTGCTGTTTTAAATGGTTTTCTAGTGATCTTAGTAAGCATACAAGTTTTACACTTATTATGGTCCAATTCAATAGATGGAATCATACTCATTTTAGACATTTCTTTCATTCTTTTATAATGAACATGTCCTAGTCTAGCATGCCATAATTCCATGTTACTAAGTTTAACACTAGATATAAAATCAACCATACAAATCGAATTAAAAGTAGAAGGCATATCTAAATTAAGCATAATCATCCCATTACACAAATAACCAAATCCAACAAAAGAACCATGTTTCGACAAGATATACTTATCGGATTCTAACACTTGTTTGTACCCACAATTATTTAATAACACACCGGACAACAAGTTTTTCCGGATACCGGGCACATATAAAACATTACACAACGAAATTGTTTTTCCAGAAGTAAAAGTTATATCTACTAGTCCAATTCCAAGTATTGGTTCTGTTGCGACATTTCCCATAGTAAGAACACGTCCATCATCAATTGTTGCAAATTTCTTGAACCATCTTCGGTCCTTGCAAACATGACATGTCGCACCAGAATCATACCACCAAGCGATCTCATCATCCTGTACATAGAATGATTCACAAATTAATGATACATAATTCAAATCCGAATTATTATTAATTGTTAATATTGTACCTGCTTGTTTCGGATCCCCTTTGGATCCACCACTAGTACCAGCCTCGTTTTTGCCTTTTCCAGAACGGCAATCACGCTTGAAATGTCCAGGTTTTCCACATTTCCAACAGCCCCCATCATTGGACTGTTTTGCTTTCTTTACACTTCCCTTTTTGTAATCGTTACCTTGAAACTTTCGTTTCTTGTTCTTAGAATTCGAACCCTTTTTGAAACTATTATTAGTTTCTTCAACCATATTGACATTTGATCCGCCAATATCCTTGTCCTTTTCATTCACCCATGTTTTCTCCATCCTACGACACCCTTCCTCAATACTTATGGCACTTCCCAACTCAACCAAATTGTATTCTTCCTTCTTATGTTTCAAATTATTTTTGAAATCCTTCCAAGAAGGCGGAAGTTTGTCAATAATAGATGCTGTCGCAATGGATTCATCCATTTTTAAACCATGTTGGGTAAAGCGACCAAGTATGCTAAGACACTCATTATATTGTTCCATAACAGAACGCCCATCTATCATTTTGTAATTCATGAAATCACTAACTAGGAATTTCTTACTGGATGAATCTTCTGCCATGTACTTGGCCTGAAGCATGTCCCATAATTCTTTTGCAGATTCAATGTTTTGATAAATATCAAAAAGAGTATCACACATACCGTTTAAGATTGTTCCACGACATATGAAGTCATCATTCCAGAACTTGTTGCGTTTTCTGATTTGATCAATGGTTTCACCCTCCACTTCCTCCGGTGCTGGTGTTGTTAAAACGTACACAACTTTCATAGTTGTTAACAGGAATTGCATCTTCTTCTGCCATCTTCGAAAATCTTGCCCTTCGAATTTGGCTAACTTCACAAACTTTGATGTCATATCACGTACTGATTCTCCTGCCATCTTGTTCGAAATTTAATCGATCTTTGTTGTTTATGTGTGGTAATTGGGGTGAGATTGGTATCCTGATAGCAATTAGAAGTCACGAATTGTACGCTTTCAGATCGATTAAATTGGAGTGTATACCAATTAACGACCGGATAAAATCTAATTGATTCAAGTTTGTGAATGATTGTATGTTTGCAGTAAAAAACGTGATCAGACTTTGGTTGATCAGCCTTTCGTTTTCTATATATCAAAATAGAGAATATATTAGACCCTTTATAGGGTCGGTTATTGGGTTCTGATAACTGCAAAACGGTTATATTAACTGTAACCAACTATCAGCAGAATCTACACAATCAGCAGGAACACTGCACTATCGGCAGGAACCATACACTATCGGCAGAAACCACATCAGCAGAAACCATGCACTATCAGCAGGAACCACGCTATCAGCAGAAACCATCTGCTATCAGCAGGAACCGTATTAGCAGAAACGAGCATCAACTTTATATGTTTTATTTGGTGAAAAAACAAATTCTAATGAATTTCTAACATAGCAATGTTATACCAAATAAAAAATTTTCCAGCTGACCTGGCAGCTCGACCCCAGCCAAGGGCTCTGCCCCTTGGACCCTGCCAGGGGCTGCCGCCCCTTGGACCCTGCTTCTCTCAGGGGCGTTGCCCCCGAACCCCCACCAAGGGGGCTACCGCCCCCTTGGAACCCCCGTTAGTCCCGTTAATATCCAAATAAGTGTCGACCCTTATTTGCATATTAAACTCAATCTATTTTACACTAAAATACCAACAAGCAAAGTCTGATCTACACTTTTATTGACCAAACAACTAAATTTAAGTAATTCTTATTTTTCCCTCATTTTTTATATTGTATAAAAATGTTACAATCATTATAGTCGAAAAATCTCACTAAACCCTACTTGCGTTTTATTATAAAATCATTTGACAATTAAAAAGAGTAGTTATCAGTACAAGATTGATTTGCCAAAAGAATTCAATATGAGATTGAGTTTTCTAGCAAACAATTCTCTCCTTAAACTCAAACCAACGTGAGCTTTTACTTCAGGTATAATTCATGGTACAAGACACAAAGATTCATTAACCTAGGTCAAACAAAGAAAACATCTTGAATCACATAGAACCAACCGCAACTCTGATACCAATTGTTACAATCACTAAGACCCAAAGTCTCATAAAGACTAACGTATAAGTCTAAGTAGGGTATCATTATAAAACCAATTAACAATACAAAAAGTAGCTCACGAAGCTTATAAGTAATTTTTTATATAATTTTTTAAAAGGACAACATATTATTAAAAACCCTGAAACAAATATAAAACAATATAAGATGCCCTACCTCAATAAAACAAGGTAATTAAACGAGAGTAGGATTAGTTTTTCACTAACGTGGTAATGGTACAAGGTTTGAAAAAAATAAAATAAAACACATTTAAACCTTACGTGTAAGTGCCAACCGAATACTAAGTAATTAAAGATCTTAAGTTATACTTGCGCATGAGCATGCAATTTTAATTATATCTCAAATTCATGTAATCCAAAATTTCAAAGTGACATGGAATATGAAAACAATTTAAAATTTCTAATTTTAAGGAATACCAATACTCAGTTTATTTCACGTTCATATATTTACAAGAGTGTGGTTCAATAAAGATAAAAGTTATTAAAAATAAAATAAAACAATATTAGTCACTTATTTTTCAATCAAGAATAAAAAAACTCAATCACATTTTCTTTTTTAAATTATAAATATTTCATAATCGTTAATCGTTATGCAAAACTAATTAAACCGTCATGTCGAGCATAAAATCATCTTTCATTAGAGGGACACTTGTGCATACTTTCAACAAGCTACTTTTTCAAAGTTTTTTGTGATTGTTGAAAGTGACGTCTTGAAAAATCACATGTAATTTATAGTTCTAAAAATCAAATGTGATTTGTGAAATCGTATATAATTTGTGATTTGAACTTTAAAACTCACATCACAATCACTTGTGATTTTGTATTATCTAATATTCAATACCCATAAAAAAGAGAAAACTAAAATAAGTTTTGTCGAAAGTATATCCTTTTCGCGATTGATATATTATTTGTCGCGCAACGATTTATTGTTTGCAAAATCTTTTATTTAAAAAAAAATGAATATGCGTTTTTTTAGATGGAGAATACATAAACATGATTTAATTTGTCCATTTAATTTTTGATTTTTTTAACCTTCATTGAACACAGTTTTCCCATATTTACAATTGGTTTCATTGCAAATCTATATTGTGGACTTCATGATTAGGGTGAAGATATTCTCTTGTTATTTTTCTTTATAAGCCAAAAAGTGTATTAGTTAAATAATTCCTCATGTGTCTTTAAATAACTAAACATGTTCCTTTTTAAATATAGAAACATCACATTTTTGTCAAACGGCGGGAGATCTTAATGCACGAGTATTATAAAAGCATATACGAGTATCTTGTAAAGTATTATTCGAATGACTAACTATACAAGTAGCTTAGAGTACCAAAACCTATAAATTAAGCTTAAAGATCTAAGGGGTGATATTACCTTTATTAAGTTTGGTTTTAGACTAAGCGTAGTGGATGGTGATCCAGCGCCAAGCACCATCACGCGTGGTGGCAATTACATTAGGTCATCAATCGCGCGGTCGGTGATTTTTGCGAGGGTTTGGTGATCACTACCATCTAAGCGAGGTGCACCCCATTTTCTCCCCAAATTTTAAAACCCTTCTCCCAACGGATATATGTTGAAAATACAAAAATAAAAAACTTTTAAAATTTTAATTTTATCATTTTATTTACCTATAAATACCCTTATACTTTATTTTTATTTACAACTCCAAACATCATATTTCTCATTATCTACACAACTAAATAAATAAATAAATAAATAAATAAATAAATAAAATCTCATTCCTCATTTTCTAGATGGACTCTGAATTATTCATGTTCACAAATTCATCATCAGAAGAAGACGTTAATACTTTGAACTTGGCATTTTTAAAAAGTGTGGCGTTGCTTATTAGGAATAAACAAAAAGGTGAAAGTTCGCGAAGTACAAGAAACATCGTAAGTAGTGATCGTTATGGTGCTCATGCTTGTTTATCGCCGCTTATTTTAGTGAGCAGACAATGTGCGACGCATATACATTCCAGAAGAGGTTACGAATAAGTCGAGAACTATTCACAAACATAGCTGAAGATGTAACTAATCATTGTGAATAATTTCATAGTGATACTGATTGTACCGGAAAAGAAGGCATTTCGGCATTGATGAAATGCACATCCGCAATTCGTCAATTGACATACCGCACCGTTCATGACGCCCTAGAAGAATATTTGAAAATTGGTGCAAAAACTTCCCGTGATGCTCTTGCACATTTTTGTAGGTTTGTTATGAAAATATATGGAGAAGAGTATTTGCGAAAACCTACTTACATTGATGTGAATTTTTTTTATCAGTTTCATGAAAAACACACGGGTTTTAGGGAATGTTAGGATGCCTTGATTGTACATATTGGGAGTGGTTTAGTTGTCCAAGTGCATAGAACGGTTAATATTGTAGACGTGTTCATGGTTCGAACCCATTAATTTTGCTGAAAGTTGTTGCCTCACAAGATTTATGGATATTGCACGCTTTCTTTGGTGTTTCTGGGACGGACAAAAACATCAACATTATACGTCAATCTCCTTTATTCAACGATCTCAAAGACGGGAAAGCATCAAAGATTCCGTTTGTTGCTAACGACATAAATTGCAAATGGGGATATTATATTGTTGACGGGATATATCCTGAATGGGTGACACTTGTTAAGTCGATTTCACATCCAAATGACGATTACCACAAGCGAATATGGTATAAGCAAATGCATGAAGCGGCAAGGAAAGATGTGTAACCATCATTTGGTGTTCTCAAGAAAAAAAAGGGCTAAAGTAGCCAATCCCGCACGAGCGATGTCTATTAATAATATAAAGAATTTGATGTATACATGCATCACATTACATATTATGATTCGAAAACACAAAAGAAAGACGATATCTCCCGACTTTCATCTAAAGGAACACCATCAAAAGGACGACCTCATAAGAACTCACAAAAAAACGTTAGAACATAGAAGTTAGCAGACAAATCAAATTGTCAGACGCACATCAAAACCTTCGTGCCGATTTTGTCAAACACATTTCCCATTGATCGTAATTTAAGTTTTTTTTATGTGTGGCGTTTTTAATTTAATGTAATATTTTAAATTATGAATGAAAGTTTAATTTCGTTTTTAACTAAACTGTTAAAAAATTGGGTATGCGGTGGGTTTGTGGTGACCATTACACCTATTTGGTGATGAGTTTTGTGGTGTGTTGAATAGTAATGTACTGCTGATGCGAAGGTGATGTATTTGGTGCTAGGCCTATGAAATTTAATTATATAAATGGTTGATCTCCACTCATACAAAGTTATAAATCAGTTCGCATTTTAATCATTTGAACTTAAATTTATGCCTACTTTGAATAGGCACTATGGAAATCATCATTTTATAAATAGTGAAACAAATCCCACAATTGAAGGGGAAAAGTTTTGATGGATGCAGGATTGTCCCTTTTCTAATCTTTTATAAATCCCTATGAATGTCCTTCTACTTTTTGACCATCTCAAACATGTAATAATTGTAAATTTGTAATTACGTACTAACGAAAAGTGGTCAAACATAAGAGTACAATTTTCTCAAGAATAATTATAGTTTGATGTTGAAAACTTTTAATTTTGCCTCCATTGATTGTATTGGTAAAAAATGGACGCACCAAAACATGATAAATAGTTGGAAGCCTAGATGTATGATTAATTACGTAGTTACATTCGCGTGACTGTGATTTATATTAGTTTGTAAGAATTGAGCCCCTCGTCTGCAACAAACAAGATGTTAGCACATAAGTCTAAACATAAAAGTAAATACTATAACTTTAGATCTCTCAATCATTCTTCTTGCATATGCTCAAATAAACTGTTGATACAAAAGTTGGGCGTTCCTTGATAGGACTTCTATTCTCGTACCAATTCGAATCTTAATGCTTGATGAGACCTGCGCACTAAGAAAAAGAACAAACACCGTTAGGCTTATCGAGGGATTGTCTCCCCCGATTATCCTCCGGCGTGAGAGTAAGTAATCGAATGTAGGGTTTAGTTTATGGTTAGGGTTTATTGAAGATCGTACCTTTACCGAGGGCTTAGGTGCCCTTTATATATGCATGAAACCCTAGTGGGTTTCGTGTTCCCTACTCTTCGGCGTGTTAGCCGACATCGGGTATATAGTATATATCTTCTTTATTTAGAAGATATTCTATATATTATCCGGAAATAACTTTGGGCTTGGGCCTTGTCGACCCAAGCCGCATAACTGGTAGTCCAGTTGCGGCCCATTCGTGGTGGGCTTAATTGTTAGTGTTGTTCACTAACCGGGTTCGTGACCCGGGTATAGACTATACGTCATCATGTCCCCCCAGTCTAGTGTGCGCAGGGTAAGACCTGCGGATGCTAGACTAAGGTCTTGTCGAAATATTTCCTCACGCGTACGCGGGAAGCTTTCAAAAATATACCGCCTAAAATCCACGTGGAATGTATCTAGTCCAAAAAAGTGCAATTGGGGTACCTTGGGAAGTGGAGAGGTTGCCCACTTGCCTTGTCCCGTCATTTATCCTAGCCACACGATTTGAGCTAGTGGGGTACACGTGGCGATCATCTGTGGTGGATAGGAAAAGTATATAAACTACCGCCGCTTATTCACTGTGACATCCACAGTTAAAAATCACACTTCCACCATTTTCACATCTTCAAATCTTCTTCCAAAAAAAAGATAATTCAAAGGTAATTGCGCGTGCGCACATAATCTGAGTCACAATATGGTAGCGCAACTTCATGATTTTCATTCTAACATAACCGAGGATGAACTGATTCAGTTCACCTCGGATTACTTTATCCCTATGGGCCTGCGCCCAGAGGTACCCGGTCCGAATGACACCATCGCGGATTTCCCTGCTGGGAAGGTGGGGTTATATACGCGCTTTTTCGAGTGGGCGAATCAGCGCGTCCCTATCTCCGTGTTACTGAGTGACATACTCAATTATTACAATCTCCACATCTCCCAGTTGCATTGTATTGGTGCTGGGAAGATTGCTAACTTTGAGGTGAACTGTCGCTTGTTGGCGATTCACCCAACCCTCCACTTATTTCGCGCGTTTTATCACGCAACGTGGTCAAATGGGTGGGTTACCTTCTCGAAGCGCGTTGGAAAGTTACAGTGTTACGTGCAGAAGGTAGATAAGCTCAAGGATTGGAGGGAAAACTTCTTTTGGGTTGATGAAGCCGTCTTCCCTGACCATTTTCCAATTTTACACCCGTGCCGATCTGCCCAAGGATGAGCGCCCCCCTGAGACGTGGTATAACGCGGATCATGCGGCGATCATTGATGAGAACCGTATTCCCATCAAGCCATATCCGGAGGCGTTCCTGGTGCATATGGGCATCAGTCGCAACTACTTCGAGCATGAGACGGAGGTCCCCACATTCTTGAATGCGGATGGCACGGGTGGGTGCTCCTTCTGTCGCCTTACTGTCGTTATTAGTGTAAGCGCTTCTTCTTTTTCCATACTTTATGTAACTTGCTTTCCTTTGTTTACTTGATGCGCAGAGATGGATCTGTTCGCTGTTGTGAGGCTGGAGAATCCGCGTGCTGTGGCGGTGGGAGTGCGTCCTCTGGGGGACGGTGAGCAGACTATTCTGCAGGCGACGGCAGGGCGCGTCGTGGATTTGGTTATCCCAGATCCCGAAGGCTCCCCTCATGTGGTGGTAGCTGAGCCAGTTCAGTCTGTGGCTCCCCCTGTGCAGCAGGGTCCTGAGACTGCGCAGCCTCCTCCCCCCTTGATCCATTTAGAGGATTCTGATAGTGATATGGAGGAGGGCTCCCCACTGACGCGGAAGAGAGCGTCTGGTGGTTATGGTGAAGGGCCTTCCAAGAGGCCGCGGACTGAGGCTGGGGAAGGCCCATCTTTTACTGAGGTGCAGATGGAGTAAGTATCTGAATTGTTAGTTATAAACTTTTGTCAAGTTGTATTTTATTCTAACCGTGTTGCTCCGTGTCTTCAGTGTGGAAGCTGAGATGTCTGGTGGAGGTGCGTCCACGACTGAAACTGAGAAGGAGAAGGACGTGTCCTCAACTGAGGCTGAGAAGGAGAAAAACGTGTCCTCGACTCCTCCCCCCACGTAAGTAGTTTTTAGTAATCCCTTAGGATTTTGTATATGCTTGACTGTTTTCCGTACGCTGATCTTGCTTCTTGATTTTTCGTACAGTGAACAGCCTGCTGGTGTTGTTGATGAGAGTGCGCCACCCAAGGAGAGTCCCCTTGAGGCGTCTGCATCGAAGGACATTGCAGTGGAGTTAAGTCCCTTTGACTCCGCGATGGAGGAGTTGGCCTCCATAGCTGTGCGCCAGTCTGAGCTGGTTTCGCAAGCCAGGGTGTACCAGTCTGATGAAGTTTCCAGACTGCGGGCGCAATTAGCGTCTGTGCAGGCTGAGTTAGCAAGCTCTAAAGCTGAGCAGCTGAGCTCCAAGGCTAAACTGGAGTGCGCGGAGGCGTCTGCGCGAAAAATGGGTGAGGAGAAGGTCATGGTGCTGGCTGAGTTGGAGCGGGAGCGCGCTTTTGCAGACCGTCAGAGGCGTAACTCGTTGTGGGCGCTGAAGTACTTGGAACAGAATAGGAGCAAGCACTTTGCCAATATTGAAGAGTTCCGCAGCCGCATTGAGCTTGCCCTGAAGACGCAAGAGGAGAAGCTCCGCCAGCTCAGCATTGAGTACGATGAGGAGCTGTACCCCCATCTTGTTCAGTCTGTGGCTGAGCGCAGGTATATGCTAATTTACTTTGTTATAACCTGTATATATGTTGGACCTTCTTTCTTTAACACTTGTGTTATTTTGTAGGTGGTTGGTCAGCCATGGTCTTCGCTTGGCTGCCATGTGCACGCTGGAACATCCTGAGGTCACCGCATCCTTTGGGAAGGTTGTGAATTGCGCTATTGCGCACGGTGAGACCTCGGCCGCAGACAAGCTTGCGGAGGCCAAGTTGCTGACCGTGCCGCTTGCTGAGGTGCCTGGGTATAAGGCGGATGCCCATGCTGAGCTTGTTGCTGCCATGGAGGAGCTGAAGAAGCTTGAGCTTCCGCACATCGCTCTCTTGGAGCGTGATCAGGACCAGCCGATCAGCGTGATCATGGCGGGGCTCACTCTTCCTAGGCATCTGCAGGATAATGCAGATCAGCAGGTGGACTTCTACTTGAAGCCTGATGTGGCGCAGTTGAAGGTACCCATTTTTGCTCAGCCTCGTGACATTCTGAATCCTTTCCGTCTTGAGAAAGAGATTTCTTTGCAAAGGTCGCTAAATGCGCATGTTTCCAGGGTCGCACGGAAGAAAGGCGAGAAAGGAAAGGCCATTCTGTGCGGCATAGGCGCTGCGCATCAGCCTAGGTCCGATGGTGTGCCAGTCTGTGTGGCCGCTGTTTCCCTTGATGATGCAGAGTTATTGAAGAGACTCGAGGATGCAAAGGAAGCGGCTTTTGGTGGGGGCTCTAGCCAGCTAAGGCGTGCCTATAGCATTTAGCCTTTTTGTATAAGCCTTTTTGTAGAAACGTATTCTATAAATAAAAAGTTGCTTTTGTACTTGGTGTTTTTATAATTTCTAAGTACTTATGCTTTTTTGAACTCGTAGTTCTTTGTGACTCATGTATCCTTTCGTGAAGGTATCTTTAAGTGTTTAAGCGTACTTAGAAAATGAGGATCATAATCGTGTATGAATTTCCTTAAGGACCGTAGTCGTGTGTTGAATTTTTCCAACTTAATCATAGTCGTCTATGTATTTTTGTAAGTTTACTTGTCGTATTTTACTTTAAAGGAATCAAGAGTCTTGATTTCCTGAGTTGTTAAACGCGCACAGTGTGCTCTATCGCGCATCCGTCGTGGGGTGCGTGAGGAACTTGCGCCAACGTCTTGAGCGCAAGGTGTTTAACAAGGATTCGTGATCCGGTGTTGATGGGTTTGCAACCCTCTTACTCAACGAGTAGTTTATTAGGTTTACTCATCCTTTCTGCCATCGTGGGTCTTAGTGTGTGCATGCACGCCATGTAGGCAAGATTATAACAATATTGAAATACAATGATAAAGATGCAAACAATAAAGTTAAATGTGTTATGGAGTTAGCTAGAAACCATAACGTTTTATTAATACTTGCAAGTTTTGAAAAAGAATGTTTTATCTAGATAATACATAAAAAATAAAATTACATGGATCTTTATTGAGGGCACTTTCTAAAGTGCATGAGTGTCCATGTTAGGCCGTAGCCTTCTTCAAAGATAGCACCGTTTAAGGTTGCGGACGTTCCATGTTCGCTGTAGCTCATTTCCGTCCTTGTCGCGTAGCTTGTACGCTCCATTGCCAAGTGCCTCGATGACCTCGTAAGGTCCTTCCCACTTTGGTCCTAGCTTCCCAGTGTCTTCTGCGCGGCTTGAGTCGTTTTCGCGGTATACGAAGTCGCCTGGTCTGAATGAAGTGCTGCGTACTTTGGTATCATAGTATTTTTTCATTCTCGACTTGGCTTTCTCTTCGCGTATTGCTGCGCGTTCACGTCGCTCTTCCAATAGATCTAAGTCTATGCGCCGCTCATCATCATTGGTTGCCATGTTAACTTCCGCAGTACGGATGGTTGGCATTCCAATTTCAGCCGGTATTACAGCTTCTGTCCCATAGACCAAAGAGAAGGGGGTGTCCCCGTTGCTAACCTTAATGGTTGTTCGGTGCGCCCAAAGAACATGTGATAGTTCTTCTACCCATCTACCTTTGTGTCTGTCCAGGCGCGCTTTGATTCCTTCGCCAAGGCTTCTGTTTGCGCGCTCGACCAGACCATTGGTTTGTGGATGAGTTACTGATGCAAAGTGTTGCGTGATGTTCAATTGTTCGCACCAATCTTTGAACGGATTATCACGGAATTGTTTTCCGTTATCCGAGATAATTTCTCCAGGCAATCCAAAACGACATACTATGTTGTCCCACACGAATCGTTTCACCTGGTTACCTGTTATAGTCGCTACTGCCTTTGCTTCGATCCACTTGGTAAAGTAATCTATTGCCACAATGAGGAATTTCAATCCTCCTGCGGCAATGGGGAAAGGTCCAGCGATGTCGATACCCCATTTGTAGAATGGCCATGGCGATGTAATAGGTGTTAGCTCATGCTGTGGTCGGCGCGGAATGGGTCTGTGAACTTGGCAATCATTGCACTTTCGTACCAGGTCGCGTGCGTCGCGGTGCATAGTTGGCCAATAGTATCCAGACCTAAGGGCGCGCGCTACTATGGATCGTGGTCCTGAGTGCATGCTGCATGAGCCTGCGTGGATCTCTCGAAGTACATAGTCTGCCTGGAGAGGTCCAACACACCTAAGCCATGGTTGTAAGAATGAGCGTCTATATAAGACGTCATCTCGGAGCTCGAATCGCTGCGCTGTGCGCCGGATTCTTCGAGCTTCCTTCTGTTCTTGGGGGAGTATACCCTTGCTGATGAAGTCAATGATTGGCGTCATCCACGTAGGATGTTCCTCTTCTATCACCGTGGATATTTCCATCTCTGTGATTGACTTGTTTTTCAAGGTTTCCACCAAAACTTGTTTTGATAGATGCGCAAAACTGGTGGATGCAATTTTGCTCAGCGCATCTGCTTTTCTATTTTCACTCCTTGGAACCTGCTTGATGACAAATCTGTCGAAGTTCTGGATCAGAGATTTGGTCTTTTCGAGGTATTGGATCATGTGTTCCTCCTTTGCTACATATTCGCCTGACACGTGGTTAGCCACTAGTCGTGAATCGACGTTTACTTCTAGATTACGTACACCCATTTGAGTTGCGATACGTAACCCCGCTAGGAGTGCTTCGTATTCTGCCTCGTTGTTCGTGGCTGTGAATTCAAAACGCAGTGCGTAGGTGAATTCAACTCCTTCTGGGTTGGTGAGAATAAGGCCACCTCCTGATCCATCTACGCATGAGGATCCATCAGTAAATAGAGTCCATGGTTCTTGAAGTTCCTCCTTGCTTGTCGCAAGTGGAGTGTCTGTGTCCGGCTTCTCGATGATGAAGTCGGCCAATATCTGCCCTTTAATTGCAGTGCGCGGTCTGTATGATATGTTGTGCTCTCCCAGTAACACACTCCATTTTTGTAAGCGTCCCGATGCGTCGGGTTTCGAGATAACTTGTTTGATGGGTTGGTCTGTGATGACAGCGATTGGGTGCGCCTGGAAGTACCTGCGCAGTCTCTTCGCTGCGAACACTAAAGCTAGGACCAACTTTTCCATTGCCGTGTAGTTGATCTCTGTCTTTTTGAGCGCCTTACTAACAAAATAAATGGGTGTTTGGACGGAGTTCCTGTCTGTCAATAGCACTGCGCTGACTGCTCCTTGGGTCGCAGATAGGTACATGATCAGCTCTTCCCCTGGTCGGGGTGCAACAAGCTTTGGGAGCGCTGCTATGTGTTGCTTGAGCTGTTGGAAAGCTTCTTCTGCTTCCGCAGTCCACCTGAAGTCTCCCTTTTTGGTGCACTTCTTGAGTGTCTTGAATAGGGGAAGTGACTTGTCTGCTGATTTGGATAAGAATCGGTTCAGTCCGGCTAGCTTGCCGTTTAGTGACTGAACTTCTTTCAGTGTGCGCGGTGAGGGGAGGTCAATGACTGCTTGAGTCTTCTCTGGGCAAGGCTTGATCCCATCGGGTTCTATCAAATACCCGAGAAACATGCCTTCCGTCGCGCCAAACGTACACTTCTTGGGGTTCAATTTCATGTTGATTCTCCTAAGTGTTTTGAACGTTTCCTCCATGTCGCGCACCAGTTCTTCCTCTGTATGGCTTTTGATGACGAGATCATCGACGTATACTTCCAAGTTGCGTCCCACTTGCTTTTCGAACGCAGTGTCTACCAATCTTTGGTATGTTGCTCCTGCGTTCTTTAGGCCGAAAGGCATTTTTGTGTAGCAGTAGACCCCTTGACTTGTGTGGAAGGCCGTTTTTTTCTTCGTCTTCTTCCGCCATTTGAATTTGGTGGTATCCCTTGTATGCGTCCAGGAAGCATTTGAAGGGATATCCGCATAGAGACTCAATTTTCCAGTCTATTTCCGGGAGCGGGTAGCAGTCCTGTGGGCATGCTTTATTGAGATCTGTAAAGTCTACGCACATCCTCCAACTGCCATCGCTCTTCTTTACCATCACTGGGTTAGAGAGCCAGTCATGGTAGTAGACTTCACGCATGATGCCTGCGTCTACTAGTTTATGTACTTCTTCCAGGATGGCTTTTGCGCGGTCTGGAGCTTGTCCACGCTTTTTCTGTCGTATTGGAGGATATCCTTGTCGGATTTGCAGCTTATGTTCTGTGATGGAGCGTGGCACTCCTGTCATATGCTTAGGTTCCCATGCAAAAATATCCAAATTATTTTGCAAGAGTGCGCATATAGCTGACCTGCCTTTGTCAGACAGAGACCCACCAATAGATACCTGTTGATCCGGGTATTCAGGGTGAATGGCGACCGTTAGGTTTGGGACTTTGATTGCGCGCTGTTCTGGAACAATACTTACGTCACTTGTCACCGCGTTACATTCCTTGGGTGGTGTGGTGGTATTGTAAAGGGTGACAATACCTCCTTCCACTGGGAACTTTAGCATCCCGTGCGCTGTGGATGGCACGGCGCGGATAGATGATATTCCAGGTCTCCCGATGATACCATTGTACGGAGAGGGGGATCTGATTATCATGAAATCCATCCAGGTAACTGTAGAGTGTGGTTTGTCACCAACTTCTACAAATAGACGCAATTGCCCCGTGGGCCATATCTTCTCTCCTGTGAAGCCAGTGAGCGGTGCTGTGGCTGGGATCAACTGACTCTGTATCTCAGGTCGCAGTTTCTTGAAGCAGTGTTCATATATAATATTAGCGGATGCACCTCCATCTATATACATGCGACGGATGTCGTGACCCCCCGTATGTATTTCAATGGTAAGTGGATCCACCACTGCGTTGTTCGCAGTCAGGGAGGGGAAAGAGATTTCGTTTCCCTTAGAGAAACGCTGACTAACTTTTTGTCTTGTCGCGCGCAGCCATGGCTGTATCATGTAGATGATATCTGCCTTTTCTCTTGGCGTCTCTTTCTTGGCCACTGGTTTTTGTTTATCTTTCCCTTCTCTGATGTTTTTTACGAGGTGGTCCATCTTTCCTTCCTTTACCAATTTTTCAATCAATTGGCGCAGTTGGACGCAATCGTTAGTTGTGTGGCCCTTCTGTCCATGGTATTCGCAATAACCATTCCCTATACGCTTATCCTCTGGGGTGCGGATTGGTGGTGGTTTCGGGAAGTTCGCTCCTTCTGTTGCGAATATCTCCTTTGGAGTTTTTGTTAATGGGGTATACTTGTCGTTTCCCCTTCCGCCGCCTTGATTACGGTAACTCCTATTACGATTGCCGCTCTGGTCATTGGATTGTCTCCTTGACTCTTCTTGCGACCTATGGTTCGAATAGCTTTTCCTGCTATCCGCGGCGGCTTCTTCTCCTTGGACGAAAGACCTCGTGCGCTTCATGAGCTCATCGAAGGTTAGGGGAACCTTATCGTTTAGCTTTTTTATCAGATCTGGGTTATTGATTGCATTCATAAAACCCGATATTTTGAGTATCTCTGGACACGCCTTGACTTTCATGCACTCGTCCTTGAAGCGTTCCATGAAAGCGCTTGTGGATTCCCCTTGTCGCTGTTTAACCCTAGCGAGTTCGACAGGGTTTTTTGCGCACTTCTTTCTTTGGGTGAAGTTTAAGCGAAACGCTCTGCGCAACTCTTCAAACCCACCAATGCTTCTGCGTGGAAGCTTACTAAACCAGTTGCGCGCATTTCCTACTAATGTGGAGTTGAACATATGGCACCACACGGGCTGTGGCCAATTTTCGATAGTGGCTGCTGATTCGAAAATTTTTAGGTGATCATCAGGATCACCTGTCCCATCATATGTTTTGACATTAGCAGGCATGCGCCTTTTCTTATTTTCAGAAAAGTCACTGATGCGCCTAGTAAACGCATCAACCTTTTGGCGACGCCAGGGGAGAGACATGTCTTCATCATCCTGGTCGCGGTATTTCCCTCTTGATTTCCAGTGTCCAGTCTCGCTGTCCGAGGAATCTCTTGAGGATGAGCGGACTCTTTTGTGACGCTTGAGTCGACTATCATCAGAGTCTGAGCTTGCTCCTCTGCGGCGCTTGCGCCGACTATCCTCAGAGTCAGAGCTTGAGGGGCTTTCACTTGGGGAACATCGTCGCCCAAGCCTATCTTGGATTCTGCGTCTGCCAAGCCTAGCGTGGACATTGGCGCGCCGCTCCCCCTCTTCAGGCTCTTCCAGATGTTGAAGGTCGGCTGCTTCATCGTCCACAACCTTCCTTCCAATCCTGGCGAACACTGGCTGTTTACGGCTATCCCTCTCGCGTCTTTCCTTTCGGTAGCGCGGTGGGGATGCGTCAGGATTAGGGTCAAAGTTGAGTCTGGCGTGCAGACTTTGGTTTGACCTCTTCTTTGCCTCCTCTCGCATGAGCGCAGTCAAGGCTTCGTAGTTTTGAGATACGAAGTCACTTGGGGCTAATTTGGAGACAACTCCTTCTAGCGCGATAGAGTCGGTTTCCAAAGCTGGATCCTTGTTTCGTATAGGTGCGTTGGGAGGCTCAGTGAAGTTTACTTCTGGCATGGCAAGAGGTGTGCGCTCCAGTTCTATCTCACTAGTACTTGTCGTAATAGCGGGGGTAAACCTGGTAAGCGATTCCACTGCAGGAAAGACCAGATTTGGGTGCGCTCCTAAGTTTGGAGGCGTACTGGTTGTCCCAGAGGCCTGTTTAGAAGCCGTATCAATTTGATGCTTCTTTCCTAGTGGATCGTCCTGCGTTTTCTTCCCATGCGGACTCTTATGACTTCCGTGTTTCGTCATTCTAGTTTTTTGGTAAAATCCTTAGTGTAGGGTCCCACGGATGGCGCCACTTGTTGATATAAAAGTTGGGCGTTCCTTGATAGGACTTCTATTCTCGTACCAATTCGAATCTTAATGCTTGATGAGACCTGCGCACTAAGAAAAAGAACAAACACCGTTAGGCTTATCGAGGGATTGTCTCCCCCGATTATCCTCCGGCGTGAGAGTAAGTAATCGAATGTAGGGTTTAGTTTATGGTTAGGGTTTATTGAAGATCGTACCTTTACCGAGGGCTTAGGTGCCCTTTATATATGCATGAAACCCTAGTGGGTTTCGTGTTCCCTACTCTTCGGCGTGTTAGCCGACATCGGGTATATAGTATATATCTTCTTTATTTAGAAGATATTCTATATATTATCCGGAAATAACTTTGGGCTTGGGCCTTGTCGACCCAAGCCGCATAACTGGTAGTCCAGTTGCGGCCCATTCGTGGTGGGCTTAATTGTTAGTGTTGTTCACTAACCGGGTTCGTGACCCGGGTATAGACTATACGTCATCTTGCATATGCTCAAATAAACCAATTCCAAAACACACGTTTAAACTCTTATACATATATTTAGCTAGCTAGAGTTTGCTTTTGTTTGAGTTGGTGATCAATTCAATTGAGATGGACTTTACTCATAGACACAAATTTGTTGTGGAATAGGACGTGACTTGTGATTGATCGGTTTTTAAAGCTTCATCTATAATGCTGCAGCAATGATGGTTATCGGTAGGAAAAGGCGGCCTTTATGTCAAGATAAATGAGTTCGTGACCATTATATTTTGATTTTGTACAAGGGGCACTTTATCCGGACCACCCTTTAGGGAGAGTTTTCAATTATTGCACGCATCAGGCGGTTGTACTGTGTGCATCGCGGTATTGTACTGTGTACTTCGCGGTTTGTACGGTTGATCCATAGGGAAGGTCCCTATAACATGACCCTTTGTACAAATATATCTAGCATGATGTCAAATATTCCAAAACTTGATTTTGTGAAACCTGAATATATGGAAGCATCAATCTTTATATGTTGGGAAAATTCCATATATACCAAAAAAAAATTTCATAATTCCATATTTACTCAAATGACAAGTTTTTAATGTATAAATACAATGCTTTTAAAACATGTATCCGGAAAATAAGGAATTATGATATTTGTTCTGGTTATATATGAAAATAGCCCATGATATGTTACTATTTGTACTTGCTTGTTTAGCGATACATTAATGGACCAACAAACATATATATTCGGACACGTGCAACACAAAGAACCAAACACAACACCATATTACCTAAAAGTCCCGATACATTGCAATCAGGCTCAGCTATCGTTATGCGAAAAGCCAAAACAACTTTCAACCCAGTGACTAGAGAAAACATATGACATTTGGAACCTTATGAACTTTTGTTTCTTATAAGATTTCCATATCTCTGTAACCATCTAAGGCTAGATGGCAAGGAGTGGTTTTTTTCACCTGACACCTCAGCGACACCTCAGCTTTCTATTTTATCTCACTTCTCTTCACCATACTTCATCTTTTAATGGGCAAGGTCATCTTTAACTTCAACTTTTATTAAAATACACACTTTATACAAATATATCACACTAAATACCCCACGCATACTCACACACAAAATATAAAACAATATAATGGTACAAGTGGGGCCCATTTTTTTGTAAACCTGCAAGGTGAAGCCACCACCATAAGTTGTCTTGGTTTTTGCATCTCGCGCGTGAATTGTGGTGATAGCCAAGGGAGTTCACGAGTGAGTTGGGGTTGCAAGGTGAAACCTTCACCTCCTTGCCATCCGGTCTAACTATGCATGATGTATAGTTGATTAGTTGAGTAAGCCTGTTCAATTTATTTCATTACCATATACATTCCAAAAAAGAAACAACTTGTTATATAAGCTGATATGCAACTGTAAAAAAAATAAGGACTAACAAATAAAATAAATAGGGCGAGTGAAATAACAAGGACAAGTGTAATAACCAGGGGAACTCCAAGTCTCCGGGTGCACAATTTTTTTTACTGCGTATAAAGAAAATATAAATGTACAATTTCATTAAATTAGCAAACAAGTTAATAAGACACGTATTTCTTTTTGACATATTAGTGAACCAACTAAGAAAAACATGTATTTATGTGAACTAAATTTTGGAACAAGGTTCCTTTCGCAAAAATTATGATAGTTACGAAAATTTACACAAGTCGACAAACATCCATCGGGTTCCCGTGAACCCTGAGAATCCCCTAGGTCCACCCCTGGTAACGACAAGTTTTCTTAAAAGTGGGCCCAAACGAGGGTTATAGTAATAGGCCGCCGTGGTGAATAGATGTTTTACTATCCCAATTCTGTCGGAATCTTCCCATAATGAGACATTCCAAATCTTATAAAATTTCTCGTTTGTTTCGTTGCAAACCTATTGGCTGATTCGATATAATTATGCCATAATCTATCTACTTGTTATAAAAAGAAAACATGGAAGTTAAGTAGCAACAACCTCTATAGGTCTACATGTACTTCACATATTAAACCAAAATTTACTCACAAATGGCTCTATTGCAAAATAATGATAAGCGCCAACATGGAATTGCTCATTCGTCTTGCCTCAAAGATGACATGTGAAAAATAATGTTTAAACGATTTACGAGTTGCTCAAGAGAGTATCGTGTATGCCGTATGCTCAAAATGACTCACTATGTCAACTGTCAAGCATATATCAAGTACAAGAATCTAAACACTACAAGAATCAGGTCTTTTAGCCACGACCATGAGCCAAAAAGTCTTGACTAGTCGTAGCTAAAAGGCCGTGGCTAAAGCTTAGAAGCTAAAGATCTTTAGCCACGACTCTGACAGACCTTTAATTAGTTGTACATTTTATGTTTTCTAAAGCTTCATAGCTAAAGCTTCGATCTAGTTGTAAATTTTATGTTTTTTTATATACTTGTACATTTATTCAGTAGAGTATATTTGAAAGAGGAAAGTTCAATACGAAACAAAAAAAAAACCAAAGAACAAACCGCTCCATCCTGGCCATTGATCTTTCTTTCATCCTACGGTCTATATTAAACATTGCATTTAACACAAGGACAGTTTTGTAATTTTATTGTCCTCTCATTACTCACTTCCTTCACTCATCTCTCCTCTCATTGATAACCCACTCTCTCTCTCTCTAAAAAATCTCTCCTCTCATTGAACTGAATTTGATTAAACTCGAAGATGACGTCATCACCTTCAATCACCTTCATTCGATCAGTTAAATTTCACTCAAGATCTGAAGCAAACAAACCTTACCCGATACTACACTCAAGATCTTTAAGACGAGGGTCACAAGAAACCTTTCGTTGACTAGATGTGTGACTCCGAATTGACCTCGGCCTAGCTCTCGTCCGATGGTCTGGGTGGCGCGTACGTCTTCAAGTGGACGGCCGACGATACGGCCGATGGGTTGGGGTGACGCGTGGGATGGAGGTGGCGCTTGGCATGGTGGAGGTGGTTCTGAAGGTGAAAGGATTGTTAGGCCGTTAGGTTGTTGTTGAGTTTGTTGTTGTTGTTGCTGACGTGGCGGTGGTGTCGTAAGTGTGTGTTTATCGGTTGACTGGTGCTTTGCCTGCTAGTATTATTAATTTTAGTGGTGTTCAGAAGCTGTTGCTTGATGGGAATAGGTTTAGTGGTGGGATTCCTAAAGAGATTGGTTTGCTTCTTTGCTCTATTGTGTTTGTTGTTGCTGCAATTATTAAAGCTCGATCGATTAAGAAAGCTAGCAAAGCTCGAGCATGGAAGCTTACAGCTTTCCAAAGATTAGATTTTACTTGTGATGATGTTCTTGATAGTTTGAAGGAAGATAACATTATTGGGAAAGGTGGGGCTAGGATTGTTTACAAAGGTGTGATGCCGAACAATGAGCTTGTAGCAGTCAAGAGACTGCCAACAATGAGTCGTGGTTCGTCACATGACCATGGATTCAATGCTGAGATTCAGACTTTAGAAAGGATTAGGCATAGACACATTGTGAGATTATTGGGATTTTGCTCAAATCATGAGACGAATTTGTTGGTGTATGAGTATATGCCTAATGGGAGTTTGGGGAAAATGCTTCATGGGAAGAAAGGAGGTCATTTGCATTGGGATAAAAGATATAAGATTGCTGTTGAGATTTGGAGTCAAAGGCATGTGTGAGACATGTGGACAAAAAATTTTCCTGGTGGACAAAAGATGGTGGCTGTATACCATGTGATTCATTATGAATCCCATGTGAATTCATTATGAATCCTATGTGATTCATTAGTCAATCCCATAAGATTCATAATTAATCACATGGATTCAAATGAATCCCATGGGATTCATAATGAATCACATGGGATTCACATGTGACTCATGCTGAATCCCATGGGATTCATTATGAATCCCATGTGATTTCATGCTGAATCCCATGTGATTCATTATGAATCCCATGTGATTCATTAGTCAATCTCATAGGATTCATATCCCATGGGATTGACTAATGAATCACATGGGATTCACATGTGATTCATGCTAAATCTCATCTGATTCATAATCTACAAAACGCTCACTCCTTTCAAGGAGAATCCCAAGGTAGCCATAGACGTGTGATGTGTAAATCATCTTTATTCTGAAACATCTCTAGGTATTTGCATCATCTTTATCTTTATCTTCTGGTAGATCATCTAAAACATCTTGTGTAACTACATTATTGATGATTCCGGCGGTGGGTGGTGGCGTGACGGTAGTGGTAGCTGTGGTGCTTCGAACAAGGGTCAAATGGACTCCGTGGGTCTTCAAACTTTTCAGATATGATCAGGGGGCCTGATCTAATATTTTTGGGTGAGTTGGTGGTTGGCCGGAAAATATTCCGGCAATGGTGGTTGCCGGAGACGGCGGTTTCATGGTGATTCAGGCGGTGGTTAGGTGATTCCGGTGAGTGGTTAGGAGAGAGAAAATAGATCTATGTTTTTTTATGAGAGAGAAAGTGATGTATTAAATGAGATTGGTGAAATTACTTATATGCCCTTGTTTGTAATTTTTGGCTTTCATCTCAGCCATTGGAATCAAGGTGAATGAATGGCTGAGATTGCCTTATTTGTTCTTTAGAGAATACACGTTTTGCAAGGATCTCACCTCATATTTGAAATAATGTTGTTAATGAATTTCAAATGAGAATCAAACGCTCTACCGACAAATCCACCAGGTCAATAACCGACAATGGCAAGCTACTATAATTTATAATTTTTCTTCTTTTTCCGAACATTAAAAAAATAGATATTGTTTTGAATTGTTTGATTTCTATAATTGATGGACGATGTTGATTAACTTCATTTGTACCTTGATAAATACTAAGGGCCCGCTTGGTTCAGTTCTGAGGAATGCAAAAGGAAAGGAAAAGGGAAAGGGAATGCAAAAGAATAGGTAAAATGGGTAATCATTACCTTACTCCTCAATTTACTCTATAATGGTTGATTACCAAGTACTGGGTAATCAATACCTTTGCATAGCTCAACCAAGCACCATTTTTCCCTCTATGTGGGCCCTATGGAATTCCATACCCATTACCCCCCCCCCCCCCCCCCCCCCTTCCCTCTTTTACCCCATACCAAGCACACCTTAAATCTTAATTTTGAAGATAGTTGAAGTAGTTTCTTAGTGGATGCGTATATAACTCCATTTTTGTCATTTGATCAAACGCTACAACAATAATTAGAACGGGCGACGAAGAAATTGGTGAGGACACGATGTCTTTGTCAAAGGTTACTAGACGACAAAAAATTTCGGTTTCAAACTTAGACTTTGTCAAAAAAGTAAGAAATTTTCACCAAATACATTGGCGAGGCTCCTCGCCAAAAATGTTGACAATTGTTTTTTTTTTTTTTGTTTTTTTTTTTTTTTTAAATCATTTGTTATACATTATTCATTTCCATCTCATTTTCCTGCCAACCTTTTAGCGAAGACATGTTCTTGCCAAAAGGGAGACCAAACGTTGACCACTTAATTATATATTTATTTAACAACTTAGTACATAATTAAATGAAACTGACTACATTGTTTAGCTATTGGCAAGGACATGTCGTCACCAAAGGTAAAAACCATTAATATACACAATAACTTATTTAAGAAAAGGTTATTGGTTATGTTAAATTTAATATAAATTTCATTGCAAACATTATTTAAGTTATAAAAACATATAGATTAAAATATGTATGAGAAAATCTATTGGCATTATCTTTAAATATAAAATTTAGGTGAGAATTTATTGATAAAAATTGAGCGAGTGATATGAACCAAAGGTAGAATCGTTGCAATTCATTAAATTCTATTCAGAGCGCATATACGCGACAACGTCTTTTGGATTACGCAAGTCAAATATGAATGTATCGTTGTCCCTAAGAAAGTCTTGCCACTTACGAGTATACTCAAGTGATCGAGTTGTATGAACCAGGTGTCTTCTTATTCAATCAATAGTAAGCATCACATTTCATTAAATTATATTGATAATGCATATATGCGACAACATCTTTTGAGTTATATAAGTCAAATATGAATGTATTGTTGTTCCTAAGCAATTAGTCTTATATATCACTTTCTAGAGTATTTCGTGATGATCGAGTGAGTGGTACTAACCAAGTGTCTTCTTATTCAATAGGTAGAATTATCGCATTTCATTAACTTGTAATGATAGCGCAAATAAGCGACAACATCTTTTGAGTTATGCAAGACGAATATATCATTGTCCCTAAGCAAGTCTTGTCACTTACGAGTATATTCAAGTGTTCAAGATGTATGAAACAAGTGTCTTCTGACTCAATTGAGAGAAATTGTCGCATTTCATTAAATTATATTGATAGCGTATATACGCGACAACATCTTTTGAGTTACTTAATTCAAATACGAAAGCATCGTTGTTTATAAACAGTGATATGAAGAAAGTGTCCTCCTATTCATTCGTTAAGAATATCGGATTTCATTAAATTGTATTGATACCCCTAATACACAACAACATCTTTTGAGTTACACAAGTCAAATACGAATATTATTAAAATGGTTCGGTGTAAGTCAAGTAAGAAATCATAAAATCTTATACCACGGCATCTTTAGATTTTTTAATTAATATATATTCAAAGTTAATATTTTAAATTAAATACTTTTAATTTAATTAATTTTCAACTAAATAAATATTTAATTAATTTGCAAAGAATAACAATCCTACGGACAGGCCGAATTGATGTTATTGAAATCAATATATATCCTCCAACTCCTATCACACTTCTTTGCCAACACCGGGTTTGAGATCCAGGTTGGATAACGCACCGGTCTAACAATTTCGGCTTTAACCCATTCATTTACCTCCTTCGACACTGCATGGATCTTATCGGGAGCTAAAGTTCGTCTTTTCTGAGCTACTAGTTGAACGGAGAAATTGGCATTGAGGGTGTGTTCAATGATACGTCTAGGTACCCCGGTCATGTCGGAGGGTTGCTATGCAAAGACGTCTTTGTTGTCTTTCAATAATGCTACCAATTGCCTTCTACATTACGCTGAAGTTTTTTCCCCTATCATCAGTAATTCATCCAGAAATGCTGGGTTGACCAGTATTTCATCCGTAAGTGCCATTTCCTTCGGTTCCTTAGGATTTTCATCTTCTCCGACCTTTTCGGTACTCAGAAATAATAGCCGAACGGGTAACCAAGGTGGCTTTTCCCCTCGAAGTGGGGAATTTCATCACGGAATGAATTATAGAAGGGTTGGCTCTTAATTCCTTGATCTCTTATTGGCCCAATATGATTTTGTATAGCGAGGGAGATTTAACAACTACGAGCTTCATGGTTGTCCTCCGGAACAGACCCTCGCTCCCAAAACATATGTACAGTAGGGCTGAGCAAAATCGACCGAAACTGAAAAATCCTGAAAAACCGACCGAAACCGAGTGTCCCGATACCGAATTAGTGAAAGTCGGGTCGGTACTCGGTTATAATAATTAGTGAAAGTCGGTTTCGGGTCGGGTCGTGTTGAAAACCGACATTATCCCGACATAACCGAGTGTCCCGATTCCCTTTTGATATAACCCTTTTGTGTACCTACCTTATCTCATTTCCCAACCCTCACAAACACTTATGTTTTATCCGCCCCCATATCTAATATCTCTCCCAACTCAGATCTCAACAACACCGCTCAATCGATCTCATCTCCATCATCATAACCCAATCAATCGTCATTGTTAATACAAATATCGTCTAAAAAACGTTATTTATATATTTACGATCTTTGCTATATTTTGTTAATGACAATTATAAACTTTATTTTTAGCAAAACATAAATATAGTTAAGTCTTTTACATATATAGTCACAAGTCTTTCATAAACACAAAACATCATCTAACTAGTATATACATGTTACATATTCACTTTCATATACATTTTACAAGTTACATTCATATACAATTTAATCTTAAAATTGAAATGTATCATGACATCATGGCATGCATCACTTTGAAATCTTTAGGAGATTTTGAAGATCATATGAATATCTTCTTTAGATCTTTACTCAATGAAAAGATATGGAAATATCTTGGTTAGATTTGGTTAATATTTGGGAAGATACTCTGTCAGGTTCCCACGGAACCAAACAGGTACAAGGACGGATCCCTCATTTTGGAGCCGTCCTATCCGTGGCTTGTTAAGGCAGTTGGCCTATAAATAGCAAGCCACACATTCATGTTTTCTCATCACTCATAAGCATAAACAACATTATACATTCTTTCATTCATATCTAACTCATTCATATTTCATATTTCATATTTCATTGAGCTTCTTTGTAGCAAGAAGATCAAAGCATCACAAGCTTCAATAAAGCGTTGCAAGACTTGTTAGATTAGTCACTGTGTGAATTGTTGTTGTTCACACATCATTGTTTGTACCAAACAATCATAAAACCTCTGTAGTGACCAGTTAGTATTTTAGTCCTCAAAATACATAGAGTAACGGGAGTGGTTTTACCCTTGTAAAAGAACTCGGTATTTAGCTTTGTACTATAAAAAGTGTAAGCGACGTTTGCAAAGGTTTTCTCCGCCGAGAAGGGAGCTTGTTTCTTAGTGAAAAAAAAACTCTCGAGTTAGAGACTCGGGGAGTGAAGTAGGGCAAGGAAGAGAGTCCTTGTAGACCAAACCACTATAAACAATCGTGTTGTGGTTTGATCGTTTATTTCTTTACTTGCATGTTATTTATTGTTTGTTATTTGCATTAGTTGAAATCACACTAAGTATTCAAAGCAAATAAATTTTAAAAATGATAAAACTATTCTACCCCCCTTCTTGTTTTTCACAATTGGCATCAAGAGCCAGGTTACTCAAGATTTTTAAAATATATTGTATTTTAAAACTTGGAACGATCCATGGATTTTGAAAACTTCAAATAAGGGCAATCTATGCAAAGACCACCACTATTTGAACCAAATGGTTTTATATATTGGAAAAACCGCTTTGAAACTTATGTGAAATCAAAAGACATAGATCTATGGTATATTATTATAGAAGGTGATCATAAAGCTATAATAAAAGATATCTTAAGTGGTCGGGATGAGGATACTTCACTTGCTCGTCATAGTGATGAGCAAAAGAAGTTGATTGCTAAAAATAATGAGGCAAAAATGATGCTTTACAATGCTCTACCTAGAAAAGAGTATGAAAGAGTCTTTATGTGCAAAACCGCAAAAGAAATTTGGCAATCTTTAATAAGCACTCATCAAGGAAACTCACAAGTCAAGGATAACAAAATTGATCTTCTTGTTCAAGAATATGAACAATTTGTTATCCTTGAAGATGAAACCATTGATAGTGCATTGGCTAGGTTTAATACTATCATTACTTCTCTTAAAGCACTTGATGAATCTTTTTGTAGTAAGAACTTTGTCAGGAAATTCCTTAGAGCACTCTATCAGAAGTGGAGAGCAAAAGTGACGGCCATTGAAGAATCCAAAGATCTTTCAAGCATGTCACTTGACAAGCTAATCGGAAATCTCAAAGTTCATGAAATGGTTATGGAAAAAGATTCGGAAATGGTTAAGGGTAAAAAGGAAAAAGTCAAATCCATTGCCTTAAAAGCTAGAGTAGACTCAAGTGATGATGAAGAGTCTAGTTCGGGTAGTGAAGATGAAGAATATGCCATGGCCGTAAGAGATTTCAAGAAGTTCTTTAGAAGACGAGGAAAGTTCGTAAGACAACCTCGAGAAGACAAGAAATTCATTCGGAAGGATCGTGATGACAAGAAAGGAAAAGGGGAAAGAAAATGTTCTAGATGCGGAGATACAAGTCAACTAATAGGAGATTGTCATAAGCCACCCAAGAACAAAACTTAAAGAGCTTTTGTAAGTCATGCTTGGAGTGACAGTGAAGATGATGACGAAGAGCCTAAGAATGACAAAATTGCTCTAATGGCTCAAGACTCAAACGAGGTACACTCTGACTCATCTTATTCTTCTATTGATGACGACACCTTGCAAAAGGAATACAATAAACTATGTGAACTTAGCTTAAAAATCATAAACAAAAACAAGTTTTTGAAAACTAAAAAGGAATTTTTAGAAAATGAAGTTTATGAGTTAAAAGAAAAAGCTAAACGATTAGAAAGGAGTAAAGCTATTGACGAGGTATGTGTATCATGTCAAGAGCTTAGACTTGAATTAGAGAAACTTAAAATCACACAGGACGTACTTATCAAACAAAACTTTAAATTCAAAAGATTTGATAAAAATATTAGTTGTGTAGACGAAATAATGAAAATCCAAAAATTACCACATGATAAAAATGGACTAGGTTTTATGAAATTAGGAGATTTAAGTAGTCTTGTTGGGTTTAAATGATACTGCTGCTATTTTGAAGATTCTGCTGCTAAGTGATTTATTCTGCTGCTCATGGTTCAAATGGAAATATATGATTCTGCTGCTAGGCATAATCATTCTGCTGCTAGTATATTCATTCTGCTGCTGATGATATTCGAAGTATGATGAAATAAGCTAAGTGTCAAACTGCTGCTAGCCTAAGATGATCCTGCTGCTAGAGTTTGATTCTGCTGTTTATTGGATATGTATAGTTTGTTTATGGTAAAGATACGATTAGATATTATTCTTGTATAGAAAGTTTTGTAACCGACTAGGACTCCTTATGTGTATAAAAGGAGGATCTAGGGTTAGGGTTAGAAGTCGATTATCTTAGCATACTTATTTTCTTGTAATCACTTTAAGGTTCGTTGTAACCCTGTTACTTTTGAGTAACCGTATATTAATATATATTGAGGTAAAGGTTGAGAGAATTATTGTTTGTTATCTTTATTCTTCTTAAGATTAATTACTAAGTTTCGCATAGTAATTAATAGATTGTTCGTAAGCAGTTTCTATACCAATTGCTTTAGGTTTATATCTAAAGTAATTAACAAGATTGTTAAGCTCAACTGGGATCAACAAGTGGTATCAGAGCTTGTGATCTAGAAACTAATACCGAGAAGAATTTCGTAAAGCTCAGATCTGTTCATCATCAAAAGCAATGGAGTCTGAATCTCATCATATGATTACTGCATCCAAGGTTCCAATGCTCAAGGTTGGAGAATATGAACTCTGGAAGATGAGGATAGAGCAGTACATGAAGATGTGTGATTACACAATGTGGGAAATCATACAAACTGGTGATACTCTACCTAAGACTGGTGCTGATGGGCAAGCCGTACCCATCAAAACCAATGAAGATAGGGCTCAAAGGAAATTGGAGATTAGGACTCATACTATTCTCTTAATGGGGATACCTAATGAGTACCAATTGGCCTTCAAAAACACCAAGTCTGCCAAGGATTTGATGGCAGCAATTGAACTCAGATTTGGTGGGAATGAAGCCACCAAAAAGTCAAGGAAGAATTTGCTATAGCACGAATTTGAAACTTTCACTGCCTCAAGCAATGAAAGTATTGATGGTACATATGACAGGCTGCAAAAGTTAGTGAGTCAGTTAGCGCTTCTTGATGTCACTATTGCAAAGGAAGATATTAATCTGAAGTTTTTAAGGAGTCTTGCACCTGAATGGAATACTCACACAGTTGTCTGGAGGAACAAGGCTGATTTTGATGCTATGAATTTGGATGATTTGTATAACAACTTGAAGGTCTATGAAACTGAGGTAAAGGGTTCAACCAGTTCTTCAAGTTCAAACAACCTTGCTTTTGTGTCTTCTAATAATAAGACTTCTGGGAATACTCAAGACACTCATTCTGCTGTTGGTCATACTGGTTCTGCTGCTAGTTCTACAAATAGTGACACCATTAGTGATGCTGCTATTTGTGCCTATTTAGCTAACTCACAACAAGTACTCCAGTAATGAGTCAGGATCTAGATCAAGTTGATCCTGATGATTTAGAAGAGATGGATTTGCACTGGCAATTTGCAATGTTGACTATGAGGGCAAGAAGATTCTTGAAGAGAACTGGAAGATAGCTCAAGTTCAGAAGGCAGAACAATGTGGGGTTTGACAAATCAAAGTTTGAATGTTATAACTGCCACAGAAAAGGGCACTTTGCAAGGGAATGCAGAGCACCAAAGCAGATCAAGGAAAATCCAAGGCAGATTCCCATTGAAGATGCTAAACCTACTACTGCTATGGTCTCATGTGATGGCTTGGGAGAATTTGACTGGAGTGAACAAGCTGAGGATGGTCCCAACTTTGCACTGGTAGCTGATGAAGAACCCAAAGAACAACACTTTGCTCTTATGGGTTACTCCTCCTCTGGATCAGACTCTGAGGTATCAAATGAATCTTCATGTTCATTTAAATCTTGTTCAGATACTATAGAGGCACTGAGAACTAGTTATGATGAATTAAGAATTGAATTTAATAAACTCAAACTTGATAACTTAGGATATCAACATGGTCTAAAATCTTTAGAAAACAAGGTTGAGTTTCTTAATCAAATTGAGGGAGAATATGCTGATAAAATTCATACTCTTGAAACTGAGCTAGTTAAGAAAGAATGTGAAATTAATGTGCTTAATAAAAGAGTGGAAGAAGCTGAATTAGCTAGAGACCTAGCTTTAAGTGAAAAAGAAGAACATGTTGTTAGGATAGATAAACAACAATATGCGTCTGTTCTAGCAAATAAAGCAGTTGAATCTCAGATTTTTAAAAGAGGATGTGGCCTAGGATTCAATGAAGTGGCTCCCCCTCTTAAAAGTGCTTATGCACCAGCTAGGAAAGTTTTGTCCTTTATACCTGAGCCAGCTGCACAATCTGTAGGTGAAACAAGTCAAGTTAACAATGAATCATCTGATAAGACTAGTGCACCTAAGATTGATGAAAAATTGTCTGATGCACCAATCATTGAAGATTGGGTGTCAGATAGTGATGATGATGAGATTGATTCAACACCCAAAGCTAAAAAGAAAGAAATTCTTAGGACTGTTGAACCACATGTCTCACAGGTTAAAACAGCTGAAATTAAAGCTAAAAATGTTGAGTTTGTAAAACCTGTGCTAGGAAGTAGAATCTCTAGGAAAGTGGCTGAGTATGATGATAAACCTAAAGCTTATCCTAGGAAGACTTGTGACTTGCCTAGAGGAAATCAGAGAAACTTGGACCAGGTGATTTCACACACGTTAGGTAGTGACTTTGAACTGGTTAAGAAGGCATGTCACAGCTGTGGTAGTTTTGAGCACTTGCAAGAAGATTGTTATCTTTCAGTACCTAAGAAAACTAGTGCTCCAAAACCTGTATGGAACCATAATGCAAGGGTGAACCATAGGAACTTTGCAAGAAAGACTCACCCACATCCCAAAAGAAACATGGTTCCTAAGGAGATTTTGTTGAGAAATGGTATTTCTAGAACTATTTCTCCTGTTGCACCATCAAGGCCCATTCCAAAGAAAACAGGGTATTCTACTACTAAAGCTAGCAGCAGTATCTCTCATTCTGCTGCTAAGCCAAAAGTGGTTACTGACACTGTTATGGGCACTCATTTCTATGCTGTTAAGGCCTCAGCTTGCTGGGTCTGGAAACCCAAAACCAGACACAGTAGTGCATCAATGAACTTCAAGAAATATGATTACTTTGATGCACAAGGCAGATCCAAGTCAGTAATGGCTTGGGTCCCAAAGAGAAACTAACTCTCTTACTTTTTGTGCAGGGCAATCTACAATTGGAGCTAAAGGATAAATGCATTTTTGATAGTGGATGCTCTGGACATATGACTGGGGACAAGAGCAACTTGGAAGATTTTAAGGCTTTTGATGGTGGTTATGTTGCTTTTGGCAATGATCCAAAAGGTGGCAAGATTGTTGGTAAAGGTACTATTAGAACAGGAAAATTGGATTTTGAAAAGGTGTATTTTGTAGAGGGACTTAAGTTCAATCTTTTTAGTGTCTCACAAATGTGTGACAAAAAGAATTTTGTTCTTTTTACAGACACTGACTGTCTTGTTTTGTCTCCCGACTTTAAGTTACCTCATGATTCTGAAGTACTACTTAAAGTCCCTAGAACAAACAATATATAAAGTGTGGACACTAAGAACATCATTCCCAAAAGAGATTTAACTTGTCTTTTTGCAAAGGCCACCATTGATGAATACAAGCTTTGGCATAGAAGATTGGGTCATTTAAATTTCAAAACTATAAAAAAATTGGTAAAAGGCAACCTTGTCCGAGGGTTACCTTCAAGGATTTTTGAAAATTCTGAAACCTGTGTTGCTTGTCAGATGGGAAAGCAACACAGAGCTTCTTGTAAGTCCAAAGTGGTGAACTCTATTTCTGAACCTTTGTATATGTTGCATATGGATCTGTTTGGACCAACTTTTGTGAAGAGCTTAAATAAGAAGATGTATTGCTTAGTTGTCACTGATGATTTCAGTAGGTTTACTTGGGTGTTTTTCTTAGCAACTAAGGATGAGACCTCTGGAATTCTTAAGGCCTTCATTACAAGAATAGAAAATCTGGTAAATCATAAGGTCAAAGTAATCAGATGTGACAATGGAACTGAATTTAAGAATCATGAAATGAATCAGTTCTGTGAGGAAAAAGGTATTTTAAGGCAGTTTAGTGTGGCTAGAACTCCTCAACAAAATGGTGTTGCTGAAAGGAGGAATAGGACATTAATTGAGGCTGCTAGGACTATGTTGTCTGAGTCAAAGTTACCCACTACTTTTTGGGCTGAAGCAGTAAATACTGCTTGCTATGTGCAAAATAGGAGTAAGGTAGTGAAGCCTCATAACAAGACCCCTTATGAATTGTTGCATGGTAGGAAACCTATGATAGATTTCTTAAAACCATTTGGGTGTCCTGTTACTATCTTAAATACCATTGATTCACTAGGCAAGTTTGATGAGAAAGCAGACAAAGGTTTCTTTGTTGGATACTCAACTAATAGCAAAGCTTTTAGGGTATTTAACCAAAGAACAATGCATGTGGAAGAAAATTTACATGTTAGGTTTAGTGAAACCACACCTAGTGTTGCTGGAAAAGGACCTGAATGGCTGTTTGATGTTGATTCCCTAACCAAGAGTATGAATTATCAACCAGTGATTGCAGGTACAACTAACATGTCTGCAGGTACACAAACTAACCCCAATGCAGGTACACAAGCAAAGAAGGATGGATCTGCAGAGGAGTTTGTTTTGATTGAGAAGTGGAAGTTTAATCAGTTCTTCACTCCAACAGATAAAGAGGGAAAGAGTTCTGATGATGATGCTGTTCATAAGGAAGTACCAAAGGATCATGCAGAAGGTGATGATGAACCTTCTAATGATGGCAAGTCTGTTGAAAAGTCAGCAAAGCATGGAAGTTCAAGAAATGAAGCTAGCAGCAGTATCTCAAATTTTGCTGCTAAGCCAAATAATTCTGCTGCTAAGCCTAGTAATTCTACTCCTGTTCCAAAGAATTCTGCTGCTGACTTTAATGTTGATGTTAATGATGATGGTGACTTTCCTCATATGCCTGAAATGGAGGAAATCTACTATGACACAGATGATGATGTTGTGGATGTTTTTGGAGCAAATGCTGATTTGACAAATATGGAGCCTTCTATTCAAGTCAGTCCTACTCCAACTACAAGGATACATAAGAACCATCCCAAGGAGCAGATAATTGGTGATGTACAATCTACTGTACAAACCAGAAGTAAAACAAAAGGGCTGAGTAATCAACTACATCAAGGTTTATTTGTTCAATCATTGCATCAAAGAAATAGCCACAAGGACCTACAAAATTGCAAATTTGCCTGTTTCTTATCACAAGTGGAACCCAAGAATATTCACAAAGCTATGAGAGATTCAAGTTGGGTTGAAGCTATGCAAGAGGAGCTGTTGCAGTTCAAGCTTTAAGAGGTCTGGACACTAGTTGATTTGCCTAATGGGAAGAGAGCAATTGGTACAAAATGGGTGTTCAGGTGCAAAAGAGATGAAAGAGGAATTGTGGTGAGAAACAAAGCAAGACTAGTGGCTCAAGGGTACACTCAGGAAGAAGGGATAGATTATGATGAGGTCTTTGCTCCGGTAGCAAGGATAGAGGCTATTAGATTGTTTTTAGCTTTTGCCTCATTCAAGAACTTTCCAGTGTACCAAATGGATGTGAAAAGTGCTTTTCTGTATGGAAAGATTGATGAAGAGGTTTATGTGATGCAACCTCCTGGTTTTGAAGATCCTGACTTTCCAGATAGAGTGTATAAAGTGGATAAAGCACTATATGGATTACATCAAGCTCCTAGAGCTTGGTATGACACCTTGTCCAAGTTTTTGCTAACTAATGGGTTCACAAGGGGAACCATTGATAAAACTTTGTTCATCAAGAAAAATAAGAATGATATTCTACTAGTTCAGGTTTATGTAGATGATATATTTTTGGATCTACAAACAAGGTGTTGTGTGAAGAATTTGAGAAGCTCATGCATAACAGATTTCAAATGAGTTCTATGGGAGAACTCACTTTCTTTCTGGGGCTTCAGGTTAAGCAGACAGCTGAGGGGATCTTCATCAGTCAAGACAAGTATGTGGCTGATATGTTAAAGAAATTTGGTTTCAATGATGTGAAGGCAGCTAAGACACCAATGGATAACAATAAACCTTTGCTCAAGGATGAAGATGGGGAAGAGGTTGATGTACATCTTTATAGATCAATGATTGGTTCATTGATGTATCTGACTGCTTCAAGGCCAGATATCATGTTCTCTGTGTGTGCTTGTGCTAGATTTCAAGTGTCCCCAAAAGTTTCACACTTGGAAGTGGTCAAAAGAATTTTTAGGTACCTAAAGGGTCAACCTAAATTGGGCCTTTGGTATCCTAATAATTCACCCTTTGACTTGATAGCATATTCAGACAGTGACTATGCTGGAGCTAGTTTGGATAGAAAGTCAACCACTGGAGGCTGTCAATACCTTGGTCATAGGCTAATCTCATGGCAATGCAAGAAACAGACTGTGGTGGCTAACTCAACAACTGAGGCAGAGTATGTAGCTACTTCTAGTTGCTGTGGACAAGTACTCTGGATTCAGAATCAACTCTTGGATTATGGGTACAATTTCATGAACACCAAAATTTATATTGATAATAACAGCACAATGTGTATAATCAAGAGTCATGTTTTTCACTCTAAAACAAAGCATATAGAGATAAGACATCATTTTATTAGAGATTGTTATGAGAAAAAGTTAATTCAAGTGGTTAAAATACATACTGACAATAATGTTGCTGATCTACTTACAAAAAGTTTTGATATAAGTAGATTTCAATTTTTAGTTGCTAGTATAGGTATGATCAATCTTTAAAATCTTATCTCTGTATGTTTTGTAAAAAGTTTTTGAGGATTTGTGCTGTTATTGATCAAATAAGTTGTTTCTAGTGCTTGCTATGTCTATATATTATGTGCTGCTAGGATGGTTATTTTGTTGACTATCTTGTGATTATTGTGAGATTCTCTTGTTTGTGTTTTTGTGGTTGTTGGACTAATCTTTTGCAGGATAAGTCATAAAAGTTTTATTGCTGAGAAAAAGATGATTCTGAAATTCAGGGGAGGCTAACTATTCAGGATCAAAAGCATAAGAGTAAATGTTCATCAAAACAAAGATAATGGAAGTTTATTCATTACTGGGTGCATTCACTACATTAGCAGAAGTTACATCATCATTCAGGATTCAAAAACAACAAAACAAATAACCAACCAACAACCTTACTACACATAACCTACACAAACCTACCACACAATACAACTACTCAAGCTTTCCTTTTCCTTTTCCAATGATATTCGGCATGATTTTGCTGCAGGCTCCTCTGCTACCCATGATATCAGACACCTTCTTACAGGGAAGTGCCAGTATTACTGTTCTTGGAGATGGAACTTGATTCTTCTCATGCTTCTTCTTTGGAATAGGGATCTTCACTGATGATGCAGCTTTTTCAAACTCTTTGGTTAGTAAGTCTGATAGTTTTCGAAGTTCATCATCGTCAGACGATTCAGATGAGGAGGATGAATCATCCACATAAGGAGGAAGTTCATCGGAGGAAGGTTCAAAGGACGAGGATATTTCAGTCTTTCTTTTTGAAAGATTAACTCTTGAAGTTGAAGAATAGTTTGGTGGGAAATAGCTTTTCCAACCTGAATCTTCAGAGTCTGAAGAAGAGTCCGATGAGATTTCTATAATAGTTGAAGGGTTCATGGTGATTGGAATGTTGAAGATTAGTGTTGAAGACTTTGTGGGATGAGATGAATGGGTGTAGATGAGTTAAGGCCTTTTATAGAGTTAATCATGGTTTTATGACATTAAAGGCGGGGTTGGTATTTAGAATTAACTCTCAAGTTGGTATATGGAATTAATTTTGGGAGAGTTGACCAAAAGGATGGATCTTTATTTTGGGTAATTGGATAAGTATTAGGAAGAAATCCATTCTACTGCTGGAGATGTTCTGCTGCTTAGTTTTGCAAGTTTAGCATTCTACTGCTAAATTTGAAAGTTGAAGGACTGTTTTGCAAATTGCTGCCTAAACCTTCTAATTGGATCTAATTGGTATAAAACCTAATTCGATCCCCAAATTAAAATTGTGCGCCCAAACTTCAAATATCTCCAAAACCTAACACCTCCATTAGCATCTGATTCAAAATTCTCCAAAATCAAAACCCTAATTTGCAATGGCGAGACGTACCTATTCTGACGATCACAATCAAGTAGCTTTTCTTAAGAAGGTGCCGGAGGCTGATGGATTCACTGAAGTTATAGACTTTCTTAATGCTACCTCCATTAGGTATGCATTATCAGTAAATCCAACTATATATCGTTCCCACATGAAACAGTTTTGGTCGACTGTTACGACTGAAACTATTAATGGGGAAGAAAAGTTAATTGCCTTAGTAGATGAGGAAAGAATAGTCGTTACTGAAAAATCTATAAGACGAATTCTTCATCTTACAGATGATGAAGCAACAACTTGCCTTCCCACATCTACAATTTTTGTGGAACTTGAAAGAATTGGGTATGAGCGAACCAACACTAAAGTTAAAATTTTCAAACGTTTGCTCTGCCCACAATGGAAATTTCTTGTTCTCACCCTTCTACATTGTCTTAGTCCTAAAACAAGTGGGTGGAATAAGTTTAGTGCAAATCAAGCTTCTGCCTTGATTTGTCTAGCCACAGGCCAGCCATATAATTTTTCGGCTATGATTTTTGAGGGGTTGAAGAGGAATATTTCTGGAAATTCTTATCTTTATCCAAGGTTTTTGCAATTACTTATTGATAATCAGTTACAAGAACCTTTTGCTCATGAAAAACCTTACAAAACTCCTGTTCTTGTAACTAAAATGTTTAAACACTTAAGGAAAAATGGGACAGGTTTTTCTGGGAGAATAACTCCATTGTCCCAACACATTTTGAACATTGTTGCTGATATTGCTCAGGGTGAAGAAGCTGCAAACCCCACAGCTTCCCATCACACACCCACTCCTGAATATTCACATGAATCATCCCATAATGAACCACAAAAGACCCAATCACCTAGGATTTCACATGAAAAGAGCACTGAGTTACCTCAGACTAGTGCTAGTATGGAAGCAGATAAGGCTGCCATGGGTGATGGAGATGGCATGAAGGAAGGGGCTGACACTACTGTTTCCAACTTAGAAGTTGAACAGGCCAGTGTCAACATAACTAAGACCCCAACCTTGGCAACATCTACTGCTGAGGGTTCTCATGAACCTAATTCACATGATGGAAACCCTAGCCACATGGCTAAAATAGGGGACTCAGATGTTCAGCCTAGGGTTGAGACTGAGTTTGTGTCCAAAGATTCACCTCTCGGAGAAGGTAACACATCTCGAAGTGATGAGGACAGAGATGAAACACATGAATTGATGGACACTGATGTACAAAATGACAATGCCCATGATACACCTCTCGGACCAGGTCACACAGGTCGAAGTGTTGAGGCTAGCATTGAACTTGAAACAGAGGATTTGACGGTTAAAACACCTGTACACAATGCCAAATCCAGTGATCAACCTCTCGGGTCAGGTCACACAGACCGAAGTTGTGAGGATATCATGAAACAATTAAAAGAATTGACGGATAAAGACAGTGAAAGCTTCTCAGGGTGCTGAAATCAGAAGGCTTAAGCTTAGGGTTACACATCTTGAGGGGTTGCTGAGATCAAGATCTTCACAGTTGAAGGTTTCCAAACCAAGTTTGGGAGAGGATGCTCCCAAACAGGGGAGGAATGAAGCAGAGGATAACATGGCTCAAGGGGAGGCTGAGATGGAATTGGATAAGAATGTTGCTGGTGTTGCAGAAAATGAGGATCATATGGTTGAGGATGTTGGTTCTGGTAAGGATAATGTTGAAAAAGATGTTGGAAGTAAACCTGGTGCTGATGTTGGTGAAAAGAAGGCACAGAAGGATTCTGCTGTTGCTTCAGACATGGGTTCTGCTGCTGAAACAGATGAAGATACCATACCCATAGCTCATATGTTGCTAAATCTTAAACCAAATTCACCAAAATCACAAAAAGTTATCCCAACGCCTGAAACTACTGCTGTACAACCACAATCACAACCTGCTGCTCAACCTATACCAAAACCAAAACAAATGACTGTCTCAAGACCTAAAGCCAAAGGAGTTGTCATACAAGAGCCTGTGCCAACAAGAAAACCTGTTCAACCACCTACCTACAAGGGTAAGGGTAAGGAGAAAATGGTGGAAGAACTTGAACCTTATCCTGATCCTAATGAAATTCCAATTGAGGAATGGCCTAGACATTTGCAAGAAAGGTGGGATGCAGAAGAAGCTCAGAGAATTGCAGATGAAGAAAAAGCTGAGTATGATAAAGCAATGGCAAAACAAAAGCAACAATCTGAGAACCAAGCTGAAGTTGAAGCAAAAGTGGCTGCATAGGAAAATGAGCAGGCAAGATGTAAAGCTGCTATGGCATGGGAGAAAGTGAAAGTAGAGTTGGATGATACTTTTACTGATGAAGGTATTAATGACTGGATTCATCAAGCCATTGTGGAGAATAAGAAAAGGCTTCTGGTTGCAAGGAAGAATAAAAAGGTGAATAGACCACCAACTGCAAGGCAACAGAGAACTCTTCATGAGCAATATCTGAGAAACATGAAAGGATGGAAATTGAAGGAATTGAAGCCATACTCTAATGAAGAGGTTAAGCAGAAGTTTGAGGCTACTAAGAAAGAGATGGAGAAGAAATTTAAACCTTTAACTGATGATGAGATAAAAAGGTTGACAAGAATCAAAGTAGCATCAAATGCTTATATGAATCCTGAGTCAACTGTTAAAATGTCCAAAGTGTCAGATGTTGAGAAAGAGAAAGAGAATGTAGTTGAAGAGGAAAAGCCTGAACCTACTGTTGGTATAAAGAGATATGGGAGAAGAGTAAAACAGGTGGCTAGGAAGAAGAGAAGAACTTAGTCATTAGTGATGAGTGACTCAGAGAAAGAAGAAAGTGATGAGCATAATTTTGAAGAGGTGACTGCTGATGATATGAAAAGAATAATGGATCTCACAGCTCATGTACCACAAAAGGAACCAGAGATAGTAAATGCAGTTCCTTTAGATACCAAGTATCCAATCATATCTTATTCACATACAGTCAGGGATGGAAGTGAAGCTTACTGGGAGGTTATGAGGTCTAATCATCTTTGTTATGGATTTGTTAGATTTTCTCAGATGCTACATTTGATGGATAGAGATGATGTAATACAGATGTGGAGGTTGTATAAAGAAAAATATAGTGATCAGAGACCAGAGGTGGTATATGAAAGAATTCACTATTATTTTCTGAAGAACATGTTTGAGCCTGATGAGAGAGATATTGAATGGAAGGATTTGTTAAACTCCAGAGTTGATAAGTGGCATTTGTATCAATCTTGTGGAGTACATGAATTGGTCTGTAAGGGTGTTAAGGTCTACATGCTTGTGGAGAAGGAATACCCTTTGAATAACAACACAACAGTTATTACTCAGATGTTAAAGCCTGGAATGTTGAAGTTTCAAAAGAGTTTCTTTTCAGATGATCAGGCTTATAAACTAATAAGGAAATATGAGAAGATTCTTGATGCGTGGTTTTGTAACCTTACAACAGGTTTTACCTCTCGAGGGATCTCAAGAGGCTTACAACCCCACCAGGCAGTGTACCTGACCGATGTAGTATAGTGTAGTGGTAAGTACGGGGGATTGATCGTTCTCCACAGGGAATAGTGTTCGTTAGGTATGAAAAACTACTCTAATAGGTCTAAAGGTTGAGGAAGATTCTTTTTATGTTTTTATATTTTTATGAAAGCAAGTAAAATCTCGGTTTTGAAGGAGTGGGCGGAATTAGTTGCTAGTCAACTAACCCAAATTTGCTACGGATGCAAATAAAATAAAATAACAAAAATGAAAATGTGGTGAGAAACTTATGTGTAGAGAAATGTGTTTACTTAGATTTCCTTACTCCCTAACTATCTTTTACCGGTTGATTAGTGTGTATTAGTCGCGTGGATGACGGGTGTATTCCTTAATATCAATCGTGGGGTGGCGTACGTACTTCCCCAACTCTACAAGCTCCTACTTCACTCCTATGTCGAGCCGGCTAGGAAGCTCCTAACAGGGATCACTAGAATTCGCTTGTGCATTAAATACAACCATAAAAACCTTTAGTACGCATTTGGTTCATGTTTCTTAAGACGTTCAAGCAAGTTACCGAATAGGAAGTTAGCCAGTTTTCTTAAGCCTAACATAGATAAACAATCATCCAATACAACTAACAACACACTAATAACCAATAATCAATAGCTAGGTTTCATTAGATCTAAGCAAACACAAGATAAATTTAGCCTAACATGTTAATCAAAAGACAAGAATAAGATAAAATCAAACAACACATAGACATATTGAATGATTAATTGATAACTTATCTTCAATGTAACATGGAAGATCTCAAGGCAAAAAGCCTTGAAAAAGAAGCTAAATTCGTCTTAGGGTTTTCTCCCAAAATTCCACACACTAAGTTCTCCACTAATGACAAAAAATTAGAAAACTATATATAGATTTTTGGATCTGACGGCGTCACGTTATGGAGTGTGACGCCGTCACCTCGCCGCTTTTAGGGTTCTCGGATGACCTTCTTGACGCCGTCCCTCTTTAGCTCTTCAAAAATCCATTCTGGCTTATCAAGGCTTGACGCCGTCGAACCTTGAACGTGACGCCGTCCCTCTTTGATTTAAGCCGTGACGCCCTTGATCAAGTTAAAGCGTGACGCCGTCAGAATTCACATGCTATTTTCACTGGCTTATCATGAGTAAATTTCACGTCCACTTTTTCTTGCCAAGGCATGACGCCGTCTGGGGTTAATTGTGACGCCGTCATAGGTAACTTTTAGCCGATTTTTGAGACTTTGCCATTTTCTTCACTTTTATGCTCCAAAAACGTCCAAAATGCCTCCTTTTCTAGATTTCTCCTCAAAAGTACCTAAAATGACAAAAGGAACGATTTAGGGCAATATTTGATCAAATAAATACGATTTAGGGCTTAAATGACCCCTTAAAAGCGGTACACTTTTCGCTTCATCAAATACCCTTACACTTGAGATTTGCTTGTCCTCAAGCAAATGCGCTTTTATTCTAATCAAAATACAAGTTAGGGGTCATTTAATGCAAACATAAAAGTAATTACAACAAATAATCGTTCCACTTCAATCATAATAAGCACGGAGATTACAAACTAGCACCTCACAAGTAGTGTTTAGATACTCACATCTCTCAAGTGTCATCAAAATAAATCTCATAAATGAAAACGGATAATATCTCTCATTACCTGTCATAGCAAATAGATTACCATAGGCTTGGGAAAGGATCGAAAACCTCCTCCACTAGGCGTAAGCACCAAAGATAAACTATCAAAGAGGGCTTTTAAATGGGTTATAACGTTAGGTGTAGGGAAAAGGAAAACACGGTTTTGTTGGATAAAGGATATTTTACTGGTGGCGAGTTAAAGATCTTGATCAATTACATGTACTATACAATGTTGCTAAGCCAAGACTAGACTCGATCTTAAGCTAAAAACAAAATAACAAAAACATAAGATAAATATAAAATGAAACGGGATGGTAGTCCGTATGTTTTTTCTATTTTTCATTTTCTCATTTTTTTGTGTTTTTCTTGATTTTTTCGATTTTTTTTTTTTTTTTTTTTTTTTTTTTTTTTTTTCATACACTTTTGCCCTACCATCCAAAATAATACATCATAGGGGCATTGCATTCCCCTTACACTTGAATTACATACTTTACAACTAATCTATACTCGAATTAAGATAATTGAAAACTTGGAGTACTTTAAACATTTAGCACATATGGGTAAAATGATGTTCTCCCATTACTCCATTACAGTACTTACATGAGTCCCAATCGTCCCAAAACAATATGTACAAGGATATGACTCGACTTAGCAACCATGTAATCAACTAGATAATTAACTTGGGTTTAAACAAATGTTGTAACAATAATGCACTAAAAATGAGTGCATACAAGGTAGGCTAAGGCGATTTGGGTGTACATTTAAGTGGGGTGTAACAAATTCTTCCTTTAAGTAAAATGCTTAAAGGTCGAAACGAAAAGATAGGCTCTGAGGGGTGTACTAGGGGTATCGTGTACTAAAAATGAGTACAACGCAAAGGGGTGTGGGAGAATTACTTGACCAATGTAGCCAATGTAATTATAACAAAAACACAGGTGTAAAACAATGGGTTAATCCTAATGCCTCTTATCATGTAATAAATCTAACTACACGAATGTAGTCTCACTTGTGGCCTCGGAATGGTCCTAACGCAAGTTCTAGAATCTAAGTGCTACCGGTACACACATCATAGCATAAATGCTTTTCCTACCAATTCTAGGGGCGAACCTCACATATTTGGGGTGGAAAATTTTTTAGTGGTACGGTTTTTGTGCTAGTCATATAACTCCTATCCGTGAGACGCTCATTAAGATCAAAGTTTCACTCCTATATGTTGTAAAAAATTTTAAATTTGGCACTAAAATTGCCTTAACAGGTATTTATCTCAGTTTTATTACACATCTACTATTAAACAAACAAAAATCAAGTGTAATAGCATTCTCTAATCGTACTTTTACCCCCCCTTACACTTAAGATGAACATTGTCCCCAATGTTCAAATAACAAGATGTAAAAGAAAAAAGTAAAAGAATGAAATCAAATACTCCCCTGATTCGTTCGGTGGATAATGAAGTTACACGGTTAAATCTTCCTCCAAGGTAATGTTGAAGCTCCATGACTAATGCATCGCCATAAGCTTGATCCAAGACATTTCCTTGTCCAAAATAACCTGTTAAACCTGAGAAAACAAACACGAAAACCTGCATAACATCGGCGGGAAAAATCTATATATAAGGATATAATGCTTGTGGAATGATAATTTTGCAGATTCCTGGAGATTATAAGTTGGAGATTTTAATAAAAACTTTTTATGAAAACAAAAATTTCAAAAATTTCTGGAAATTAAATCTGACGCCGTCAGGTTATAAACCCTGACGCCGTCAGAAATGACCTGACAAAAATTCTCAATTTAAGTTTCCGGAAAATTTCTGGAAAAACCTTTACCTTACTTCCTGGAAATCCTGCAAAACATCATTATGACTCGATACAAGCATTTGACTCAAACAAATACGAATATGTATGCTAATTTATTATTATTACGATTCATGTTCATTTGTGTTCTAATAAACCGATTTAGATTTCCCTTACACTTATCTTTTGCAAAATACCTTTATATGTAGTTAAGACGAAGTTAAAAACAACATAAAGCATTTTCACAAATTACTTTTGAACATGAATCAATAATGATAAAAATTAAACACACATACGGAAAATAAAATCAAACAAACAAATAAATAAACACACAAAGCAAATAAAGCTTGGGTTGCCTCCCAAGAAGCGCTTTTCTTTATTAACGAGTCTTGTAGCTAGACTCAAAGTCACGCTACCCTATGTAAGTGAGCTCGTCATCAAGGACGTCTTTAGGGTTAAGCTTGGATTGAAGTTTCCTATTGGTCCGCTTAGTACGATATATCTTTTCAAACTTCTCTCCATCCGGGTCATACAACGTCATCTTAATATGCCATGACCCATCTCCATCTTTGGGTGGTTTATCCCAATTCCACTTATGATCATCTTCCTCACAAATCCACTTATTCATTCCTAGGTTAATTGGCAAAACTCCTAGGAAATCAATCATCTTTCTAAAAACTAGAGAATCTTCAAATGGATCCAATTCGGTGTCCCTAGCCAAGAGTTGCTCCACCGAATGCGTTCGGTTAACAAAGTCCTCTTCTAGGTAAAATGGGCGTTGGGGTCCTATGAAGTCTCTATCAATCCAAGGTCCATATCTAGATGGTCTCCTATTTGATTCTAGCCAATGTGGTGTTGGTTCCTCACTAGTATCATAGGCATGTTTCTTAACATCATAGACTGACCAAGTATCTCCTTCTCCTACCGCTATCTTGGATTCCTTACAATCAATCATAGCACTAGCGGTCGCCAAAAATCCTCTACCTATCAACAAGGGGCATGTAGGGTCGCTGACCATATCAAGGACGTGGAAATCGGCTAAAATGGTTAGTTTTCCAATGTGCACTAACACGTCCTTAACTACTCCAACCGGGTAAGCAACACTTCCATCCGCTAAGCCTATTATCACCTCGGTTTCTTCAAGTTTTCCAAGTTTTAGAGAGGTGTAGAGAGGTAACGGAAGTAGGTTAAGGCTTGATCCAAGATCGGCTAATGTGTCATAAGCCTCCGAATTACCGATCTTGCAAGGTAGAACAAATAAGCCCGGATCATCTAACTTCTTAGGTAGCTTGTTTTGAACAAAGGCGGTCCCTTTTTCGCCTAACTTGAGCTTCTTCTCATCCAACACATCAACAACCGGACTTTCAAGGTGGAGCTCCTTGAATTCTTCGTCAAGGTTTTGAGTGGGAGGTGTTTCAACTATGTTGTTGACCAATTTGGATGTCATAACTTCTTGGTCATTTGGAACGACTTGGGTTTGTTTGAAACACGTGCTCATGGAATTGACCGAATAATATTGTGGACAAGAACTAGGGGACGAAACCGATGAAATAGCGTTGACGTTTAGTTTCGGGTTCTTGACCGTGTTGCTAGGGAGTGCTCCCATTTCTCGGTCATTGAGAGCTTTCAACAAGGTGTCAATCTTATCGGTCATCTCGCTTTGTTTTTGTTTGAAATCGGCTTAAACTTGGCTAAACGGGCTTCTTGAGATGCCATAAATTGAGACATCAATCCTTCAAAGTTATCGGTACTACCATTGCCGGAAGGATTGTTGTTGAAAGTACGGTTCGAGTTGGAACCGCTTGATTGGAAACGATTAGGTGGGTTGGAAGAATTTGTTTGTTGGGCGTTTTGGTTTTGTTTCCACCTAAGGTTCGGGTGATTTTTCCATGAGGGGTTGTATGAATCACCGTAATGGTTTGGCTCGGGTTTGAAAGTGTACCACTTGTCTCCCGCTCCGTCGGTACGCGAGGATGCGTAGTCCACAAAAGCTTGTTCGGGGAGTTCCATGCAATCACGAGTGTCGTGGGGACCACTACATAATTCACATGAAGAAGTGATTTTGTTCACTTGGCTTGAAGGTTTAGGAGCCTCGTAGGATTTCATGAGAAACTTGACTTGGTCTTCAAGTTCTATGATCCTACGGTCGGAAGTGCTTGAATTGTTAGAAGGCAAAGATATTGCCTTGACTGTTTTATTCAAATCACGGGGATCACTCCAACTTTCGTTGTCATAAAGAGCAAGATCCTCTAGGAGAGCCCATGATTGTTCCGCACTTAGATCACGTAGCTTGCCACCGGCCGATTGGTCAATGGTTTGCCTCGTGGAGAGATTGATATGGTCATAGAAGATTTGGACTTGGAGCCAAAGTTCTATGCCATGGTGAGGGACTTTTTGGAGTAAGTCCTTGAATCGAGTCCATGCCTCGTAGAGAGTTTCGCCTTGACGTTGTTGGAACATCAAGATGTCATTCCTTAGCTTGGTAGTTCTCCCCGGTGGGAAAAACTGAGCAAGGAAACAAGTGGTGAAATCATCCCAAGAGGTGATGGATCCTGCGGGTTGACGTTCTAGCCACTGACTAGCTTGGTCCCGCAAAGAGAATTGGAAGAGACGCAATCGGGTCGTCTCTCGAGTGGCAACATCAAGGTCTATAGAATCAACAATTTTAAGAAAGTCCTTGAGGTGTTGATTAGGATCTTCAGAACGAAGTCCATGGAATGCGCATCCGCTTTGCACCAACCGGATGGTGTCGGATCGCAAGGGTGTGATATTGGCTCCTTGAGTGAGCTCAATGGTGTTTTGATAGCCATGGTGGCTAGGACGGGAATACTCTCCTAAAGTACGGGCTCTAGGAGGTGGTGGTGGTTGTTGTGGTGGTGGGTTGTGGGGATTAAGGATATTACCATCTTCCATGATGTCGGATGGTATGGTTACGAACAAAGACACGAAGAAAATAGATAGACTAAAGAAAACCTAGAAAAATAAAACAAAAATCTCACTAGAAAGGAATCTAGTGAGTAGACCTAATAGAAATAAAAATTCAACCTAAACAATAACTATTCCCCGGCAACGGCGCCAAAAACTTGATGCGTGGTTTTGTAACCTTACAACAGGTTTTACCTCTCGAGGGATCTCAAGAGGCTTACAACCCCACCAGGCAGTGTACCTGACCGATGTAGTATAGTGTAGTGGTAAGTACGGGGGATTGATCGTTCTCCACAGGGAATAGTGTTCGTTAGGTATGAAAAACTACTCTAATAGGTCTAAAGGTTGAGGAAGATTCTTTTTATGTTTTTATATTTTTATGAAAGCAAGTAAAATCTCGGTTTTGAAGGAGTGGGCGGAATTAGTTGCTAGTCAACTAACCCAAATTTGCTACGGATGCAAATAAAATAAAATAACAAAAATGAAAATGTGGTGAGAAACTTATGTGTAGAGAAATGTGTTTACTTAGATTTCCTTACTCCCTAACTATCTTTTACCGGTTGATTAGTGTGTATTAGTCGCGTGGATGACGGGTGTATTCCTTAATATCAATCGTGGGGTGGCATACGTACTTCCCCAACTCTACAAGCTCCTACTTCACTCCTATGTCGAGCCGGCTAGGAAGCTCCTAACATGGGATCACTAGAATTCGCTTGTGCATTAAATACAACCATAAAAACCTTTAGTACGCCTTTGGTTCATGTTTCTTAAGACGTTCAAGCAAGTTACCGAATAGGAAGTTAGCCAGTTTTCTTAAGCCTAACATAGATAAACAATCATCCAATACAACTAACAACACACTAATAACCAATAATCAATAGCTAGGTTTCATTAGATCTAAGCAAACACAAGATAAATTTAGCCTAACATGTTAATCAAAAGACAAGAATAAGATAAAATCAAACAACACATAGACATATTGAATGATTAATTGATAACTTATCTTCAATGTAACATGGAAGATCTCAAGGCAAAAAGCCTTGAAAAAGAAGCTAAATTCGTCTTAGGGTTTTCTCCCAAAATTCCACACACTAAGTTCTCCACTAATGACAAAAAATTAGAAAACTATATATAGATTTTTGGATCTGACGGCGTCACGTTATGGAGTGTGACGCCTTCACCTCGCCGCTTTTAGGGTTCCCGGATGACCTTCTTGACGCCGTCCCTCTTTAGCTCTTCAAAAATCCATTCTGGCTTATCAAGGCTTGACGCCGTCGAACCTTGAACGTGACGCCGTCCCTCTTTGATTTAAGCCGTGACGCCCTTGATCAAGTTAAAGCGTGACGCTGTCAGAATTCACATGCTATTTTCACTGGCTTATCATGAGTAAATTTCACGTCCACTTTTTCTTGCCAAGGCATGACGCCGTCTGGGGTTAATTGTGACGCCGTCATAGGTAACTTTTAGCCGATTTTTGAGACTTTGCCGTTTTCTTCACTTTTATGCTCCAAAAACGTCCAAAATGCCTCCTTTTCCAGATTTCTCCTCAAAAGTACCTAAAATGACAAAAGGAACGATTTAGGGCAATATTTGATCAAATAAATACGATTTAGGGCTTAAATGACCCCTTAAAAGCGGTACACTTTTCGCTTCATCAATTCTTAAATCGAAGACATCAGAGCAGAAGTAGTGTTTGGAAGCATCCTCTTGGTGATTATCTGTGATTTATGGATGAAACTTGTATATTTTGGAAGAAAATATCAAGTTTAGGGGAGGATTGTTGGGTTTAAATGATACTGCTGCTATTTTGAAGATTCTGCTGCTAAGTGATTTATTCTGCTGCTCATGGTTCAAATGGAAATATATGATTCTGCTGGTAGGCATAATCATTCTGCTGCTAGTATATTCATTCTGCTGCTGATGATATTCGAAGTATGATGAAATAAGCTAAGTGGCAAACTGCTTCTAGCCTAAGATGATCCTGCTGCTAGAGTTTGATTCTGCTGCTTATTGGATATGTATAGTTTGTTTATGGTAAAGATACGATTAGATATTATTCTTGTATAGAAAGTTTTGTAACCGACTAGGACTCCTTATGTGTATAATAGGAGGATCTAGGGTTAGGGTTAGCAGTCGATTGTCTTAGCATACGTATTGTCTTGTAATCACTTCAAGGTTCGTTGTAACCCTGTTACTTTTGAGTAACTGTATATTAATATATATTGAGGTGAAGGTTGAGAGAATTATTGTGTGTTATCTTTATTCTTCTTAATATTAATTACTAAGTTCCGCATAGTAATTAATAGATTGTTCGTAAGCAGTTTCTATACCAATTGCTTTAGGTTTATATCTAAAGTAATTAACAAGATTGTTAAGCTCAAATGGGATCAACAAGTCTAAAGAAACAAGCCGAAAAAGTACAAGAAACTGTTCCAACAGTATCAGAAACCCACAGATCAGACGTAACTGATTGCGTGGTTTTGTAACCTTACAACAGGTTTTACCTCTCGAGGGATCCCAAGAGGCTTACAACCCCACCAGGCAGTGTACCTGACCGATGTAGTATAGTGTAGTGGTAAGTACGGGGGATTGATCGTTCTCCACAGGGAATAGTGTTCGTTAGGTATGAAAGGCTACTCTAATTAGGTCTAAGGGTTGAGGAAGATTCTTTTTTATGTTTTTATAGTTTTTATGAAAGCAAGTAAAATCTCGGGTTTGAAGGAGTGGGCGGAATTAGTTGCTAGTCAACTAACCCAAAATTACTACGGATGCAAATAAAATAAAATAACAAAAATGAAAATGTGGTGAGAAACTTATGTGTAGAGAAATGTGTTTACTTAGATTTCCTTACTCCCTAACTATCTTTTACCGGTTAATTAGTGTGTATTAGTCACGTGGATGACGGGTGTATTCCTTAATACCATTCGTGGGGTGGCGTACTTACTTCCCCAACTCTACAAGCTCCTACTTCACTCCTATGTCGAGCCGGCTAGGAAGCTCCTAACATGGGATCACTAGAATTCGCTTGTGCATTAAATACAACCATAAAAACCTTTAGTACGCATTTTGTTCATGTTTCTTAAGACGTTCAAGCAAGTTACCGAATAGGAAGTTAGCCAGTTTTCTTAAGCCTAACATAGATAAACAATCATCCAATACAACTAACAACACACTAACAACCAATAATCAATAGCTAGGTTTCATTAGATCTAAGCAAACACAAGATAAATTTAGCCTAACATGTTAAACAAAAGATAAGAATAAGATAGAATCAAACAACACATAGACATATTGAATGATTAATTGATAACTTATCTTTCAATGAGACATGGAAGATCTCAAGGCAAAAAGCCTTGAAAAAGTAGCTAAAATCGTCTTAGGGTTTTATCCCAAAATTCCACACACTAAGCCCCCTCTTATGACAAAAAATTAGAAAACTATAATAGATTTTTGGATCTGACGGCGTCACCTTATGGAGTGTGACGCCGTCACCTCGCCGCTTTTAGGGTTCCCGGATGACCTTCTTGACGCCGTCCCTCTTTAGCTCTTCAAAAATCCATTCTGGCTTATCAAGGCTTGACGCCGTCGAACCATGAACGTGACGCCGTCCCCTTATGATTTAAGCCGTGACGCCCTCGATCAAGTTAAAGCGTGACGCCGTCAGAATTCACATGCTATTTTCACTGGCCCGTCATGAGTAAATTTCACGTCCAACTTTTCTTGCCAAGGCATGACGCCGTCTAGAGTAAATCTTGACGCCGTCAAGAGTAACTTTTAGCCGATTTTTGAGACTTTGCCGTTTTCTTCACTTTAATGCTCCAAAAACGTCCAAAATGCCTCCTTTTCCAGATTTCTCCTCAAAAGTACCTAAAATGACAAAATGAACGATTTAGGGCAATATTTGATCAAATAAATATGATTTAAGGCTTAAATGACCCCTTAAAAGCGGTACACTTTTCGCTTCATCAAATACCCTTACACTTGAGATTTGCTTGTCCTCAAGCAAATGCGCTTTTATTCTAATCAAAATACAAGCTAGGGGTCATTTAATGCTAACATAAAAGTAATTACAACAAATAATCGTTCCACTTCAATCATAATAAGCACGGAGATTACATACTAGCACCTCACAAGTAGTGTTTAGATACTCACATCTCTCAAGTGTCATCAAAATAAATCTCATAAATGAAAACGGAAAATATCTCTCACTACCTGTCATAGCAAATAGATTACCATAGGCTTGGGAAAGGATCGAAAACCTCCTCCACTAGGCGTAAGCACCTAAGATAAACTATCAAAGAGGGCTTTTAAATGGGTTATAACGTTAGGTGTAGGGAAAAGGAAAACACGGTTTTGTTGGATAAAGGATATTTTACTGGTGGCGAGTTAAAAATCTTGATCAATTACATGTACTATACAATGATGCTAAGCCAAGACTAGACTCGATCTTAAGCTAGAAACGAAATAACAAAATAACAAAAACATAAAACAAACATAAAATAAAACGGGATGGTAGTCCGTATGTTTTTTCTATTTTTCTTTTTCTCATTTTTTTGTATTTTTCTTGATTTTTTCGATTTTTTTTTTTTTTTTTTTTTTTTTTTTTTTTTTTTTTTTTTTTGCATACACTTTTGCCCTACCATCCAAAATAATACATCATAGGGGCATTGCATCCCCCTTACACTTGAACTTTTACATAACTTTACAAATAACTATTCTAATGACTCGAATTAAGATAATTGAAAAACTTGGAGTACTTTTAAAATATTTAGCACATATGGGGGTAATAAATGATGTTCTTCCCCATTACTCCATTACACTAGTACTTTACCCATGAGTCCCAATCGTCCCAAAATAATATGTAGAAGGATATGACTCGACTTAGCAACCATGTAATCAACTAGATAATTAACTTGGGTTTAAACAAATGTTGTCACAATAATGCACTAAAGATGAGTGCATACAAGGTAGGCTAAGGCGATTTGGGTGTACATTTTAGTGGGGTGTAACAAATTCTTCCTTTAAGTAAAATGCTTAAAGGTCGAAACGAAAAGATAGGCTCTGAGGGGTGTACTAGGGGTATCGTGTACTAAAATGAGTACAACGCAAAGGGTGTGGGAGAATTACTTGACCAATGTAGCCAATGTAATTATAACAAAAACACAGGTGTAAAACAATGGGTTAATCCTAATGCCTCTTATCATGTAGTAAATCTAACTACACGAATGTAGTCTCACTTGTGGCCTTGGAATGGTCCTAACGCAAGTTCTAGAATCTAAGTGCTACCGGTACACACATCATAGCATAAATGCTTTTCCTACCAATTCTAGGGGCGAACCTCACATATTTGGGGGTGGAAAAATTTTTTTAGTGGTACGGTTTTTGTGCTAGTCATATAACTCCTATCCGTGAGACGCTCATTAAGATCAAAGTTTCACTCCTATATGTTGTAAAAAATTTTAAATTTGGCACTAAAATTACCTTAACAAGTATTTCTCTCAGTTTTATTACACATCTATTATTAAACAAACAAAAATCAAGCGTAATAGCATTCTCTAAAATCGTACTTTTACCCTCCCCTTACACTTAAGATGAACATTGTCCCCAATGTTCAAATAACAAGATGTAAAAGCATAAAGTAAAAGAATGAAATCAAATACTCCCCTGATTCGCTCGGTGGATAATGAAATTACACGGTTAAATCTTCCTCCAAAGAGAATGTTGAAGCTCCATGACTAATGCATCGCCATAAGCTTGATTCCAAAAACATCTCCTTGTCCAAAATAACCTGTTAAACCTGAGAAAACAAACACGAAAACCTGCATAACATCGGCGGGATAAAATCTATATATAAGGATATAATGCTTGTGGAATGATAATTTTGCAGATTCCTGGAGATTATAAGTTGGAGATTTTAATAAAAAACTTTTTATGAAAACAAAACTTTCAAAAATTTCTGGAAATTAAATCTGACGCCGTCAGGTTATAAACCTTGACGCCGTCAGAAATGACCTGACAAAAATTTTCATTTTAAGTTTCCGGAAAATTTCTGGAAAAAACCTTTACCTTACTTCCTGGAAATCCTGCAAAACATCATTATGACTCGATACAAGCATTTGACTCAAACAAATACTAATATGTATGCTAATTTATTATTATTACGATTCATGTTAATTTGTGTTCTAATAAACCGATTTAGATTTCCCTTACACTTATCTTTTGCAAAATACCTTTATATGTAGTTAAGACGAAGTTAAAAACAACATAAAGCATTTTCACAATTTACTTTTGAACATGAATCAATAATGATAAAAATTAAACACACATACGGAAAATAAAATCAAACAAATAAATAAACAAACACAAAACAAATAAAATAACAATCAAATGAGGCTAGCATGCGATAAATAAAATCAATGTAACAAATGTTTTAAGGCAAACAGATGCCTTCCCTAAATTATTATAGACCATATTGTTTCAACACATACAACCAAATATCAAATTGTTCAAACAACAAAACATCAAATCACAACATCACTGGTGAGGGGGTCCTTGGCGATAGTCATAGCCAGGAGGAAGATGCCCGTAGTACCCGTATGGAGGGTAATCCTGCTCACGACCCGGGAAAGGGTCAATCTGCAGATGCGGGTCCAACTGATCACGTGTGGATAGATGCTGCATCTAACGAACCGTGTGATCATACATCCAGTCGAACCTCTCGTCCGCCCTGGTCCTCCAAGCATCAACCTGGCCCATCCAGGTCCCCTGGTGAGCCTGCCAGTCCCCCCTGCTCATATGCCGGTAGTAATCAGCTGTACCGGCCTCATACCCCTCATGCTGCTGCTGCTGGGGCTCCTCCTCCTCCTCATCATCCTCATCATCATCATCCTCAGCTCCAACTGGGTGATACCACATAAAGGACCCGTCATGCATCTCCATAATCACCTCCATCTGCTTCAGGGACCTCTCCTTCACCGTCCTGCATTTATCACCACTCAAATACCTCATGACCTCGGGCCTGAGGACTCCATAAGACTGGGCCAGTCGGGTGATGAACATCCCACCATAGATCCTGTCTCCTTCCCTCTCCCCAACTCCACCATGCATAAAGCTAGCAACCCAAAACGGGATGTTGCAGTAAACATCATTAGAGTAGATGGTGTACAGGTAGAAGAGATCAGAAGCTGTGACACGGTGGTGAGAGCTGTGACGCCCTGTCAAGCTGTAGGTGAGGCAACGATGAGTCAACCGAACCCTAGGATCCCTGATTTGGGATGCTACAGTGGTCGAGGTATACACCCCATCCCCAATAGTCTGCCAGAAAATAGAGCATCTAAAATCATTCTTCATCGACTCCCCATGCAACAACCTCTGCATGAACCCTGCCTGAATGGTATCATGCTGATCATATAACCCCAGTCTCCACCCAAACTCAGTAACAGAACACGTCCTTAGCTCACCCCCCAGCCTGAAATAGATCGTGGTACCGCCCACATCGGTCCTTGCCTCAGCCATGTCAAAATGAAAGGTGGCAAAGAACTCCCGTACCAACTCCTCATATACCGGCTCCTGAATCTTAAACAGTCTTTCCCACTGGGGGCCGGTAAACCCATCCGTCTGAAAACTTTGTAGAAAAGTCTGCTCAAGACCTACTCTCCTCAGAAAGCCCCAGTCAACCACTGCTCCATTCTCGACCTTGTGTAGTAACAATTGTGCATATTTGCTTGTAGCAGCATCGTTGTCAAAGACACCCCAACTGAGGACCGTATCCCCAAAGTTTTCTTGTTGAGATCGGGAAGAACTTCCTCGGCTGGGTCTTTGACGCTTACTCATTATCTGGAACAAAACAGGAGGAATACAAGTGTTAATATGTGAATTAAAGATTTGGTGGCGCATCAGACAGGTCTGACGCCGTCACGCTTTGATAGGTGACGCCGTCAGATTCGACCAGTGTTCAAATCCATAATTACGAGGGAAAAATCAATATTCAAACTTCAGGCTCAATAACCACACACCACTTTTTGCAGAAAAATGGGTGATTGGATCACAGGTTATGGTTCAAATTCGTGGCCACCCTATTAATGAATTAACCCATTTGATTGCTAATAATCACATGCTTTTAATCATTGCTAAAATAACACTAATTAAAAGACATTATGAGTTCTAAGCATGAATCAACCCTAGGATATCATGAGTAGAGGGTTTTCGAAATTGACAAATCCTATGAGTAATTGAAACGAAAAGAATGAATAAAAATTACTTACCACGTGGAAATTGATGACGAAAGTCGGTGAATTTGATCCTGGAAATTCGAAGGTGGGGTTGGAGAGGATATGGTTTGTGGGGTTTGTGATGAAAGTGATGGAATTAAAGTTATTATTGCTGTGCAGACGGGGTGACGGCGTCACGTTCAAATTCTGACGCCGTCAGATTAGCGTATTTTGCTACTTTGTGCCAGTTTACAAATGAGCCCCTCGTACTTTAAGAGAGCAGCTAGTCAGGGTCAACAATCCTGATAGCTAGTCTCGTTAACAAGTTCCTCCTGGGTCAAATGTTTTGTTACTGTCACGGGGTGTAGTAAAATGTTGAAAAGGGTTGGTTGACGTCTTATTCGGGTCCCAATTTCCATCAAGGCGAGTATTCAGGGAGTGAGAGGAACTTTTCCAGGGGGTTTTCGAAATGATGGTGTGTTTTAATTGAGTTCTTCTCACACCTGGCTTAAAGCCAAAAGATCGTTTCCTAGCTTCATGAAAGTTAGGGAGCGTGACAACCATGCTCCCCACGAAAATGCTACGATCTTGAGAATTCTTTTTCTCGCGAGAGGATCCAAATAGATAAGAGGGCTTTAAAAGTGAAGGCTCGGGGAGAGGGGTTTCATCATCCCATTCGTTGTATGGTTCATTAGGGACCGGGAGTTCAAAGATCTTCTCGATCTTTTTGTGTGCGGCTTCTTTCTTAATTTTCTCTTTTATTCTCGAGATGAATTTTTCTGCTAGTTCCATGAACATATCTTGGGTGTTTTTCAAGTGAGTTTCTAATTCCTTGATGCGTCTCTCTTGGTTGTTCACGAAAGTTAGCATTATCCCTTCAAATTCATCTTGTCGTGAGAATTGGTGAAACGTATGTTTACCAATTGTGTTCACGCACTCATCGGGATTTTTATCAGCCGTAGGTATCTCAGCTTTCATTAAGCTCTCAACCTGCCTTTTTATGTTTGCGAACAGCTGTTCTTGGTTTGCACCCATGCAATTTAAAATCCCTTCTTCCGAGAATGTTGAGTCATCCCATTCTTCTTCTTCGTACTGTGCTAAGTCCTCAATGACTTCCCAGCACTTATCGACACTGAGCCTGCTCAATCTCCCATTGGCGGCGTAATCTATGGCTCTTCTAGTTTGATGATTGACACCATCATAGAAGATTTGGATTTGTAGCCAAGGATCCATGCCATGGTGAGGGACCTTTCGGAGTAAGTCCTTGAATCGAGTCCATGCCTCGTAGAGAGTTTCGCCTTGACGTTGTTGGAACATCAAGATATCATTCCTTAGCTTGGTAGTTCTTCCCGGTGGGAAAAACTGAGCAAGGAAACGAGTAGTGAGATCATCCCAAGAGGTGATGGATCCTGCGGGTTGACGTTCTAGCCACTGACTAGCTTGGTCCCGCAAAGAGAATTGGAAGAGACGCAATCGGGTCGTCTCTCGAGTGGCAACATCAAGGTCTATAGAATCAACAATTTTAAGAAAGTCCTTGAGATGTTGATTAGGATCTTCAGAACGAAGTCCATGAAATGCGCATCCGCTTTGCACCAACCGGATGGTGTCGGATCGCAAGGGTGTGATATTGGCTCCTTGAGTAAGCTCAATGGTGTTTCGATAGCCATGGTGGCTAGGACGGGAATACTCTCCTAAAGTACGGGCTCTAGGAGGTGGTTGTGGTTGTTGTGGTGGTGGGTTGTGGGGGTTAAGGATATTACCATCTTCCATGATGTCGGATGGTATGGTTACGAACAAAGACACGAAGAAAATAGATAGACTAAAGAAAACCTAGAAAAATAAAATAAAAATCTCACTAGAAAAGAATCTAGTGAGTAGACCTAATAGAAATAAAAATTCAACCTAAACAATAACTATTCCCCGGCAACGGCGCCAAAAACTTGATTGCGTGGTTTTGTAACCTTACAACAGGTTTTACCTCTCGAGGGATCCCAAGAGGCTTACAACCCCACCAGGCAGTGTACCTGACCGATGTAGTATAGTGTAGTGGTAAGTACGGGGGATTGATCGTTCTCCACAGGGAATAGTGTTCGTTAGGTATGAAAGGCTACTCTAATTAGGTCTAAGGGTTGAGGAAGATTCTTTTTTATGTTTTTATAGTTTTTATGAAAGCAAGTAAAATCTCGGGTTTGAAGGAGTGGGCGGAATTAGTTGCTAGTCAACTAACCCAAAATTACTACGGATGCAAATAAAATAAAATAACAAAAATGAAAATGTGGTGAGAAACTTATGTGTAGAGAAATGTGTTTACTTAGATTTCCTTACTCCCTAACTATCTTTTACCGGTTAATTAGTGTGTATTAGTCGCGTGGATGACGGGTGTATTCCTTAATACCATTCGTGGGGTGGCGTACTTACTTCCCCAACTCTACAAGCTCCTACTTCACTCCTATGTCGAGCCGGCTAGGAAGCTCCTAACATGGGATCACTAGAATTCGCTTGTGCATTAAATACAACCATAAAAACCTTTAGTACGCATTTGGTTCATGTTTCTTAAGACGTTCAAGCAAGTTACCGAATAGGAAGTTAGCCAGTTTTCTTAAGCCTAACATAGATAAACAATCATCCAATACAACTAACAACACACTAACAACCAATAATCAATAGCTAGGTTTCATTAGATCTAAGCAAACACAAGATAAATTTAGCCTAACATGTTAAACAAAAGATAAGAATAAGATAGAATCAAACAACACATAGACATATTGAATGATTAATTGATAACTTATCTTTCAATGAGACATGGAAGATCTCAAGGCAAAAAGCCTTGAAAAAGTAGCTAAAATCGTCTTAGGGTTTTATCCCAAAATTCCACACACTAAGCCCCCTCTTATGACAAAAAATTAGAAAACTATATATAGATTTTTGGATCTGACGGCGTCACCTTATGGAGTGTGACGCCGTCACCTCGCCGCTTTTAGGGTTCCCGGATGACCTTCTTGACGCCGTCCCTCTTTAGCTCTTCAAAAATCCATTCTGGCTTATCAAGGCTTGACGCCGTCGAACCATGAACGTGACGCCGTCCCCTTATGATTTAAGCCGTGACGTCCTCGATCAAGTTAAAGCGTGACGCCGTCAGAATTCACATGCTATTTTCACTGGCCCGTCATGAGTAAATTTCACGTCCAACTTTTCTTGCCAAGGCATGACGCCGTCTAGAGTAAATCTTGACGCCGTCAAGAGTAACTTTTAGCCGATTTTTGAGACTTTGCCGTTTTCTTCACTTTAATGCTCCAAAAACGTCCAAAATGCCTCCTTTTCCAGATTTCTCCTCAAAAGTACCTAAAATGACAAAAGGAACGATTTAGGGCAATATTTGATCAAATAAATATGATTTAAGGCTTAAATGACCCCTTAAAAGCGGTACACTTTTCGCTTCATCAGTAACCAAATCCTTGGTTCCACCATTGGTTGAGAAAGGATCTATGGGAACTGTAGCAGAACAGAAAGCTTGCATATCAGCTCGTACAGAGGTTGTTAAAGTCACAAAGAAACCTAATACTAGTTCAACTGTAAATAAACAAAAACCAGTTGTTACTATAGGAGTAGGACTTGCTAAGAATGAATTTAGAACTAAAACTACTCAACAAAGACCTAGGATGACTATTCCCAAACGTCCCTTTCCAAAAAGCAACTACAACACACAACCTAATTATCAAAATGGTTGGAACCAAAACTTTCCTAGGCATTATCAAAGTCCCAACTACATGCCATGGAACCCATATTCACCATTCCCATACATGAATCAAGTTAATGGGATGTTTAACCAAAATGGACCCATGAGATATTGGGGACCAAATGCTTGAGTTTTTCTATAACTTAGGTATGCTTGAAATTCGGTTTGGAACCGGACGAGTGGATAAAAGATAGTGGTTGTTCAAGGCATATGACGGGAAACAAGTGCCTCTTCTCAACCTGCCAATAATAAGACGGAGGTAATGTTACTTTTGGTAGCAAGTTAAAAAAGCAAAATCGTCGGAAAATGTACTATCTCTCATGACTCTCTCTCTATTGGTGATATTGCTCATGTTGATAACCTAGTATTTAACTTGCTTAGCATTAGCCAACTATGCCGTAAAAAGTATGATGTCCTCTTTATTGAAAACGGAAGTAAAATACTAAAAGACGGTATAACCATAGCTAAAGGTGTTTTGAAAAATAACGTATACGTTATGAAAATAAATAAAACGTCTAAAGATAAACTTTGCCTCACCTCTCTAGACGACACCTCAACTCTTTGGCATAGACGCTTAGGCCACGCCAATATGAGACTCATCCAATCTCTATCATCTAAAGAACTCGTTAGGAACTTACCCAAGTTGAAATATGAACAACACTTTTGTGATGCTTGCAAAATTGGGAAACAAGTTCATAATAGCCATAAGGCTAAAAATATGGTGTCCACATCTAGGTGTCTAGAACTTTTGCATATGGATTTATTTGGTCCATCCGCTATACAAAGTTATGGAGGCAACTTCTACCCTTTAGTCATAGTAGATGATTATTCAAGATACACTTGGACAAAATTTTTGAAAAGTAAAAATGAAGCTTTTGATAAATTTGAAATTCTTAGTAAGAAAATTCAAAATCAACTAGGAAGTAGCATTGTGTCAATTAGAACGGATCACGGTCGTGAATTTGATAATGAAACTCAATTTGGAGCTTTTTATGATGCTAATGGCATAACACATAATTTTTCAGCTCCTCGTACTCCTTAGTTAAACGGTGTAGTAGAACGTAAAAACCGAACTCTCCAAGAGATGAGTAGAAGAATGCTTAATGAACAAAACATACCACAAAAATTTTGGTGTAATGCCGTTGACACATCTACCTATATCTTAAATAGAGTTTTAATAAGACAATTTTTGAATAAAACTCCATATGAACTATATAGAGGCAAAAAGCCTACATTAGGCTACTTTAGAGTTTTTGGAAGCAAATGCTTTATTCTAAACACTAAGGATTATCTCACCAAATTTGACCCAAAGTCTTATGAAGGTGTATTCCTTGGATATTCTCAAAATAGCAAAGCTTATATTGTTTTAAATAATGAAACCTTAAGAGTCGAGGAATCGTTGAACGTAACATTTGACGAAAGTCCACCCCCCTCTAAGACGTCACCTTTGGTAGATGATGACTTAGTTGAAAGTAAAATGGTTGAAAACCAAGAGAGTCTAGATAATGACAAGGAAGATGAACTATTGAACAAAGAAATAGTCAATGTCAAAGAATATAAAAGTCATCCATTAGATAATGTCATAGGAGAAATTAATGAAAGAACCTTAAGATCAAAAGTCCAAAATCAAAGTAATTTCTTTTGTTTCATATCAACCATTGAACCCAAAAATATAAATGAGGCTATAAAAGATGAATCTTGGGTCATAGCAATGCAAGAAGAATTAAAACAATTTGTTAGAAATGATGTTTGGACATTAGTTCCTCAACTAAAAAGTCAAACCATAATTGGAACAAAATGGGTCTTTCGAAATAAAATGGATGAAAATGGTGTAGTGTCTAGAATCAAAGCTAGGCTAGTAGCACAAGGTTATAATCAACAAGAAGGCATTGACTACGATGAAACTTTTGCTCCGGTTGCTAGGCTCGAGTCAATTAGAATATTACTTGCATATGCATGTGCACATGACTTTAAACTTTTTCAAATGGATGTCAAAAGTGCATTTCTAAATGGTTTCATAAATGAGGAAGTGTATGTCGCACAACCTCCCGGCTTTGCCGATTTTGAAAAACCAAATCATGTCTACAAACTTAAAAAAGCTTTATACGGACTTAAGCAAGCACCAAAAGCATGGTATGATCGACTTAAAACATTCTTAGTTGAACATAAGTATACCATGGGACTAGTAGACAACACTCTCTTCACTAAGAAAAAGGGATCACATATTATCATTGTTCAAATATATGTGGATGACATCATATTCGGATCAACTTGTCAAGAGTTATGTGATGATTTCTCAAAAATCATGCATGACGAGTTTGAAATGAGTATGATGGGAGAACTAAATTTTTTCTTAGGTCTTCAAATAAAACAATTAGAAGATGGGATATTCTTTAACCAATCTAAATACATAAAAGATATGCTTAAGAAATTTGGTCTTGAAGACTCTAAACCTATGAAAACACCTATGTCCTCGGAAACTAAACTCACCAAGGATGAAGAAGGTGAATCCGCAGATAACACTAAATATAGAGGAATGATAGGTAGTCTACTCTATCTCATGGCTAGTAGACCCGACATTATGTTTAGTGTTTGTCTATGTGCTCGCTTTCAAGAAGATCCTAAAACATCCCATCTTAAAGCCGTAAAACGAGGGATTATGGTATCCCAAAGGAACGGGTATTGAAACCATAGTGTATGCCGATTCGGACCATGCTGGTGACTATGTCGATAGAAAAAGTACAAGTGGTATTTGTACTTTTGTTGGGCATTGTCTTACCTCATGGTTTTCAAAGAAACAAACGGCTCTAGCCATCTCAACAACCGAAGCCGAATACGTGTCAGCAGGAAAAGCATGTCAACAAGCTCTTTGGATGAAGCAAGCTCCCGTCAACTACGGAATTCAACTTAACGACGTCCCTATTCTTTGTGACAACAAAGGAGCTATCGATCTTAGTAAAAATCCAGTTCAACATGCTCGAACCAAACACATTGAAATCCGTCATCACTTTCTTCGCGACAATGTTCAAAAAGGAAACATCTCAATCGAGAAAGTATACTCAGAAGACAACATTTCCGATATCCTAACAAAACCCCTTAAGCGAGAACCATTTAATCTTCTTAGACTTGGATTAGGACTAATGGAACCAAATTTGTAGTTAAAATCTTAGCTTAAACCTTAGCTTAACCAAACATGACAAAACTGACCAAAACCCAAAACTGTCCCAAGGAACCCTTCGACAACAAGGGAGGAACCAAATATTTGGTTCCGCCCCATCCGTGGGTTCCGGGGTTGGTTTTTGAATTTATTAAACAAAAAATCCTTTCTCATACCTATAACACACAAATAACTCAAACTCGTCCCATAACACATCACTCTCAAAATTTGGGCATCTCCTTCAACCAATTTGTGCTCCAATCAACACTGTAAGTTTCCTAACTACATTTACACTCCTGATCTGAGTCTAGGGCTTCTATTTCTTGCACAAAACCAAAACTTGGGGATTATGCATCTTTTTGATAAATCATGAAGTACATTTGTTAAATTGCATAAATAATCATGTTTCCCTTAGTTAGGAATTGCATCTTGTAAGACATTATCATAATTTACTAAAAACCCCATGTCAAATTTTCTTGTAAAAAGCTTCTCACTATTAGGAAAAAATAATTTTTCACATTGTTCATACAAATAAAAATGTTATGTTTAAAACATCATTTGCATAATATCTCTTTAATGCTAAAGGAAATACATAACTAATATGTATTTTCGGGTACATTCAATCGAAGCTACATTGAATTAGGAGCGTTTGGATTATATCTTGTTTTGTTACAAAATTTGCTAAATGAAATTATTTTTATGCATTAAAAGGAGTCGAGATAACCACACCTCCACATTGTCCTCATATAGGCACACACTAGAACTTTATATCTAAATTCTCGTTAGCTTCAACTAAAGTATGTAATTTTTGTATCTAGGATCAATCATGCCTCCCGCGACCTTCTATGACCACAAAGACACCCTAAACTACCTTCCCAAACATCACAAAACTAAGGGTCTTACTCCGGCTCAAGTGAAAATCTTTAAGGCTCTAGAGAAACGTTATGTTCACAAGGGTAGAACCATTGACCCATCCTTACTAGAAGGAACCAATATTCGTCTAGAACTTGCAACCATTCACTTTGATGGTCTCTTAGACATCAACAAACAAATTTGTCCTAGATTTTTCTTATAATTTAATGCTAGTGTTGTCCTCACCACCAATGATTATGGTCTCATGTCAATCCAATTCAAAGTCAATCAAAATGACTTCAACATACCTCTAAATCAATTTGCGGAAGTCATTGGAATTCCATGTGAAGGTACATGCCTTTACTCGGATAAATGGTCTTTATCAACCCTTGATTCTATTGTTGATTGTATGCCTCCATACGACACTCCCTTAGTTCCAAAAGAAATAATCCGAGAACATCTTTTCTTTCCTAGAAATTCAAACACAAGAACAACCCGCCAAGGTAATGAAATCAACCGAGACCCATTTGGAATGGAACTAAATGAACTTAGGCCACAATTCAAAAAGTGGGAAGAAATTTTTAGAGCCAATGTCGTGTGTACCATAGGCAATCGTGATCACATCAATGCTTGCCTTTGTTACATGCTTTATACCTTGTTAACTCATCAACCTTTCAACCTAGCCTACTATGTTTCCAAAAGGATGGCGGACATACCAATGTTAGGAACCACCGCTCTTCCATACGGGATGCTTCTCACCCGTCTCTTTAGAGCCTTTGCACCCATTTCACCCAATGCTAGAGGTTTTTGTCCCGACTACTCCCTTGTTGATCACATATTTGTGCCTTTGAGTGATAAGAGAGTAGCAAAAACTCAAGAAAAACGTCCTCATCCACCTACTTCCTCATCATCATCATCAATGAGCGAGGATGATGGACTTCCAAACTATTGGTTTTCACCTCTCGAATACTTCCAACAACTCCCGGTCATTGAAAATCAATCGGAAGAATTCAAGCAAACAAGAGGGATGTTCAAGTGCATTGGAAGATTCCTAACAAAGATTAACAAGAAATTGGATAGGAATGAGAGGCTTTATGAGCGTTTGGTACATTTTCTCCTAAACAATGATGTTTGATGTATTTTTTATGGTCGTAGGATGATAACTTAACGTTGAACAATTATGTGAACTAATCTTGTCATGCAGGGACATAACATCATAATGTTATCATTTTTCCATTTTTTCACATTTATAGTGAAATCATTAGCCCCTGTTTGATATATACCCTTACATATGTTAATACCTGTTTTATTGCCATTTTCTAATCACAACTAATTAATTACACATGTTTTAGGAAAATTTACGAGATTTGAACGGGGTTCGGGGGTTCAAAAAATGCCTCTGTTTATTTTTTTTTTTGGATTGGCAGATTGGACGGAACCAAAATTTTGGTTCCATCCGTCCAAAATTTTGGCTCCGCCAAAATATGCCTGATGGATCAGGCGGAACCAAATTCTTGGTTCCGCCTGTGTTGTCGATTGGTTCCTCCAAATAGTAGCTATATTTTTAAAATTTTCGTTTAATCACGCACTTTAGATCACTCATTCTTGTTATTAGGATACTTTTACTGCTAATCCCTCATATTAAGATCATCTTAGCTTCCTTAGACAAATAGGAAAACCATTTCCCACCAAAACTTGAAATTTCAAAAATCCACTCAAGTTACCTTTCTCCATAAAGCAAGGATCCCTAAATTTGGTTCCTTGCCATCCGTGGATCACTGACATCAAAAGATCTTCCACTCATTACCATGCATTAACTGCATATCCTTCCTATTTCACTCAACTCAATCCCATTGGATTGACTTTGATGATTTGACAACCTTCCCTTCCACTTCCAAATCATTAGAAACCACCATTTTTGTATGGTTTAACATCAAATCCAAACACACTCTTCCATAAATCTTGGATTCTATAAATTAGAACCTCTAGGATGATCATTTCTCACACCTTCACCACCATCTTTTGTGAATTTCTGCATATCTCAAGCATTTCTTCACAATGACAAAGTCAACCAACTCTTCATCACCCTCAAGACCACCTAAAAGAACTGCTATGATTAGTGTAAGACCTTGTTACTTTGTCAACCTCAAGTCATCATCATCAGACTCATCACCACTCAACATCTCATCTCTAATCCATGATGAAAACTTTCTCACTTTTTCTACTCCAACACCTTCACCTATCATCATCACAACTCCACCACCAACAAAGACACCAGTGGCCACCACACCACCTCCCGCACTGTTAGGAATATGAATATTCACATGAAAGACTCGGTCACCCCAAGTATGGATTAGCATTAAGTAGCTCTTAGGATTAATCATATTAGGTTAGACTTCGTAACAGCATGGAGTCGGGTCGGGTCTTTACCCACCATGCTCACTCCATAGCCCATGTGGGGCGTTTTTGTATGTACTATAAATAACCCTTCCCACACAAGGGAAGGGTTGGAACTTCTCATTATCTTCAAGCTAAAATACTCTCATTTTCTCTCACTAGAAGTTTCCCTCACTCTCTCTTTCTCTCTCTAAAATACTCGGCCGAATCTCTATATATCTTGTGTGTTATGATTGTGAACATGTTACAATTGGTATCAAGAGCCATGGTTAGGTTCGAGTGATTGCATGTTCACAGATTTGTGGTTTGTTCTTGGTATTTTTTGTCTTGTTTTGTGGTTCAACTAGAATAGAAAGAAAACACCATAGTTTAATCGTTGTTTGTGATTAAATTAGTTAATACTTTGTACTCTTAGGTGTTCTACAATATCTAGTTGCATTTAGTGGTGATATACGACTTATTTTGTGGTCTTGTTGGAAGGTTAAAGTGAATTTCTTGCTTGCGTTTTGACTCACGAATGAGCATTCTTCACTGCGGTTTGGACTAAACTTGGTAGTATTTAGTTGTGTTTTGGCGTATCTTGGTATTGCGGTTTGGTTTTTAACTGAAAAGGGAAAAAGACAAATCGCAGAGAAAGCGACATCTTTGTCCTTTGCATTTTGTCTGGTTCTGACTGAGGTTTGACCTGTTGCATTTTGAGGTTTCTGCGTTTTGAGGTTTCTACAGTTTGCCAAGTTCTGCGTTTTGAGCTGCTGCGGTTTGAACTTCTGCGTTTTGGTTCTCTGCGTTTTGAGGTCCTGCGTTTTGAGCTACTGCATTTTGGTATTCTGCGTTTTGAGCTACTGCGTTTTGGGATTTCTTTGTTTTGGTGTTCTGCGTTTTGGGACTTCTGCGTTTTGGTTCTCCGCGTTTTTAGGTTCTGCGTTTTGAGCTACTGTGGTTTGGAATTCTGCGTTTTGGGACTCTGCGTTTTAGTTCTCTGCGTTTTGAGCTACTGTTGTTTGGAATTCTGCATTTTGTGTACTATGCTTTGGTGATCTGCGTTTAGTAATCGAATCATGGTGTATTCTTGATTTTTGTAAAATCCCTCGAAAGAATCTATTTTTCAGTTTAAATGATAGAATTGTAAAATCCCATGCAAGTTTACATCATGGCAAGCACTCCTTCCGATGACATTCAAGCTGTAGGGTCCGATACCCGCCCTCCTATGCTAGATAGGACGGATTGTGAATCATGGGCACAAAGAATACGACTTTATTGCTTGGAAAAAGAGAATGGATTTAATATTCTTAAATCCATTGATGAAGGACCTTTTCAAATGGGCACCACTAGAGATGCTGTCACTACCGCTGAGGATGGAACTGTCACTCTTGGAATCGATAGGCCACATAATTACAACGATCTCAATGAGGAGGAGAAGAAGCGTTATGATGCATAAATTAAAGCTTCTAACATTGTGATTCAAGGACTTCCCAAAGACATTTACAAGCTCATTAACTTCAACACTAATACCAAAGCTGTTTGGGACAATGTTAAAATGCTTCTGGCTGGATCTGAACTGACCAAAGAAGATCGTGAATCTCAACTGTATGATGAGTTTGAGCACTTCAAGATGAATCCTGGTGAAAACATCACTGACTATTATATGAGATTTCACAAGCTTGTGAATGACATGAGAATCATCAGGATGACAATGCCAAACATCCAAGTCAATTCTAAGTTTGTGAACAACATGACACCCGAGTGGGATAGATTTGTCACGGCCGTAAAGCTCAACAAAGGATTGAGACAGACCAATTATGAACAGCTGTATGCTCACTTACAACAACATGAAAAGCATGCTGTCTATGATCGTCAACTGAGGGAAAAACTCAATCCAACAACAACAAATGATCCACTTGCTTTTATCTCAAATGCTCAGCCGATCAATCAATCCTCACATGATCAAGTTTATCACCATCCCTCTTCATCACATAATCAGACACCATTTTTCCAATCATCTTTGCACCCACCATCTGCTGTGAACACCCATCTGGATTCAGGATACTCACACATTGACAAGATGATTGATAATCTCTCCAACCAAGTTTCTCTACTTGTCCAACAGTTCAGAGCAACACTCCCTCAAACCAGCAACCAACTTCGAACTTCATCAAATCCACCTAATCAAGCAACATCGGAAGATGGAAGGGTTGTGGTTTAGAATGTTCAGGGAAGGCAGAATGTGAATCAAAGGAATGTTGCTCAGGGTAATATACAGAACAGAGTTGGGAATGCTAATTAGGGACAGGGAAGGCAAACCAAGTGTTACAACTGTGGTGGACTAGGACACATAGCAAGGAACTGCACTCAACCAAAGCGTCCACAGAACTCTGACAACTTCAAAGATAAGATGTTGTTGATGCAAGCTCAAGAGAATGGAGCAGCTTTGGACGAAGAAGAGTTATTGTTTCTTGCTGGTAATGAGGGGAACACGTTTGATGCTGATGTGGATGATCAACCAGTTCAGGACTTGGCACTAAATGATCCCAACATCTTCTAAGCTGATGACTGCGATGCTTTTGACTCAGACGTTGATGATGAACCCACTGCTCAAACCATCTTCATGGCTAATCTGTCTTCTGTAGTCTCATCACCACAACAAGCTGGTCCTTCCAATGCATCTATCATATCTGAGGTACTAAAGCTTTATGACACATATAACATGGTAGATGAACAAAAGATTCCCAACAAAGTACAACAGACAGATGTTATTGAATCAGATACTGTCAATATGGGAAATAGTAATGTTATTCCATATGAACAATATGTGAATCACAACGACGTGTCTGTTGTACCAAGTAGTGCATCTTCTGTTGTTGATAATGCTTGTGAGTTGCATGAGAACATTGTGTTTATCCCTGATGACACCCTGACCACTAGACTTAACATCTATAAAGATCAGGTGGCCATATATGAACAACGTGCAAAATTTGAGCTGACTGAACGTGAGCAGAAAATGGATAGTCAAATGCGTACATTCATAACAGAACGTAATTTAAGGGAAGAAACATTGAAAAAGGAGTTATATTCTTTACGAAAACAACTTGATCAAACTGTTAAACAAAAACAGGAGATCCAAGAAAGTGTAATTACACTAAAACTTGATTTCAAAGAAAAAGAAACAAAGCTCTTAAATGATTTTTCCAGACTTAAAACGTTAAAGAATAAGATTGAAAACAAATTGTACGCACAAGACCAGACCAGACAAACTGCTCATTGTGAAAAGACTGTAGGTGAACCTAAATCAGCTTTCCTTAGGAGTGCTAAAGTAGCCCAACATTCCTTATATGATGGAAATGAACTGCTTAAGCCTGGTCATGCCCCTCCTGATGTGTCATCATTTGAAGAGAGTAATGAGATAGAAGTAATAAATAGAGAAAGATTGGCTGAAAAAATGAAGGATCCCAAATGTATAGCAAATCGAGTCATAATCAAACCCCATAATTACTATGAGGAGAACCGATTGACTATTTTTGCACCTCAAACTAAGTTGACGCCAGAACAAATATTTTGGTCTTTGGACGTTGAAAAGAGAAAGGCCGAAGAACGTAAAGCCAAGACTCCACCCTTTAGAAAGATAGTTGCAGCAACGGTGTACCCACCCAATACACCCATGCACTTAGTTCCTCTAACTCTTCCCACAGAATGTAAAACTCTAATTAGCATATATGTTCTTTGTCAACTATTTGCTGATTTTGATAAAACATGTAAGAAGAGAATTACGCCAACGGGAATTACTGAAGGGGAAAGGGGTTTTGAACTAACAAAACAGTGTTACTTAATTGAGGTTATTCCATTTTTTAAACTACTCAAACAACATTTTGAGGGCATGCAAAAAACCCTTGAAACAGAAGTAAAAGAAATGAAAGAAGTGTTTAAGGAAATGGAAAACATGGGAAAACAAAATGCTATAGATCTTAAATGCTGTGAGATTGAAAGAAAGAATGTTCTCATCACCAATGAGAATTTTATTGCTAGATGTATTGCACAGGATGTATTTTATACTGCTACTGATTATGCATTAACTGCTTGTCAATTTCATGAGTTGTCTATGACATTGAATGTTACCCAGAATCGTGTTGTTGAGCTTGAGGGGGAGAATTTAAAATTGCATGAGAAAATCCAAAACGATGACCATGATAACATGGTTAGGTATTTTTCAAAACTAGAGGTTGATAATCTTAATTTGCAATTAAAATATCAACATTTAGAAGAAAGAATTAAAATTTCAAATGCCAAGACATCTTTGGATGCTCCTGAATTTGATGCATATTTTGAATTAAGCAAACGTGATGAAAAAATTCAAGCTCACACTAACACGATTCGAAAATTGAGGGCCCAAATTGCCCAATTAAAGTCTAATAAGAGTGATGTGACTGGCACCCATAAACCATCGTATTTAGATTCTCAGAATTTTCACTATCAAGACACCATCAATAAATTACAACATGTAAATGATTGTTTTCAAGCTGAAAATTCAGAAATCAAACAGCATTACAAAGAGTTATATGATTCAATTAAAATCACACGTGATAAAACCAATGAAAAAATAACTTCTTTGCTTAATGAGATCGAGAATCTAAAGGCTCAGGTGAAAGGGAAAATGCCAGTCATCACCAGTGATAATGTTGTTCCAAAGGTTTCTACTTGTAGTAAGTATGCAATTGATGTTGTGCCTATACCGCTTCCCCTTAGGAACAATAGGTCTGCTCATCAAGTATATCTCACTCACCTTAAGGATAGCCTTGATACCCTTCGTGAGATCGTAGAAGAGGATAGGATAGATAAACCACTTGATAGTGCAGTTGTAGATGCCTGCTTCCTCACTAAACGATCTCAGGAACTCTTAGAATACGTCATTGGCACAGGTCCTAAGATTGATAACAAGCGAGATAGGTTTATTGCATCTTCCTCAATGACTAAGAACAAGCATATTACCTTTGATGTACCATTAACGACATCTGAACCCAGCGCATCAAAAACGGAAAAACAAATGGCAGTGAAACAAACTAATGTTCCCATCATTGCTTCTACAGGAGTAAACTGTGACACTAAAGCTAGCGGGTCAAAGCCTAGTCGCAATACAAAGAAAGATAGGACTGCGCCAGCTAAGAGTGCTCATGAGAAGAAAGTAGTAGTCCACCCTAGGAACAATAATTTTGATTTGATCAAAAAGAATCATGTTGATTCTAGTATTTTCTATAAGCGTACTGTAATTAATTCGAATTCTAATGCTATTTGTAAGACATGTAATGAATGCTTAATTTCTGGTAATCATGATGAATGTGTTGTGTCATTCCTGATGTCTTCTCAACGATCCCCAGTTAAGAATGTTAGGAAACCTAAACTGAGTAAGCAAATTTGGAAAACAACAGGAAAAATGTTTGTTCATGTCGGTTATCAATGGAGACCCACTGGAAGAAAATTCACTTTAGGAGATCAGTGTCCCTTAACTAGAATGACTAATCATAAAGTAGTGACTATTAAGGAATGGAAGCCAACAGGTCGAATTTTCCCTTTAGAGACACAATGCCCTGTAACTAGGTCAATTGCTGCTAATAGTAAAGTTTCCACTGAGAATACCATGGCATCTATGAATCCTGTAGTTCCAGAGTTTGTTTGTGCTAACCAAACGGACCCCAGTTGCACGTGGGGATCCACCTTTTTCAGTTATCCATCATTGTCTGTTTTCAAATGCAGGTCGTACAAATCATCCTTTGGTGTTTGGACTCAGGCTGCTTAAAACATATGACCGGGATGGCTAACGGCTCAAGAATTTTGTGAATAAATTTATCGGGACAGTTAGATTGGGGAACAACCATTTTTGGGGCGATTATGGGTTATGGAGATTATGTTTTTGGTGACAATGTAATTTCCAGGGTATACTACGTGGAAGGACTTGGGCACAACTTGTTCTCTGTTGGTCAATTTTGTGATTCCGATCTTAAAGTGGCTTTCAGAAAACACACATGTTTCGTTAGAGAATTGGATGGTATTGATCTACTTAAAGGCAGTCGTGGCACTAATCTATACACCATCTCTATTGAAGACATGATGCGGTCCTATCCTATATGCCTGCTGTCAAAGGCCTCAAAGAACAAATCATGGCTTTGGCACCGTCGATTAAATCACTTAAACTTTGGTACCATAAATGAACTTACTCGCAAGGATCTTGTACGAGGCATGCACAGATTAAAGTTTGAAAAAGATCATCTTTGTTCTGCCTGTCAACTGGGCAAAAGCAAGAAGCATACTCACAAACCCAAAACTGTCAACACCATCATGGAAGTTCTTCACACCCTTCACATGGATCTATGCGGACCAATGAGAGTGCAGAGTATAAATGGGAAGAAATATGCTCTTGTGGTGGTCAACGACTACTCTCAGTTTACATGGGTGAAGTTTTTAAGAACCAAGGACGAAACTCCAGAGGTTATCATCAAACTTATCAAACGGCTACAAGTGAGACTCAACAAAACCATCAGAATCATCCGTACCGACAATGGAACTGAGTTCGTTAACAAACAACTCACTCAATTTTATGAAAGTATTGGCATAACTCACCAGAAAAGTGTTCCACGCACTCCTCAGCAGAACGACGTTGTTGAAAGACGAAACCGTACTCTTGTGGAAGTTGCACGAACCATGCTGATATTTTCCAAGGCACCGATGTTTCTTTGGGCAGAAGAAATTGCCACAACATGTTACACCCAAAACCGATCCTTGATATACATGGGCGAAACTATTCATTGGTCAGGGGTAGCGGTCGCTACCCCTGAACTTTTACCCGGCAGTGGAATTTTTTTTTTTTATTTTATTATTATTTTTTTTTTAATTTTTTTTTTACGTTTTTCGTACTATCTTTCGTATTTCGCTACCACTGAAACAAATTTTCGCTACCCCTAAACAAATTTTCGTACTATCTTTCGTATTTCGCTAGCCCACTAAATGTTTAAAAATAAACAACGAAACTTAAAAAAAAAACATACAAAAACATACATAAAAAAAAACATACAAAAACTGGTAGAGACCAAATTAAACTCAAATTGATGTAGTGGGCTTGGGCCATATTATAAAAACTCAAATTGATGTAGTGGGCTTGGGCCAAATTAAACTCTTGTTCCATTGCACCTAAATAACTAATCCTAATATCCTATCATTCTATCAATAAAGTCAAGTTAAAAAAAAAAAAAAAAAAAAAAAAAAAAAAAAAAAAAAAACCTGCGCCCCTTTCTGCCTTAAAAAAAATAGTAATTGTCATCTGCTTCTGCCATTCGCTAGTTCGCCACTTCGCCCCTTCGGCCCTTCCTGGCTTCTTGCTCTTGCCTTAGGTAATTTCATTTTTCAAGTCTATTTCAATAATTTCAACAATTTCATAATAGTGTATTAGGGTTAGTTTTTCCATTTTGGTTCAATTTTATATGTAATTGTGAATTTGTGATTTTTGATTAGATTGAAAAGATTGAGTTTCGAGATAGTTAGGTTCAGATTGTTACTTTGTTAGACTGCTTAGGTAGTTAGGTTTATTATACCCTTGAAAAAATAGTCAATCTTTTACTAGATTTTTATTATATGTTTTTGTTCAATTTCATATGTTAATTCTAAGTGCAATTTGTAATTTTTTTGTATTAGGGACTTCAGACTTGATTTTTGATAGTTGAAACATGAAAAAACAAGTGCATATTGGCAATTTCTTTAAAAGAAAATTTCAAGAGGATGATGTTGGTTCTAATAATGTTGATGATATTGGTTCAACTCCTTCGGGTTCAATTCCTTCGGTTTCAACTCCTTCGGTTTCAATTCCTTCGGGTTCAATTCCTTCGGGTTCAATTCCTTCGGTTTCAATTCCTTCGGTTTCAATTCCTTCGGTTTCAATTCTTTCGGGTTCCATTCCTTCGGGTTCGATTCCAAATGGATTTGATTTGAATGATCTACCTTCGGACCCTTTTGATAGACCACCGATTGCTAGTTATCATCCTAATCAAGTGGATGATATAAAAAGACACTATCTTGTTAAAAAAGCTTTTCAACCACGAAATCATAAATTTCCAACCAAAATGTATGGTAAAGATAAGAGACGTTTTGTTGTACAATGGTTTGATACATACCCGTGGTTAGAGTATAGTGTTAAAACAGACAAAGCCTATTGCTTATATTGTTATTTATTTAAAGAAAAAGTTGGCAATCAAGGAGGAAGAGATGTTTTTTCAAGTGAAGGCTTTTGTAATTGGAGTAAATCAAATGCCTTAAAAGATCATGTTGGGTCAGTTAATAGTCATCATAATAAGGCGATGAAAAAATGTGAGGATCTCTTGAAACAAAAGCAAGCCATTAATGTGAAGCTAAAGTTGATAAGTGAACAAGAAAAGGTTGCAAATCGGTACAGATTATTAGGATCTGTTATTAGCGCTAGACACTGCCTAGAGAATAGATTACCATTTAGAGGTCATGATGAATCGGAGAGTTCTCGTTCTAAGGGGTGTTTTCTTTCAAATTTAAAGTTGGTTAGTGAGATAAACCCGGAGATTGGTAAGTATACATTGGGGAATGCAAAGAAGAATAATAAGTTGACGTCTCCACTAATACAAAAGGAGATTATTGATTGCTTTGCGAAAGAGGTAAGTAAAAGGATTTGTGATGAACTTAAAGATAATGTGTTTGGTTTGTTAGTGGATGAGTCTAGTGATGTATCTTTAAAGGAAGAAATGGCTGTTGTTTTAAGATATGTTGACAAATTTGGAGTTGTTAAAGAGAGTTTTATTGGAATTGCTCATGTGAAAGATACATCTTCTTCTACTCTAAAACAAGCCATTGAATCTATGTTAGCAAATAGCCAGCTGAGCATATCACAAGTAAGTATTAAGTTTGTATCTTAAATCTTTCAACTATGTTAAAGTCTATTGGATATGATGGGAAGTTATGGTAACCCAAGGAGCCGGAAGAATGTCATTACTAATCGACATCATTTTGAGGTTGAGGTTTTTAATACGGTTTTGGATATGCAAATTCAAGAATTTGGGAACCGGTTCAATGAGGTATCAACTACATTGGTAGAAAATATGTCGGGTTTAAATCCTAGTAATGGGTTTTCTAAGTTTGACATATCTAAGATAGTAGCCTTTTCTGAGTTGTATCCGGTTGATTTTAATATGAACGATAGCGGGTGTATTTTGGGTGAGCTTAAAATCTTTTATCACTCGGTAAAGGAAGATGATAGATTTCTGAATTTGGATGGGATTTTTCACCTAGCTCAAGTAATGGTGGAAACCGGAAAAAATCTCTCATTTCCTTTATTTTATCGGATTTTGAAGCTTGCATTGGTTTTACCGGTTTCAACCGAAACTGTTGAAAGATGCTTTTCTAAAATGAAGCTTATTAAAACGGATTTGCAGAATCGAATGGGGGACGAATATTTGAACAATGCTATGGTATGTGCTGTTGAAGGAGAGACATTTGACGAACTAACGAATGAAGATGTAATGGTTCGTTTTCTAGCTATGAAAGACCGAAGAGGAGAGTTCTGAGATCTATTAGGTATTTGTTTAACTTATTTTATTATTGCGTTTTTTTAATTATTTAAATGTACGGTTAAAAAAAATTATGGTTAACTTTTTTTTTCGCTACCCCTGAAATTAATTCCTGGTTCCGCCACTGTTGATATATACTCTTCACAACAAAACTCCTTATGAGCTGATACATGGCAAGAAACCAGATATCTCCTTTCTACGAGTGTTCGGTGCTCTATGCTACCCAAAAAATGACAGTCAGGATCTGGGAAAACTAAAGGCTAAAGCAGACATAGGATTCTTCGTTGGATATGCACCAAATCGCAAGGGATACCGAATCTACAACAAACGAACCCAAAAAATTATGGAAACCATTCACGTGACATTCGATGAGCAGATTGAGCAAACGGCTCCTGGACACACAAGTTCTGGACCCGTACCTAATCTTTTGTCTCCTGGACTAATTAGTTCAGGTCTTGTACAGCATCCCACTCCTGCAGTTCCTTATGTACCCCCTACGAGTGATGAGTTGAAGAATTTGTTTGATCCGATGTTTGATGAATAATTTGAGCCATCAACTGTTGATACTACAACAGAAGCTTCACATGTACCTCCAGTTGCTGATGCTCTAATTCCACACAACTCAGATGGTCCATCTGTATCTGTCTCAATTAGTCAAGAAGAACCATCTGTTAGTCACTTACCATCATCATCGAATATTCAATCTCCTTCGGTACAGCAAGGCTCTGCAGTTGACCATTCTTTTGAAGTGAATCCTTTTGCTCCTACTGATGATGCTCCATTCGAGAATATATTTGCTCCTGAATCTTCTACTGAGACGTCTTCTTCAGAGGATCTTAACACGGCAACATTAGTTCCCTACTCTCAACCACATGAACATCTCAGAAAATGGACCAATGATCATCCTATTGACAACATCATTGGAAATCCTTCTCGTCCGGTATCCACACGAAAGCAACGTGCCACCGATGCATTGTGGTGCTTCTTTAATTCTGTACTATCCAAAGTTGAACCCAAAGATTTCAAAGATGCTTTGTCTAAAGAATGCTGGTTTACTGCAATGCAAGAAAAAATTCATGAGTTTGATCGACTTGAAGTATGGGAATTAGTGCCTCCTCCAGATAGTGCAATGATTATCGCTCTTAAGTGGATCTTCAAAGTGAAACTTGATGAGCATGGCGACGTTCTGAAAAATAAGGCACGGCTTGTTGCAAAGGGATATCGTCAAGAAGAGGGCATAGACTTTGAAGAATCATTCGCACCTGTTGCTCGAATTGAAGCCATAAGAATCTTCCTCGCGAATGCTGCCAGTCAGAACATGATAGTCTACCAAATGGATGTTAAGACAACATTCTTGAATGGTGATTTGAAAAAGGTAGTCTATGTCAGTCAACCAGAAGGATTTGTGGATCCTGAACGCCCTACTCACGTCTATCGTTTGAAGAAGGCTCTCTATGGCCTAAAGTAGGCACCTAGGGCGTGGTATGACACTTTGTCTAAGTTCCTTCTGGCAAACAAATTCTCCAAAGGTGTTGTTGATCCTACGCTATTCACTAGGAAAACGGGCAAACATCTACTTCACTTTTATATCTACGTAGATGACATTATCTTTGCCTCTTCTGATCCTATGGAATGTGATCGTTTCTCTAACGAGATGAGTTCCAAGTTCCAAATGTCAATGATGGGACAAATGTCGTTCTTCTTGGGTTTACAAATTTCTCAAAGTCCCGGAGGCATATTCATTAATCAATCCAAGTATGCAAATGAAATATTGAAGAAATTTAGATTTGATTCAAGTGATCCTGTTGACACTCCTATGGTTGAGAGATCGAAGTTGGATGAAGACCTCTCTGGGATCCCTGTTGATCAAACCAAGTTTCGAAGCATGATTGGATCCCTAATGTATCTCACCGCTAGTAGGCCAGATCTCTTGTTCGCAGTATGCATGTGCGCTCGGTACCAGTCTAAGCCCACCAAAAAGCATCTGGAAGCGGTAAAGCGGGTCTTTTGATACCTTCAAGGGACTATTCACATGGGTCTCTAGTATCCTAAGGACACCGCCATGGCACTCACGGCCTATGCAGATGCAGACCATGCGGGGTGTCAAGATACTCCCTCGGTATTGTGATAACAAAAGTGCTATAGCTCTTTGCTGCAACAATGTCCAACACTCCCGATCAAAGCACATCGATATCCGGCATCACTTTATAAGGGAACAGGTTGAGAAAGGGGTTGTTGAACTTTACTTCGTGAGGACTGAGTTTCAGTTGGCTGATATCTTCACTAAGGCACTCCCGAGAGAACGGTTCCAATTTATTCTCCCGCGACTTGGCATGAAGAGTTTGATTCCAGAAACCCTCAAGTGTCTTCAAGAAGAAAATGAGGAGTAAGGGATTTGCTTCATATATCCTTGTATATATTTTTATATATTTTAAACCAAAAAGAAAATAGAAAAATATAAAACCTATAAAAACCATAAAAATCCGAAAAACACAAAAATCCCAAAAATAGTTCTTCTAGGCATGTCTTCTATTTATCGATAATATTTAAGGTCCTAGAAATGTCATTCAATAATGACACGGGTCTTTAAATGAAACTCGAGCAGAAGTTAAACTAAATGGTTAAAACATGTCATATCGGCTTGCAGTTACTTCAGACTGTAACCCGTTCCTAATTATGGGAAAGTACGTCGCCAAAAAGAAGGCTGTTCCTCCCAGTGGGTGAAGTTCACCCGGGCATGGATTACTTTATATCCATGTTTCTTCGAATTGATGTACGTTTCAGTGCATCATTTCTCGTATAAGAAGAGAAGTCTTCTTTACTTCACATATACTTTTCCATCTATGATTCTTCAGGAAAGTATTTGTGCTAAACTTGGTGGTACCATGATTTTTGAATATCAATCAGAATTGAACTTTTCACAAAAATCTATCACTCAATCAATGACTACAGCTCTTTAAATAGAAAACGGGTCATCGATTGAGGGGGAGAGTGATTTCAAAAATTTTATATCATTAAAACAAGTCACGTTGTACATAATAAGTAGTGAACTGAATGAAACTTGTTGTTATGTGTCAGTGTATGAATTTTTAATTCAAATATCTTTCAAAATTATCATACCTGACACTAACATTCTCCCTCATTGATTGAGGGGGAGCATTAGTATGTTCCATTATCAGCCCATATTAAACCTGACCACATTTTCTCCCATATTTTCTAAACTTATTTAAATCAATTGGGATCACAAAATCTCAAAAGGTTTGAAATTTCTGATCGGGGGAGAGAATGTGATTTAAATATATAATCTGATAAAAATGTGATGTTTTGGACTTAAATGTAAGCTCTCCCATATGTTCTAAACTCTTTTGTATTTTAATGCACATATTGAGGGGGAGCAAATGGTTTGTGGTGATAAAAAGAATGTGGCATCTCTGGTGGCATATCATGTGAGCGCGACTCAGACTTCACCAATGAATTGACGAAACAAAAATTGTCATTAATCGAAAGGACTTGTCCTGGCCGGGTAATAATTTCAAGCTGATCTAACCAGTGATGTAAGCGTGTCTCGAAGAGTACTTGTCTGAGTAGAGTGTACCATTTCGAGAAACTTTATGTAGACTTGACCAGGCCGGGTAATAATTTCAAGCTAGTCTAACTAGTGATGTAAGCGTGTCTCGAATCGGTCAGGTTCACTGAAAGTGGATCAATTCAAAAAGTGCAAACTCTACCCAACATGTGCAAAATTTATATTAAAACATATGAGCACATGTTAAGGGGGAGTATTTGAAAAATATAAAACTCTCAAAGTGTTAGCAAAATGTGTTTTATAACTATAAACACTTTGAGAAATTTTTCAAAGATTTGGTTGATGGCAACATAGGATAGTCATGAAAACCGTCCTATGATCCTATGATCCGCCATAGCCGGATGGATCTACCCAAGGACAATACCGAATAGTTAGTATTAGAAAGTCCTTAGGTATGATTATGAAAAAAGGAGTAATATGAGAAAGGAGAAAGAAGGGGTTGAAGAATTAAAAAGAAATGTAATAAGAAAGGGTGAAAAGAAATAGCCCTCCAATTATTCAACCTTAGGGCAGAAACCGGGTTCAATTCATATGCTACTGGTGGTTACTAAGGTAACACCAGTATTGAAGACAAGATGTCATGGACCCAGTGACGCACTGCACTAAACCTTCTAGCCACTCAAGTTCTCTTAAAAGGACTTGTTTCATTCTCACGGGGAACCATGCATAATCTATCGACCGCTCATTACGAGTCATGTTGATATTGAAACAGGAGACACCGCTCCAGTCTCCGACTACCAAAAATGCACTTATCAAGTCTAGAGCCACGAGATGCATCATAAGATCTCATAGGAACACATGTTACTTCTGTACTGGTTGTTCAACGTTAAGGATACCAGTTGTAAACTTAAGAGTCCTACACAGATCCTAGCAATCTGCCAGAACATTTATGAGGGAATTTACAAATTTAATTCTCAGTGATTGAATGGAAATTCCTGCCAGGGTCAACATCAAACAGCCCTGAAAGTAGGTCACTTCAGTAATTCCTTGTGAATTACGCTTAGTGGTCATGGCGGTTTCAAACGGTCTACAGTCGTGGAGTCACTACAAGAAAAATGGCTTTTTAGGACCCCCATAAGCGTCATAAAATGGTACTTTTTAGGACCTTTCATTTAATAGGACCAAGGATGAAAGCATTTCATGTAAGGCGGTCGTAATAGGTCCAAAGCGTCCTAATATCTCAAATACCTTATGAAACCAATTTTATGGTCGTATTATATGACTATGAATAACCCAAATAGCGTCCTAATAAAACCATATTAGGACACTTTTACAATGTTTTGACATATGCTTACCTACTTTTAATCTTTTGACACACTTAAAAAGGTCCTTAAAAGTTTGTTAGGACGCATATGATGCAACATCATAGCTATTTTAGCAACCAAGAAAAGGGTCCTAATAACTTAAATAAGATTATGATACCAATTTTATGGTCGCATAATAGGTCAAATAACGTCCTAATAAAAACATATTAGGACACTTTTACAATGTTCTAACATGTGGTAACCTACTTTTAATCTTTTGATACACATACAGGCGTCCTTAAATGTTGATTCTTAGGACGATTATCATATAACATTATAGTTACTTTAACACCAAGAAAAGGGTACTAATATCCCAAATACGATTACGAAACCAAATTTATGGTCGCATAATATGTCCATGAACAACCAAATAACGTCCTAATAACAACATATTAGGACACTTTTACAATGTTCTAACATGTGGTTACCTAATTTTAATCTTTTGATACACATACAAGCGTACTTAAAAGATAATTGTTAGGACACTTATCATGTAACATTATAGCTACTTTAGCACCAAGAAAAGGGTTCTAATATCTCAAAGAAGATTATGAAACCAATTTTTTGGTCGTATAAAATGTCTATTAACAACCTAAATAACGTCCTAATAACAACATATTAGGACACTTTTACAATGTTAAGCGTCCTTAAAAGTTTATTGTTAGGACGCTTAATAAGTTTAATAGGACAATTTCAAAGTCCTAACAAGTCATATGATAGGACGCTATTTTCAGCATGCACACTCTATTTTACGATATGAATAAAACATCAACTAATTATTAAATGAATAAAACGAAATTGTATTTCAAATAAGCAATTGTCATAACAAAAGCACTAAACATAAATAAGGTATAGACATTATCCAACATAAAGTCTTGTACAGTTGTTTGGGCCTTCTAATAAGAGTGAGAACCGCATCCAGCAATGTTACGAAATCAGGAACAAAATAATCCGCGGATGTCATCAGGAGATACATTAGCATATATCAAAGTTACCTGAAATAAAAAAGATTCACAACACATGTCAAATGGAGATAAATGTAAATCTACCGAGAAATATACAAGATGACAATATCTCTTACTTTGGTATTATCATCGAGATTCTTAAGAATGGCCTCAATAATCTGAAGCATTGGAGTGACTCCTGACCCACCTGCAATCTGGACAAATAAAGTATTTTACACACTACCGATACATACTCTTCATGTTGATGATAACAGATTAAAAAAAAATCACTTACCATGCCAATGTGTTTCTTCATATTAGGGGTGTATTTGAGCTTTTCAATGGGTCTGCGAAATAAAATCCATTTTGTTAGTCGTATAAACAATTTCATCAAGAGTATCATAATACTAGTTTGATTAACTGGTTTACCCTTTTACTTCCATAACATCATACTGATATAAACACAAATCATCATTTCTTTACATTATCTAGATAACTACAATAACTGGCATAAAACTACCAAATCATCATTTATCTAGACTATAGGATCAAACAGATTACCGAAGATTCACCTCACCAAACACACACACGACATTATCCACACAACTATAAATGAATATGCTTAACTATTGACCTTTGAACATAAGTAAACAAAGTGAAATATAAATACGATAACCAAAAAAATAGCAAATGAGGTATCAAAACTTCACGAACATGTAGCAACATATATTAAAACACTACTTGTTAAACTATAGATACAATAATATATATCTCACTATCACGCTAACAATACATTTATAAATCAACAAATACCATCCAAAATCTCCAAATTATACCGTTACCATAACCATCACATAATTAGTCTACTATTAGCGATGCTAAACTTATGTATAGCCCTTTTGTTGATTTTATTTCCAAATTATACCATTACCATAACTATCAATACACATAAAACCTTAGAAACTTATGTAGTGCGACCTTATAGACAGAAGTGCAAGTGATGTAACCTTTATGTCATCCAGTCAGTTTTGGAAGCAAAGCAGATTGTTCGTAGGGACTCATTATAGTAACAATGAGATTCATCACCATGAACATTGGTAGTCCTGGTCGTCACTTCCATCAACTGAATAGCTTCCTTTGCCTACAAGATATAAATCAATCGACCGAAGATCAATCGACCTGTTTAAATAATTTATGAATCATATTAAAACTCCGAAATAAAATTCCCAAAAATTCCCATAGATACCTCAATGTCCCTAGTATTTTATCTAATTTTTTCAGATTTTATTAACTAGAATAGGTACGAAAGAAAAATTCATTTCCCTAACCTGTTCCATAATCAGATCTGATGAAACACCAGAAAAGTAATTAATTCTCAACCCCATCTAAAAAATTTATAAAAATCTACAAAAATTACAGAAACTATTAAACATATCAAATATTACCCAGCTCAAAGAACACATTATAATTCGACAGGTTTTGAAAATGATAAATGAAAAACACGGACTGTTTTTTCAGATATACGAATTCGATTTGACACTTAATTTTATAAAAATCAAAAAGTGGCCTTCCCGACCTCTAAAAATTGCAAGGTTAATTTCTAAAAAAAGCTCTTTCATTGAATTTAATTTTAGACTCAAGAAACACCCAAATACACATAGTTATCATCAAGATTAAATCAATTAATGTCGGACTAATTTCCTGATCAAAAAACTGGTTCAATATTCTATGTGATCCTTTAGGGTTTTTCTATTCCAATGATTATTCCATGATAACAAGCAATCATAATTGACATTAAAACATCCCTAGATCGATCCTCACATATTTTAACATGTTCATATCAATTAATTTTCAGATTCATATACATATTCGATTTATACATATTAGGGTTTATAATCAATTCGAATGGATCAATTTTTTTTTATGTGAATGATTACCTTGGATCAAGAACACCAAAATCTTCCTTGTGTTGTTGCTGTTGATCGAATAAGGGAGAGAGACAAAGAGGCAACCGATTATTTTAGAGAGAGAGAGAGCTAGGGCTTCTTTTTTTTTTTTTTTTTTTTGTTCGGTTTATAAAAAAAAAAAGAATACCGTATGTTTTATTGGGCTGAACAAGGATGGGCTATTATGGGCTTATTATCAATAAAATTAATACATGATGATCTCCTCTTTAGCTTGGGCCGAAAATGGTGTAGTAGTAACACATAAAAATTTCGCCTAGTATAACTAGGATGAGTTACATCTAAAAAAAAAACTTTCAGGCCATATATATTCATGCAAAACACTCCCGTTGCAACGCGCGGGCTACCCTGCTCGTTATTAGTATTATTTAAAGGTGATTCTCTTTAGATTAAAAATGATTGGATACACTATGATCTACAACTTTTAATTTGCAAAAGTGCAACTATTAAAAGTGTTTGTGTGTATTTGATCATTTAATCGTTTTAGAACTCTTAAGAAGAATTACCTACATTTAAGGTGAATTTTACTTGTGTATTCGACTTCAATATAATGTAATTCAATTGTTTTGAATCACGCTAGTGATGATTAGAGATCAAGAGGCTGCAGGCTAAGTCGATTGTCGTGTTATTTTAGACCAAAGCTTTTGACATCTGTTTGAATATTAAAAAACCGGTGTCTATAAGGGAAATATACTAAAATCTTTTTTTAAAAAAAAAACAGATGTCTTTGCGTATCTATAGAGACCGGTCTTTTATTGCAGAACCGGTTTTTCTTCATTTTTATATTATAGAGACCGGTTATTGTATGACAACTGGTTTTTTACACTTTCCAAACCTGTTATTTTTTAGAATAGGGACTGGTTATTATATAACCGGTTTCTAGTAGGGGTGTTTATGAGACTTTTTGTAGTAGTGAGTGTTCTATTATGGCGTATGATAATAAAACATAATAAATAAGCGTACTATAAAGGTTAATGTTAAAAGACACAGGTGTCAAGGGTCCTATTAAGTTTTGTTAAAATAAAACTTTTGCAAGTAAGCGTTCTATAAAACTGATACTTTATGACTCAAATTTCAAGTGTCGTATTATGGTGGATGAATTTATGAGACCCAAGTGTCAAGTGTCACATCAAGTTATGTTTTAATAAAACTTATTATGAATAAGCATTATAAAAAGCGGATGTTTTATGACTCTAAAAAGAAGTGTCATATTATGGTATATCATAAAAAAACCATTATGAATAAGCGTTCTATAAAGGTTAACGTTATAAGACCCTATTGTCACGGGGCCTATTAACTTTTGTTATAATCAATAACGTTTGCGAATAAGCGTTCCATAAAACTGATGTTTTATGACTCAAATATCAAGTGTCCTATAATGGTGTATCAATCTATGGGACCCAAGTGTCAAGTGTCATATGAAGTTATGTTTTAATAATACGTTTGCGAATAAGCGTTCTAAATAATTAATGTTTTATGACTTATGTATCAAGTGTCCTATTATGGTGTATTGTAATAAAACCATAATGAATATGCGTCCTTTAAGGGTCATATTAAGTTTTGTTATAATAAAACTTTTGCGAATAAACGTTCTAAAAAACTAATATTTTATGACTCAAAAATAAAATGTCCTATTATGGTGTATGATAATAAAGCCATTATGCATAAGCGTCTTATAAAGGTTAACATTATAATACCCACGTCTTAAGGGTCCTATTAAGTTTTGTTATAATAAAACTTTTGCGAATAACCGTTTTAAAAAAATGATGTTATATGACTTAAAAATGAAATGTCCTATTATGGTGTACGATAATAAAACCATTGTGCATAAGCGTCCTATAAAGGTTAACGTTATAATACCCACGTGTCAAAGGTCCTATTAAATTTTGTTATAATAAAACTTTTGTGAATAAGCGTTTTAAGTAACTGATGTCTTATGACTCAAAACTCAAGTGTCCTATTATGGTGTATTATAATAAAACCATAATGAATAAACGTCCAATAAATGTTAAAGTTATAAGACCCAAGTGTCAAGGGTCTTATTAGGTTATGTCATAATAGGACATCTAGTGATCAAGTGTCGTATTACACTATCACATAATGGGACACCAACAACTAAATGTCTTATAAAGTAATTTATTAGGATCCATATTTTAAGTGTCTTATTAAGTTATATGATAATAGGACCCCAAATAATCAACCATCCTATTATATAATTTTTTAGGACACCTCCTAAGTAGCAAATATTTAAAAAGGACCCTAAACGCTCATATATCCTATTAAACAGTTTTTTAGGACTCTATTATCATACCGTCCCACACAAAGGGTCCTAAAAAGCCACTTTTCTTGTAGTGAGTGAACTCCAGCGACTCACCTAATCGTTGATGTACTTCGGTAGATCTTGTAAGCCCTCTCGGGGGTATCTGATTTAGGAACGGCCTTGGCAAGGATTAGAGAAAGTTTTCACACTATGCTGTTAACAATCTCGAAGTCCGAACCTGTAATTACCGGACTTTTTATTGCTAACTGTTTGCTTGCAGTAATTCCTGGCGGTTGCAGCTGATTGCTGAAAAGATGCCGATTCATCACCCCATGCTCACACTTCACAATCTTAATCAAAGAAATCATGATAATTGAAAGACTTTCAACACTGCTTCCGCAACTCTGATGCTGAAAATCATGATCCAGAAAAGTGTGAGCATGTCGTTCCAAAGATCACAACATCACATGGAGACGATACTGCATAAAGATGACTTGGAAACGTACGTTGGATGATGACCTCAAAGAACCCTCAAAGATCATCCAAGATAAAAGAACAGTCATCAAAAGTTCACTGCTGAAAGTACAAAGATTAAAGACTTAGAAGAATCAAAGACTACGAGCTAGGAACACTAATCTATGTAATAAAATGCTAGAATTCAAAGTGTAATTTCCGGGGTGACCTCCCTTAGGCGGAGATTGTTAGGAATATGAATATTCACATGATAGACTCGGTCACCCCGAGTATGGATTAGCATTAAGTAGCTCGTAGGATTAATCATATTAGGTTAGACTTCGTAACACCATGGAGTCGGGTCGGGTCTTTACCCACTATGCTCACTCCATAGCCCATGTGGGGCGTTTGTGTATGTACTATAAATACCCATTCCCACACAAGGGAAGGGTTGGAACTTCTCATTATCTTCAAGCTAATATACTCTCATTTTCTCTCACTAGAAATCTCCCTCACTCTCTCTTTCTCTCTCTAAAATACTTGGCCGAATCTCTATATATCTTGTGTGTTATGATTGTGAACATGTTACACACACCATCTCAAATACCCAAATCACCATCACCTCCAAGATCTCCAAAACTTCAACCATTAGAGTTATTTGCCACACCACCGACCTCTCCACACCCGTTCTTGGAAACTTTAGAAGACCTACCTCCAAGATCAACCAATCCACCACCATTGCCATTTGAGTGTGAACCATCACAACAACAACAAACATTACTCTTCCACCCTATTTATAGGGAAATCCATGGCCCACTATATGGAGATCAAGCTCCACCACCTCAACAACCTCAACTTCAACCCTTCTCACCAACCTCAACACTTAGATGCATTGATGAGTCCATGTGGATTGACCCTCCACAAACTCAAGGTCAAATCAATGAGGAACGTGACCACCTCTATGCCTTTTCCAACATGGTGGATTCTCACCTCCATGAAGCTATGCAACTACAAACCACCCTACTTTCATCCATCATAGCTCCACCAAATCCCAACCACCAATCAACATATGTTCCCCCACGACCGCCATCAACAAACGAACCTACTCTACCACCAAACTTCCCTCGCCATGGTTGCCCCATGTGTGAAAGAACCGCTCATCTTACTCAAAGAACCAACATATTAGTTCATGAGCTCCAAAACGAGATGAGGTTCATTTTAAACCACATCCTCGAGCGCCTTAACGCTCTTTCTCATCCTCCTCAATAGATGCTCACATTAGGAGCTTCATGTCTTATGATTTTTTTTCTTTTCTAAGTTACTTTTTTTATTTTAGGATCTTTATTCTAGGACTTTTCTTTCTAAGTTATTTTTCTTTCTTGCATAGCATCTACATTATAGTCCAATTTTTTGATTTTTGTCACAAAATATTTTCTAATGAATGATGTTTGTTGATGTTTGTGTGTTGGTTGTAACTTCTTATTGTACATTATATCCATGGTTGGTTTGAACTATTTATCACTAACCTTTGTTTTGTAGCAATCTAAATCCATGCATCTTCTACTTGGCACCCTAACTAAGACCGGATCTTAACACACTCCTTGTGTTAGATAGATACTTTGAATAATGTTAACTAGCACGCGGAATTTACTAGCAAACACTTAGAAGATTTTGTATGTATGTATGAAACAGTAACTATGAATGAAACAAATTACTTCAACGATTCAATATTATTAGTTCAATAATACGAGTGATCTTCTATCACTAGGGTTCACAACCTTGAATCTTAACAAAACAATACCTCTAGATACGTATTCTCTATACCTTTTATAAACTTTAACCTAGGCAATCCTTTTATAGACCAAGGATTCCTGTACAAGATAACTATAATCTATTCCAATAGGATATACACAAAATCCTTTCTATAATTATCTACTACACGTTTACAAAAATCATAAGCAGTACTAACTTTCTAATGCAAACTAACTGACTTTGTACTGTCAGTGTTGTCTTCAATCTCTTCAGCAGTACCAACTTATATACTAACAGTTCCAACTGTTATCCTTAATTTCCAATAATCCTCCCCTAAACTTATGATTTCTGTAAAAATACTAAGTTTCTTCGAATTAAGCTTCATCTCCTATGATGGGGGGATTCTTCCAAACATCTATCATGTTAATCTTTTTGTCTAAGCTTTCTTTTGTTCTGCAAGATCAAACATTCTTCTAATCAATACATTTGCCATCTCTGAATCAGCTTCAACTTCCAATGTTGAACATACTAAAGTAACCAATACAGCTATTCTGAGTGGGTAATCTTTCTCAACCAACATGTAGATATCCAAACCATCTTTAGTAGATATTCTATGAACACCACATGTATCAAATAATTTCCAAGTGACATCCTTGACTTGTGCTTGAAACCTCCAAATTGATTCTCCACCATCAGGTTCATAAATCCTCTTCAATTGAACCCATAGTTCTTTGTCTTTGTCTTCAAGTAGATCTTCAATTCTGAATTTTTCTTTTACCAATTTCCACATCTGATTAAGATCTTCCCTGTCAAAACCTTTGAGTAAATCTTCAAATAGCTTGTATCTTTCAGTAATTCCACCAAGTCTCATAATCTTCCATCCTTTCATCCTACCTTCTTTGAATACTTCCCAGCCAATAATGGGATGTTTTACTTGCAAAGGCTTGATGCTTTTGGATTCAGGGACTATCACCATCATGCTCTTGAGTTGTTCATCAGTCAATCCTTCAGCTCCCTTCTTTTGTTTCTTTGCTGCATCAGATTCTAACAACTCTGCATCTCTTTTCCTTCCTTTTGTGGTATCCCTTGCAATTGGTGTGTTCAGTCTTGCATAAGCTTCATAATAAGCTTTTTCAATTTCAACATCTGATCTTCCTGTAAAGTAACTCATCTTCCAGTTTGCTTGATTCTTCAAGTAACTCTTCATAAAGCTGATCTGTTCTTTCTTTGTAGGCATCTTTGTCTTGTAACCTTTCTTTTGCCTATCTCTTTTCTAATCTTGTTTTCTCCATAAACTCAATTACATCATCAAAATCATCCTGAGCCATCTTCTTAGCTAACTCTGCATCAAGATTTATCTGAGCTTGTTCATCAGCTTCATCATCTTGTTGAAGTTTCTTTGCTACTTCAGCATCATAATCAATTTGTGCTTGAGTTCTTGGCTTTAGTTTCTTCTGTTTCTCAGCTTCTTGTTCAGCTTCTTCAGGAGTCATTGGTTTCTTTCCCTTTGCTTTTCTCTTTCTTTCATACTCTGCCTCAGCAGTATCTGGAAGTGAACTAGCAGTTTGTACGGTTTCTTGTTCTTTCTCAGCCGTTTGAACTGTTTCTTCATTCTCAGCAGTGTCTTGTGCCTGATCTTCAACATCCATATCAGCAGCATTACCAGTACCCATACCAAACAAATCACTATGCCTCCCCTGAGTTTCTGATCTCTCCCCCTTATCTTCCTTATCTTTATCTAATTTCCTCCCCTGTTTGGGAGAATCACCACCATCATCATCATCTGAACCATCTGAATAATCATCATCTGAGGAATCTTCATCCAGTATAGCTCTAACCTTTTTCCTCTTGAGATGGTTTTCCAGCTTCTTCACCCTAAGAGTCAACTTTGTGTAGAATTTGGCAAAATTTTCTTTGTGACTTTTAAGTTCCTCCTCCAAAGATTCTACCTGAGCAGTTAACTTGGTACATAAAGCCATCAATTCATTTTGTCCAGAACTACCCTCATCACTTATAGCTGTGTTACCTGCTAGGAGAGGTGAATCATGGGGCAAGGATCCAGTTGCCACTCTAGTTAGACTAGGTGTGGTCCTTCTCCTATAAGTGGTGATAATTGGGGGTGTTTGGGTTATTTCAGGATTTAGATTGGGTGTGTGATGGGGATCAGTTGGGTTGACTGAGCCTTCACCCTGACCAATATGAAGCATTTCTGGAAAGAGAGGTACTACAACCCTAGTAAACAATCTACTTACCATAGCCATATTTTGAAAAACTTTTTGTTGCAGGCTAGGAGTAGGAAAAGTTTCTATGTGTTTCTTAAGCAAATTCTTTTTCTTATTCAGAAAGGTTTGAATAAATCTTGGGTACATAAGAAACTTTGTTTTGATGTTTACATTCGCAACTATACTCTCAAATATGAACTTTGAAAAATTAAAAACCTTGTTTGTTGATAGACATATGAGAGCAATAGCAATATTGCTACTGAATTGCTCCCATGCTGTCTTTTTGGGGCTTAAACAATGTAAGAGAGTATGTATCAAAAATCTCCATTGTGGGGAGAAACATCCTTTTTGAAAAGTAAGTTTTTGAGAGGATGTATCATACGCCATTTTTGAAAGTTCTTCAAAAATTTCGGTGTTTAGCATAGTGTTAATACTATCTGAATCTTCCAACTTAAGATGTCTCCTAAGTGTAGATTCGGTAAGAACAAAAGATATGCCATCCACTTTAGAATGAATTTCTAAGTCTCCATCTTCACTAGTCAAGACAGTTGCATTCTGCCAGAACTGTGTGATGTGAGAGACATATAGAGTAGGAGAGACAGTTAAAGCATGCCTTATGTGAGAGTGGTTGAGGATCTCCACTATCTCATAAAATTTCGGTCCATCTCCTTCCTCTGTTTTCTCTAGAAAAGCCACCTGGTTGTGCGTTTTGACGAAATCCAAATTAGCCATAATTTCTCAGTAATTATTGATTTAACTGTGGTGAATAGTGATAATTTTGGTTAGAAAGTAGAAGATGAAAGTGAAATTGAGATTTTATTGAGAGAGTATAAGGGTTTCAATTGATCGACTTAAAGAATAAATTAACTTTTATTTTAGGATAATATTATAATAGAATAAAAGTTAAAATATCTAGATGAGGATCCCTCGAAAACCGTAAATCAATCAGTAAAAATTGCAACAAACCTCCAACGGCTAGTTTTTACTCCAAAATTAATTACTGACACAACAGTCACAACGGCTAGTTCAGCAGTATAAACTTTACACTAGCAGCACAAAGTTTACACTAGCAGTACAAACCATTAACAAAATTTTCAAAGGACAGTATAAACTTATTTGAAAAAACATTTTTTATGCACATATAGTTTTTAGCAAACTATCAGCTATCAACGGATTTGATATGTCTTTACCAATAGCCGTTTGCTTTGGACTATCCAACTCTTCACAGTTAGATATGGTGAGTTGATAACCATACAATTTTTGGCAAATTTTCAACCATAAACGGATTTGAGTAGTCTTTACCAGAAACCGTTTGCTCTGGACTAGTTGGTTCTTATGTGGGTTAGACATGGTGAACCAATTACCATTTGTGGTGTGGAAAGATCACACACTGAGCTCCAAATCACCATTCAGTCCAAACCATAAAGCACTTGTAATTCCTTGGTGCTTATCATCCATTGCTGCAATTGTTAGTTCACAAACAAGGAAACAAAGTGCAAAGCACTTGTCTCACAACATAACAAGCATATGACTAACAATGCACATAAAAAGAAAAATTAATTTCCTTGTGGCACCCAAGCCATAACAGACTTAGGCTTGCCTCTTGCATCAATATAATTAAATCTTTTTAAAACAGTTGGAGTACCATTAGATTGTAGTGGTCTCCAAACCCATGATGCAGATGCATTAATACCACATCCCAATTTTCCCTTAGCAGTGTTTTTAAAACTGTCAGTATTAACTGCTTTCCTAACAGTATTAACTGATGGGTTTGCAGGTTAAACCTTAGTTTTCCAAAATTGTTTGTTTACAACTGCTATGTTGTTAAAGGGCCTTTTAACAGTTGTTGGTGCTGATTTAAAAAGAGTTTTTGCACCTTGAACTGTTGGTCTTGGGTAAAGAGTCTTATTAGGTCTGGCATTATGAATTTCTGGCCTAGCAGTATGAACTGCTGGTCTAGCAGTATGAACTGCTCTTGGATCATACCTTAAAAGAACTGATCTAGGTATCATTCTAGTATTTGTTGGGTGAGTAGGATGTTTTACTGAGTTCACCCTAGGACTTAAATACCTAGTTACCCTATTGTTGCAATAAAATGCAAGATGGTCAAAGCTACCACATGTGAAACAAGCTTTCCTAACACAGACAAAGTCATCACCTATTTGGTGAGACTTGAGGTTGTTCCAATTCCGTTGGTTACCACTGGGCTTGTTTGTGGTTCTATACATTTCAGCATGCCTAACTTTTGGTTTAAATGGTTTGGCATTTGATCTAAGCCTAACAGTCTCAGGTTTGACCACTTTGGGAACTTTTGGTTCTTCCACTTTAACACTAAAAGGCTTAACCACAGCCTGATCATCCTCATCATCAGAAGTCCAGTCTTCTATGGTTGGAGCATCTGAGTCCTTAGCTGAGGACACCTTATCCTCAGAAAGTAAGGCATCACTTGCACTCTCATACACAGGTTTATCAACTACATTCTCTTTAGGTTGAGGACCATATTTAAGCTCAGGTAGTTGAAATTCAGGGAGTCCTGTGTGTTCTAGGTCTATGCCTGGGGGTGTTGGAATTCCCCTATAAGGAGGTGGAACAGACTTATACCCTAGGCTTGACTTAGCTTTGTTTAAGATTTGACATTCAATGATCTTTTGAACACCTTTTGATGTTTATTCTAGTATGTCTACACTCATTTGAATGTTCTCCTTGGCTTTCTTAACCTATTCCAGTTCATGTTTCAACACACTAATTTCATTTTCTCTAAACATTAAGTCTCTCTTAAGTATAATCATATCATCAGCAAACTTAGACTCATTACCTTTATAATGAAAAAATTTTCTTCTAACACAGCTAAAGCCCTTTTATGATTTGCTAAATTAAAACTGGTTTGGGTTGTCTCTATTCTTTGTTCATCATATCTTTTCTTAAGAGTTTCTAGATCTTTTAATGCATCACAAGATTTAGAACACTTAGAAACTTGTACCTCAGAGTCTGAAAATGCCATGAGAGCCATCTCTGAAGATGCTTGTGCTTCCTCCTCTGCAATGTAGCTCCAGTCAAATCCTAAGCCATCAATGGCAACCATAGCCTTTGAGCTTGAGTCTGTAACCTCCACAAATCTTTATTTGTTTCCAAAGCCTCTGTTCTTGTCATCTTGTAGTCATGGCAATCTGCACTTCCTTGAATAATGACCTTTCTTATGGTAATTATAACATTCAATCTTTGACTTGTCATACCCAGCAACATCATTGCTGTTAATGATTATCTTCTTGCCTGTCTTCTTCAAGAATCACTTAGCCCTCATGCTAAGAAGAGAGAGTTGCCACTTGATACCCATCTCTTCAATGTCATCTTCATCAATCTCTTGAAGGTCTGCATGAGTTAGCATACTTCCATTGTGCTGAGTAGTCAGAAATGCACAATAAGTATTCTCATCCAAGAGTCCATTAGTACTGCTTAAGGTACTAGCAGTACCAATATTTGAATTAGCAGTACCAACTGCTCCAGTAACTTGCACTTCTTCCACTTGGCTTGAAGTACTGGGAGTTGACACAAAAGCCAAATTTCCAGAGCTTGAGCTTGTACCAGCAACCTTCTTAATATCTTGCTCCACTATCTTGAAATTGCTATACAAGTCCATCAGACTCATAGAATCTATGTCTGGCTTGTTCTTCCAGACAACTACATGCATAGCCCATTCAGATGGTAAACTTCTTAGGAATTTTGAGTTGAGATCTTCCTGAGGTATCTCAATTCCTAGAACAGCAAGTTGACTCACTAGCTTTTGAAGCCTGTTAAACATATGATCTAGTGACTCATTGCTTGTAGCTGAAAAGTTCTCAAATTGTTGCTTGAGTAATGTATTCTGAGTTTTCTTGGTGGCTTCATTCCCACCATATCTGGCAACAATGGCTTTAAACAGAGTCTTGGCACACTTGAATTTACTGAAGTTTAGTAATTGATCATTAGGAATGGTCACTAGTAGCAAGCTTCTTGCTTTTAGATCATTCTTGTGTTGTGCCTTTTCTTCACTAGTAGTTGGCTTTGTCTGCACCGTTGTTTCATTCTTACCTTCAACAACAGTCGTTGTGGTTGTGGGCTTAAAGGAATTACCTTCTTCTATGATCTCCCAAAGTGCATAATCCTGCACTTGAAAAAATTGCTCAATTCTTAATCGTCACATATCGAACTCATTGGATTTAAGCATTGGTAGCTTAGCAGCAATGTTGGTAGAAGATGTTGTCTCCATGTCCATCCTTTCTTCTAAATCAAAAAGTATCAACCTGGCTCTTATACCACTTGACCGGATCTTAACACACTCCTTGAGTTAGATAGATACTTTGAATAATGTTAACTAGCACGCGGAATTTACTAGCAAACACTTAGAAGATTTTGTATGTATGTATGAAATAGTAACTATGAATGAAACAAATTACTTCAACGATTCAATATTATTAATTCAATAATACGAGTGATCTTCTATCACTAGGGTTCACAACCTTGAATCTTAACAAAACAATACCTCTAGATACGTATTCTCTATACCTTTTATAAACTTTAACCTAGGCAATCCTTTTATAGACCAAGGATTCCTGTACAAGATAACTATAATCTATTCCAATAGGATATACACAAAATCCTTTATATAATTATCTACTACACGTTTACAAAAATCATAAGCAGTACTAACTTTCTAATGCAAACTAACTGACTTTGTACTGCCAGTGTTGTCTTCAATCTCTTCAGCAGTACCAACTTATATACTAACAGTTCCAACTGTTATGTTTAATTCCCAACAGGGGAGTATTGACCAAGGGGGAGCTAATCAAGCACTCAAAATCCATGCATCAATATACTTGGCACCCTAACTAGGGGGAGTATTGACCAAGGGCTTACACTACATTCCGCTATACTTTTCTTCCTTTTTGTTTCGACAAAAATGGGGAGATAATATTAAACTCAAACATCACACATTTTATACTATTTAAAATGGCTAAATTGATTTTAAAAGTTGCATAAAACTAGTTTAATCTATATTTTTAAAGACTTGCACTTTATTTATCTTATTGCTTAAAAATAAACTTTATGTTTTGTCCTCAACAAAAAGGGGGAGATTGTTAATACAAATATCGTCTAAAAAACGTTATTTATATTTTACGATCTTTGCTATATTTGTTTAATGACAATTATAAACTTTATTTTTAGCAAAACATAAATATAGTTAAGTCTTTTACATATATAGTCACAAGTCTTTCATAAACACAAAATATCATCTAACTAGTATATACATGTTACATACTCACTTTCATATACATTTTACAAGTTACATTCATATACATTTTCGCAAAAAGTACATCCCGAACTGACCATCACTAAGGTCTAGACTGTGGAACCAAAACGGTAGTCTTGGTCAAAACTACGGATCCATGATAAGGTTTAATTTTACGAACCAAAAGGTAGATCCAGGACTGAAACCTTGATCCACTCTAAGGACTACAATTTCGAACCAAAAGATGGATCCAAGACTAAAATCTTGATCCACACTAAGGACTACAATTTCGAACCCAAAGGTGAATCCAAGACTGAAATCTTGATCCACACTAAGGACTACAATGTCTAACCAAAAGGTGGATCCAAGACTGAAAATTATTCTTTAAAATTTGACGGGTTATGAATAAAACTCATTTTGACCCATTGACACCCCAAACCACTTAAACCACTTCATTGACTCACCATACCTAACCAACATACATAATTTAACGTACCAAACTTGTTCCACACACTCATGACCCGTTCACATCTCAAAATGGGTAAAAACCCGTTTATGCCAAACACCCCTTAAAACTCATTTTCACTATCCACTTTTTACTCAATACACATAACCACAACATATCCATTTGAAGGCATACATTACTTGACATTTCTAATATGTTTACAAGGTGTTGGTACAAAGTATTGACCCATAGCTTCCCAAAATGGGTAAGATTGGCTAGTTGCCAAACATCCCTCTAATTAACACCTTAACTACAAACCATAAAGACTTCATGACATATATACGTACTTAACCCATGACTTAAACATGAACAAGGACCATGAATGACCCAAGACCGTTAATTGACAAAATGACCATATAGGTTGAAATATACCAAAACACGAAATGACACTTCGAGGCTTCCAACTTCAACACGCTTGGTCCAAAAGGTTATGGTCTTCTAGTTACCTTCTAACTACGCTACCCTTCCTTCCAAAGTTACCAACTAAGCTAAATCCTTACCTTTACTTCCTCCACTTGTACCTACAAAACCATCATTAACTATAACCGTAAGCGAAACGCTTAGTAAGTATATAGAGCATAACTATCAATACATTATGAGATTGGTGATTAACACCAATCTTAACATTATCATTACTCACCTTGATCAAGCAAGTAATTATATAACATTTTCATATCAAGCATTGGATCCAAGCTATCTAACATTAACAAGCTCCATAACAAAACACATTAACACATCATAACATTAGCATGAACATCATTAACAAGTTATACTATATACTTACCTTTATCCTTAATAGCTTCCTACTTGGACTTGATGAGGCTCTACAATTGCTTCCTATTACAAGGTTAGCTTCAATTAGAGACTAATTAGCTAGGGAAATCATCAATTCACAACCATTATCCACAATACTCAAATCCCACCTCATGAACCCTAATTTCTATATTTGTGAAAAAGACTTACTTGATGAAGAGATAACAATTAAGGTATCTCTAGTGTTTCTTGACCACCTCTTGACAATCAAAATGAGCTAAGATGATCACTTGAAGTCTTCCATCCCTTTTTCTTGCTAAATGTCGACCCAACTAGAACTCTCCAACCATTTCTAGATTTTTCTAAAGATAGGCTATTTAATCATGTGTGGATATAAGTTTGGTCAATTGGCAAGGTCAGTCCCTCTAATTCTCATTTCCTTTATTTAACCCACAACACTTATTATTCATTAACTATATGCGCTAAAGATTATATACATAAATATCTCTTAGACTATAAGGCATAAAACGTTACCTTTCCGGGGTTCGGGTGTAATAATTCTTCCCCCCTTAAATAGGATTTCGTCCTCGAAATCTAATCTTGGAATAGATGAGGATACTGGTTCCTCATCTTCTCTTCCGTCTCCCACCTAATACTTGAGCCTTTCCAATGCTTCCATTGGACTTTTACTAACGGGATCTCCTTATTCCTTAGTTGTCTCACTTTCCTTCCTAATATGGCTTCCTGTTCATCCTCTTGAGATAGTAACTTCGGATCAAATTCAATGTCGTTTAAAGTAACCACACTCGTTTTGTCCGCCAAACACTTCCTTAAGTATGACACATGAAAGGTATTGTGAATACCTCTAATTTCTTCGGGCAATTCCAACACATATGCTACCTCGCCTACTCGCTTCAAGATTTTGAATGGACCTATAAATCGTGGACTTAGTTTCCCTTTGTTTTTGAACCTAAAAATGCCTTTCCACAGGGAAACTTTTAGCATGAAAAAATCACCCACTTCGAATTCGATTGGTCTTCTTCGATTATCGGCATAGCTTTTCCACCTATCTTGCGCCGCTTTAAGTCTTGCTCGAATCATCTCAATCTTTTCCGTTGTCACTAAGACTACATCCGTGCTTGCCAATTCCCTTCTTCCGACTTCCTCCCAACACACGGGTGTCCTACACCTTCTACCATAGAGCATTTCATAGGGCGGCATATCTATACTCGCGTGATAACTATTATTATAGGCGAATTCAACTAGAGGTAAATGATCGTCCCAATTTCCTCCAAAGTCAATCATACAAGCTCGCAATCTAAGGTTTGAATCGTCCTCTCGCTTTGCCCGTCGGTTTGAGGATGTAAAGCCGTGCTCATATGAAGTTTCGTACCTAGCTCTTCTTGGAAATTTTGCCAAAAGTTTGAAGTAAAACGCCCGTCTCTATCGGAGACAATAGAAATGGGCACTCCATGACGAGCGACAATCTCGTTGACATAGATCTTAGCTAACTGGTGAACGGCCATATTCTCTCTAATCGGAATGAAATGAGCACTCTTGGTTAGACGATCTACTATGACCCAAATTGTATCGTTCTTCTTTTTCGTCCTAGGCAACTTCGTAATGAAATCCATCGTGATCTTTTCCCACTTCCAAACCGGAATGTCTAAAGGTTGAACTTTTCCATACGGCTTTTGGTGCTCGACTTTAACTTTTAAACAAGTTAGACATCTCTCAACATACTTTACACAATCCCTTTTCATACCCGGCCACCAATAGTTCTTCTTCAAATCACGGTACATCTTTGTAGCTCCCGGATGAATAGAATACTTCGACTTGTGTGCTTCCTCTAGGATCAATTCTTTGATATCGCTTCGAAAAGGAATATAAACCCTTCCATACCGTGTCTTAATCCCTCGACTATCTTCTTCAAGATGCGGAATGTGAGAAGTAATACGTTCACCATATCTATTTTCCTCTTTCAGTGCTTCCTCCTGAGCTAACTTGATTTTATCAAAAAGGTTGGACGTATGACGAACTCAAATAAGTACATTTTATTACTATCATTTATCCTATTAATTTGACTTGTTTTACTATATTATTTATGAGGATTGATACTTAATCGTTTACTTTTGTAATTCTCAGTTGAAAACAAGCATTTGGTGAAACTTGGCGATTTTGGACTAATTATGGAGCAAAACATGCATAAAGTGAAGAGTCTACTGAAATGGACAAGATCAAGTCAAATCTGCTCCAGATGCGCCGCATCTCACTCATGACATGCGCCGCATCGCTATCAAGATCTCACCAAATACGATCCAAGATTCAAGAGGACATGCGCCGCATCCAAAGACGAAGATACGCCGCATCTTCTGGCGGTGTACGAATATTCCTGAATATTATAATCTTGGACCCCACGCGAAGTTAAGTACATGCGCCGCATCTACTTGCTGGATGCGCCGCATCCTACCCTCAGACGGTAACTATAAATACCCCAAAGACCAGACGAATTGAAAGGAGATATATATTATATACGAGACCGAAGACCAAAAACCCTAGGACGAATTCAGTCAAGGCAGCAGCACAAGACACACTCAAATCAAGGATACAAGAGCTGTAAGAAGGTGCTGCATGTGTTTAATTCATTAAGTAGTTTTGTTTTATTGTGTTAGCAAACTTTAATTCATCAGGATTGATGGCTTGTGTAATGTGACAACGGAAAGATTGCACTCCCTTAAAACTGCTTTCCCATCAATTAAAGTTTATATGTTGATGTCTTTGGTTACTACTTATTAGTGCATTGATAACCTCTGTGTTTATTAGTGGCCTGCGCATTTGACTGCGGAAAATAATGTGGCTCCCACGGTTGTTACTAAATTGATCACTTAGGAATAACTTTTAGACATAAGTAATCATTAAGGGTTTACTCGCCGATAAGAATAGGACCAACGAGAAAGGGTTAACTACATACACTTCATATAAAGCTATCAATAAAACAAGTGACAAACTACTTAATCATAAGGACAGATCTTCTTATTGTCTCGAGTATTTATCTGTGTACGTGTGTGCTACTTGCTGATTCGTACCTATTGGTTTAGTTAATTATTTAATTGCAACCAAATCGTGCCAGTCTCTCAGGCTGAAACCCCCTTGCGTTAGAATATTAAAATACTGATTAGAATAACTAGATAATACATTCCACTCTTAGTGATCGACACTCTACTTACCATTATATTCATACTGACCGGGTACACTGCTCGTTAAGTGTGTGTGTTATTGATAAGTCGGCTAAATATAAATTTAAAACTTGAGTAGGCATTAAAACTGCTAAACCGCAACGACACATCACGCGCATCAACGTAACAATCATCCGCAACGAATGAATCTTAGTAACTTCGTTTCGATCCTTGCGACTCAAAGCATCCGCCACAACGTTCGCTTTACCGGGGTGGTAGCGAATTTCACAATCATAGTCCTTCAACAAGTCTAACCATCTTCGTTGCCTCATGTTCGGATCTTTCTTTTCAAGAAAGTATTGAAGGCTTCTATGATCAGTGTAAATTACAAACTTGACACCATACAAATAATGCCTCCAAAGTTTTAGAGCAAAAACCACAGCCGCGAACTCAAGATCGTGGGTGGCATAATTTTCTTCATGCTTTTTTAGTTTTCTCGAGGCATAAGCAATCACCTTACCCATTTGCATAAGAACACATCCAAGACCGGAATAAGACGCGTCGCTGTAAACCACCATATCTTCAGTTCCTTCTGGCAACACTAGAATTGGTGCTTCACATAACTTCTTCCGTAGAGTACGAAAAGCTTCATCCTGTTCTTCGCCCCACTCAAATGTAGCGTTCTTCTTAGTGAGTTTTGTTAGCGATGATGCGATTTTAGAGAAGTCTTGTATAAACCTATGGTAATATCCCGCAAGGCCAAGAAAACTTCGAATCTCTCCAACATTCTTTGGTGCATGCCACTTCATTACAGCTTCTACCTTTGAGGGATCAACTTTAATACCGTCGGAATTTACAACATGACCGAGGAATTAAACTTCTTGTAACCAAAATTCACATTTTGAGAACTTAGCGTACAATCTTTCCTTTCTCAACGTCTCGAGAATCTCCCGAAGATGCATTTCATGCTCTTCCCTGCTCTTCGAATAAATAAGAATATCGTCAATGAACACTATAGCGGATTTATCCAACATCGGTCTACATACACGGTTCATGAGATCCATGAAAACCGCAGGCGCGTTCGTGAGACCAAAGGGCATAACCGTAAACTCATAGTTCCCATATCAGGTCCTAAAGGCCGTCTTAGGAATGTCTTCTTCTCGAACCTTCAATTGATGATAACCCGATCGAAGATCGATCTTTGAAAACCACCTTGCACCTTGAAGCTGATCAAAGAGGTCATCGATTCTTGGTAACAGATACACATTTTTTACCGTGAACTTGTTCAATTCACGGTAGTCAATGCACATTCTCATACTACCATCTTTCTTCTTAACAAACAATATCAGAGCTCCCCATGGCGAACTACTAGGACGGATAAAACCTTTGTCGAGCAATTCCTAAAGCTGACTTATTAACTCTTTCATTTCGGACGGAGCAAGGCGATAAGGAGTTTTGGCAATAGGATTAGCACCCGGAACAAGATCAATACGGAATTCTACTTGCCTCTCGGGGGAATACCCGGCAAGTCTTCCGGAAAGACGTCACAAAATTAAATTTACAACCGGAACATCGTCGATACTTCTCTTTTCAAAGTTCGTATCTACTACGTGAGCCATGAAGGCATAACAACCATGCGATAAATGACTCATAGCCTTCATCACGGAGCATAACTTTAGTTCACCCTTTCTTTTATCACCATAAATAATCATTTCTCGACCGCTAGGATTCACAACCCGGATGATCTTTTGGCTACAAAGGATGGCCGCATTATATTTGTCAAGCCAATCTATGCCAACAATAATATCAAATTCCCCGAGCATTATGGGAATTTAGTCAGTCTTAAAGTCATTATCATCAATCTCTATCTCTACGTCTCGATATACATTGGATACCACAACAATTTTACTATCGGCTATTTCGACTTCGAGGGGTATCGAAAGTTTAGCTGGTGGGGTGGTTAAATGCTTACAAAAATCATAAGATACGAAGGACACACTAGCACCCGAATCATACAAAACTCGGGCGGGTACGGAATTAACAAGATGAATACCAGTGATGACATCGGAACCCGACTTGGCTTCTTCGGCACTCATTTGATAAACTCGAGCCTTTGGTTTTGGAACTTCTACCTTTTCTTCTTTGACGGTTCTTAATGGTTTTGCTTCAATTGCCCTAGAGCTTAGGCAATCCTTCAACCTATGCCTTATTTCGTTACACTCGTAGCATACTATCATTGGTTTGGTGCAATCTTTGCTTTGATGGTCTAGAGCTCCACACTTGTAGCAACCCGGCATATTACGCCTACATTTTCCAAGATGAAACTTGTTACACTTCGGACATGCCACCTTAGCCTTGGTTCCCACACTTTTCTTGCCATGTTCAAACTTAGTTTTCTTCCCATCTCGATCTCCAAACTCTTGCTTCCTCTTGGGTTCCTTAGCCTCTTTCTCCTTCCTCCTTAGTAAGTCCGCTTCTCTCACACGAGCTCTACTCAAAAGGTATTCCAAAGTAGTACATTTAAACGGAGAGATCACATCACGAATATCATCCTTGAGCATCCTTTGAAATTTGTCGACTTTAAGCTTCTCATTACCATGGTATTCGGGACAATACGGAACCATGTCATTGAACTTTCTCCACAACTCATTCACGGTCTCATTGGTTTGAGTGAGAGATTGGAATTTCTCACAGATCTTGTTAATCTCTTCGGCCGGAGCATATTCGGCACTAAACAACTCCTTAAATTCCTTCCAAGTACATACTTCGGCCCAAGGTTCACTCTTCTCACACACCTTCCCTTCCCACAAAGTCTTAGCATTATCGCGAAGAAAGTTAGTAGCATAGATAACCTTCTTCCTTTCCTCACATCCACTAGTTCGGAAAGCACCCTCCACAGCCGTAATCCATCTATTACTAACAATCGGGTCGAGGACACCAGTAAACCGTGGTACATCATAAGCCGTGAAGACACGGTAAGTAGCTTTGTCACTCTTGGGTTCTTTTGCTATTCCACATTCCTTCTTGAATTCTTGAAATTCTTCTTTCATCAAACCCCGAAGATTTTGCGTTGTCTGATTAACATAGAAGGGCATTGCTTGCTTAATAGCCTTACCCACTCTTTTTGCCAACATTGAGTCTAGGGCTTTTGTTTCCTCTTCCGTGAAACCTCTAAAGTTAAGGCCTCCGGAGCTAGAAGAGGAAGAACTTTCATTGTTTTTGTCATCATTACCCGCATCACTTGCCGAAGATTCGGCATGTTTGGAAGCTGTGGCTTTCGCGACTTCTTTCGGGTGAGGGGTTTCCATTTCTTCTTCTTACTGAAAAAATAGCAAGTCACAATATCAAGTACCATCATATACATAGCTGATGCATGAATGACATTTCTATCCTTACACTAACACCCTAGCTTGTCACCCATGTATGATCTAAATGATTTCAACTTCACATATGTTCCATATTTTTATCACTACGGTGGCCAGGCGTAGTCATAAAAATATTTAACATATGTTTCCTCAAAATCATCCAAACAATACACAAATAACAAACACTAGTTCTAAACGCACCTACACAAGGCCTAAGTCTAGGAAATCCTAAAGCGAGATCCTAAATCTCTTAGACTGAAGCTCTGATACCAAGTTGTAACACCCCATGACCAAACATGACTACAAACGTGAAAATTTTTCGCAAAAAGTACATCCTGAACTGACCCTCACTAAGGTCTAGATTGTGGAACCAAAACGGTGATCCTGGTCAAAACTATGGATCCATGATAAGGTTTAATTTTACGAACCAAAAGGTAGATCCAGGACTGAAACCTTGATCCACTCTAAGGTCTACAATTTCGAACCAAAAGGTGGATCCAAGACTGAAATCTTGATCCACACTAAGGACTACAATTTCGAACCAAAAGGTGGATCCAAGACTGAAATCTTGATCCACACTAAGGACTACAATTTCGAACCAAAAGGTGGATCCAAGACTGAAATCTTGATCCACACTAAGGACTACAATTTCGAACCAAAAGGTGGATCCAAGACTGAAAATTATTCTTTAAAATTTGACGGGTTATGCATAAAACTCATTTTGACCCATTGACACCCCAAACCACTTAAACCACTTCATTGACTCACCATACCTAACCAACATACATAATTTAACATACCAAACTTGTTCCACACACTCATGACCCGTTCACATCTCAAAATGGGTAAAAACCCGCTTATGCCAAACACCCCTTAAAACTCATTTTCACTACCCACTTTTTACTCAATACGCATAACCACAACATATCCATTTGAAGGCATACATTACTTGACATTTATAATATATTGACAAGGTGTTGGTACAAAGTATTGACCCGTAGCTTCCCAAAATGGGTAAGATTGGCTAGTTGCCAAACATCCCTCTAATTACCACCTTAACTACAAACCATAAAGACTTCATGACATATATAGGTACTTGACCCAGGACTTAAACATGAACAAGGACCATGAATGACCCAAGACCGTTAATTGACAAAATGACCATATAGGTTGAAATATACCAAAACACAAAATGACACTTCGGGGCTTCCAACTTCAACACGCTTGGTCCAAAAGGTTATGGTCTTCTAGTTACCTTCTAACTACGCTACCCTTCCTTCCAAAGTTACCAACTAAGCTAAATCCTTACCTATACTTCCTCCACTTGTACCTACAAAACCATCATTAACTATAACTGTAAGCGAAACGCTTAGTAAGTATATAGAGCATAACTATCAATACATTATGAGATTGGTGATTAACACAATCTTAACATTACCATGGAGCATAACAATATATCATTACTCACCTTGATCAAGCAAGTAATTATATAACATTTTCATATCAAGCATTGGATCCAAGCTATCTAACATTAACAAGCTCTATAACAAAACACATTAACACATCATAACATTAGCATGAACATCATTAATAAGTTATACTATATACTTACCTTTATCCTTAATAGCTTCCTACTTGGACTTGATGAGGCTCTACAATTGCTTCCTATTACAAGGTTAGCTTCAATTAGTGACTAATTAGCTAGGGAAATCATCAATTCACAACCATTATCCACAATACTCAAATCCCACCTCATGAACCCTAATTTCTACATTTGGGGAAAATACTTACTTGATGAAGAGATAACAATTAAGGTATCTCTAGTGTTTCTTGACCACCTCTTGACAATCAAAATGAGCTAAGATGATCACTTGAAGTCTTCCCTCCCTTTTTCTTGCTAAATGTCGACCCAACTAGAACTCTCCAACCATTTCCATATTTTTCTAAAGATAGGCTATTTAATCATGTGTGGGTATAAGTTTTGTCAATTGGCAAGGTCATTCCCTCTAATTCTCATTTCCTTTATTTAACCCACAACACTTATTATTCATTAACTATATGCGCTAAAGATTATATACATAAATATCTCTTAGACTATAAGGCATCAAACGTTACCTTTTCGGGGTTCGGGTATAATAATTTTAACCTTAAAATTGAAATGTATCATGACATCATGGCATGCATCACTTTGAAATCCTTAGGAGATTTTGAAGATCATATGAATATCTTGTTTAGATCTTTACACAATGAAAAGATATGGAAATATCTTGGTTAGATTTGGTTAAGATTCAGGAAGATACTCTGTCAGGTTCCCACGAAACCAAACAGGTACAAGGACGGATCCCTCATTTTGGATCCGTCCCATCCGTGGCTTGTTAAGGCAGTTGGCCTATAAATAGAAAGCCACACATTCATGTTTTCTCATCACTCATAAGCATAAACAACATTATACATTCTTTCATTCATATCTAACTCATTCATATTTCATATTTCATATTTCATTGAGCTTCTTTGTAGCAAGAAGATCAAAGCATCACAAGCTTCAACAAAGCGTTGCAAGACTTGTTAGATTAGTCACTGTGTGAATTGTTGTTATTCACACATCATTGTTTGTACCAAACAATCATAAAACCTCTATAGTGATAGGTTAGTATTTTAGTCCTCAAAATACATAGAGTAACGGGAGTAGTTGTACCCTTGTAAAAGAACTCGGTATTTAGCTTTGTACCGGAAAAAGTGTAAGCGACGTTTGTAAAGGTTTTCTCCGCCGAGAAGGGAGCTTGTTTCTTAGTGAAGAAAAACTCTCGAGTTAGAGACTCGAGGAGTGGAGTAGGGCAAGGAAGAGAGTCCTTGTAGACCGAACCCCTATAAACAATCGTGTTGTGGTTTGATCTTTTCTTTCTTTACTTGCATGTTATTTATTGTTTGTTATTTGCATTAGTTGAAATCACACTAAGTATTCAAAGCAAATAAATTTTAAAAATGGTAAAACTATTCAACCCCCTTTCTAGTTTTCCACAATCATCATATCACAATATACATACGAACCAAAATCCAGAAGCTATGAGCCGTATACCGTTCGTAGGTCTTGAATCTCAACCCGAATAACTAATGAAGAACAAAGAGAGTGTAGGCTTCAAGGTCTCTTAGTTTTGTTGTTGTTGTGTCTTTAGTTTTGTTGATGGTCTTTAAACGAACCAGAGAAAGAAAGTAACACTCTTGTTATTCTTCTTTCTTTATGTTCGAAAAAAAGAAGAATGTGAACTTCTTATAGATCGATGATGATGCATATCTTTCATTTGCTTGACCTTTGATGGTCTTGATTTATCTTTGAATGGCACGAAAGAATGAAGGCTGAGATCTATTTAATTATGTTTCCGTGTAAATTGTGAACCCAGTTGTAAGAAATTCGGTTCTTGGTGCTTAAAACCGAAACCGACCCGATTAAAATCGAGAAAAACCGGACTGACCCGAGTCCCATTCGGTTCGGTTTCGGGCTAGTATTTTCACACTTTTTGGTTTCGGCCTGGGTCGGTTCGGGTCGGGTCGGTATTCGGCCCGATGCTCAGCCCTAATGTACAGTTCCATCTTACCCAATGGCCTTATTACCTCCCCGAAAAACCCTACCAACGGTGTTTGAGTTTCTCTTATCCTGGCTTTGATTGATGGACTCAGATTCTCAAAACAGTGTACGTACATTACTTCTGCCGACGCTCGTTCGTCAACATAGACCCTTCGAACCAAATATCCTTCCACTTCAGCTTCTACTATGAGGGTTTCATCAGATAAATCCCCCGGTAGCACCGGAGGAAATTTTATTGGTACGTTCATCCAACTCTCCTCCTGAACTCTTGATTTCTTTTTTCGCTCTCAGGTTCATCCCCTAACCATGTTAATCCCCTTTCCTTTGCCGAAACCATTTCCTTTTGAGGGTCCTTTCCCTCTTTTCTTGACGTCCTTAAGGAGATGGTCCAACTTTCCTGACTCAAGAGCCAACTCAAGTTGTCTTTTTAGTTGATAGCAGTCATTCGTGTAATGCCCTTTCTCCCCGTGACAATAACAATATATATCTATGTTTTCTTTCTTCGGTGCTCCAACCAAAGGAGGAGGCAAAGGGAGATTAAATTGGTGCTCCGTTGCCAATATTTCCTTCGATGGCTTGTTCAGTGAATTTAAAGTTGGTCAAGGAGTTTCATTTCTGGGGGTGTCATTTCGGAGGTAATCATTTCTAGGTGCAACGTATGGGGAGTACTTCTCCCTTGATGGGTAATCACAGTGAAGCTCGTTCCTTCATCGATCTCCTCTATACATGACCCTTTGGGGTCTATCACTCCGAGTGGCTTGATGCAGGCCTTTTTTGTATGAATCAAATGTCTCTCTCTTTGGCAGCTCCGTACAGTTGTATGCTTCTTCAAACCAGACAAAGTCATCCACCCTCATAATCATCTGTTTCACCGTATGAGGTACCTGGTCGGAGAACCTCATGACCAGCTCCCGGCACTTGTGTGCATTCGTAAAAGATGAGATTTGTATGACTTCCGGGATAGCGAGGATATAACTGGTCTCCTCAGTCCAACGTTCCTTGAACACTTGCAAGGTTTCATTTGCCTTTCGGATGATTTTTGAAATTTTGGTAGGGTCTTTAAAATAGTTCTTCCGTAGAGCGAACCTTGTCATGAACCTTTCCTGAAGGTCCGCCCAATTATCGATACAACCGGGAGGCAAACGATCAAACCATCCCCTAGCCAAACCATCCAATGTCTGTTGGAACATCCTACACCACACTGTCATCTGCCACTCTTCAGAGTTTGCGGCTCTGACGAATCTATTGATGCGATCATCTGGATCCGTGGATCCATTATATATTTTCAAGTTCGATGGCATTATGTGTGTTCGGAGCTGAGAACTCAATGATTCTTTCCGTGAATGGTGACCCCAAGGATTCTTTGAAAGGTTTTTTTGAGGTTATCTTCCGTCGACCCTCTGTCCCCACTGTCATTCTTCCCGGTTGTTGTGAATAGAGCATCATTATTGAAATCTAAGCGTAGCGGATTGGTCGCACTACCACTTTGTTCGTTGTGTTCTTTTATAAGAGCCCGAAGATAAGACATGTGGATTTAGATGAGTTCTTGTGTACTAGGTGAGTTTGAGTGTTACCTCCACTCCCTCCACCTTGGCTGAGAGGATTTAATGGATCATTATCTGAGGTAAGACCCACCATTCTAATATTCTGTTAGATTGAATAATGGGTCCCACGATGATGCCAATTTTTTGAAGCAAATAATTGTTTTTCGGTTTAAAGCACGCGTAGGTTCCCTCGGACTTGAGTAATGACGTCCTTCGAGCACCTACACAAAGGATAAAAACACGTTAGCCTCGCCTTGGGTTTGACCCCAAGACCAAGCTCCAATGTGAGAGTAAGTATGAGTACATACCGAATGGTTAAGTCATAAATGTGAGAGTAAATGCGTGAAATCAGGTAATTATGCATTGAATTTGTTTGAGGTATTTATACTACCCTAAGCACAGTACCTAAAAACATAGGGATGGAGCGAGCCGAGCTACACCTAGCCTATGTGCTAGGTGTTAAGTCACGTAGGGGATAATATCCCTTAATATCTGGGCTCGCGGCACATGCATGGTTCTTGGAATGGACTGCTGGATAAAAGGATCTCCTGGGTAAAAGAGTGATCCTCTTCTGTTATTACCATCCAACATGTGTTCCTTTGGACGTGTGGATGCAATGATCGTCTGGCACGTGTCTTCCGTACATATACACCAAAAGCGGCCTATAATTACAAATGGGATTTACACCAAATTCTAGTTGTTGCACAATACCCTAATCATTGCTTTTGCTCTCTTCCTGGCCGTCGACTTCAAGCACACACACAAACATATTCGTGTGTTTGTGTGACACATAATTTGATCATGTGTTCTTGATTTGATCTTGTGCTTTGTGACGTGTTCTTGATTTGATCAATACCTCTTTAAAGATAAGATCTGTTGTAATTTCTCCTAGCAGACGAAGGAAGTTGCTTGAGTGTTAGTGTGGACTAACTATGCGTTATATCTACTTTGATCTGGAGTTTATGGAAGGTGATTAGTTCATCATTATGAGACAATGATCATTATGGTTTGTGACTACCGTTCGTGGTTCCTATGATGAAGATGGTGATCAAGATCTACAACTGTTCGTGCTTGCTGGTTTGCATCAGGTATGTAATCTACTGTTTGTACACGATTAATTAAATATTGGTGTATATAGGTTCATAGGAGAAAAACCTTTTGTGTAAACTTGATTTTAATTAAGTCTTCCACTGTGCAACTTGATCTGATCAATTGCATGTTTAATAATCAAATAAAATCTTAAAATTACCATATGTTACACTACATTTTCCTACAGTAAGATAGCGGGGGTTGACTCGAGTTCATGTTTTGGTACACAATTCTAAGGCCCACCATAATACTCGCAACAAGAAGTCGATCAGTTTTTGAGGCAACAAGCTCTAAGGCAACACAATGAAACTATGGAAGCTAGAAGAGAGGTCGAAAAAACACAATCCCAACTCGATCAAATGGTGGATTTCTTGAGCTCTCAACCAGGTTTGTCCAGCTTATCGACTATGTTTCCTCCCTCGGGCGGGAAGGATGAAAATAATGATGATGATGGTGATGGGGCGCAAGGATGATCGTTATGTGGTTATGGTTGTGGATATTTGTGGTTGTGGATAGTTGTTTGGACAATGTTTATGTGTTTGTGGTTGGGATCTGTAAGATCCCTCGAAAAACCCTTGTAATCAATCTCAATGATTAATGATAATCCCGTATTGTCGTTTACTAACACCTATTTTTGCTAGAAATTTAAACTTTCCATTATTGTTGTTAATAGCAATGCTTTATATATATATTGAACACACCGACACTAGAGATAATATTTCCGACGCAACAACACGTTTACACAACGACAAGTGATCATATTCATCTAGTTAATACACCACACTTAACAAAAGTTAACATTTCCAAATACACCTAACCAAGAACTTAACTAAAAACACTAATCCTAAGTCCTAACTCTACACAAATTACCAACCGGTTGGACCCTTAATAGTTCGGCCCACATACTCCACTTAACCCATCGAATCCCACACAAACCCAACTGAAGTTTCACAGCCCAATCATCACAAGGCTTATTTCATTTTATTTCCTTCCTTTGCTCTTAACAACCGCTCGCTACCCACTTCCAAAAACCCGACCTTATTATTAATATCGAACATGACTTTCGTTATACATTCAAATGCACCACTTAATTAACTGCTGTGACACAAAAACCCAGCTAGAGATATCAAGTATTAGCACAATGATGAAACTTGTTTTGGTTGTCCCAATTCGAACCAAGCATATCACTAAAGACCTCGACACAAAACGTTATCATACTCCAACAATTCCCACAACCTACTAACTATATTACCAAGTAAATGTGATACTCCATATGCAAAATAAACAAGAAACATGAATTGTAACTAAGCCACTCAAACTTGTGATAATATGTATAAGAACCGAATGAAGCAAGAAACATACAAGAAATAGCAGCCAAAATCACAACTACTCACACACGTTTCACACTCAAACTAGCATATCAACATACAAGTGTCCCCTATACACAGTGCTCCCAATCATTTGGTCAAATAGTCAATGCACAAGTGAGATATTTTGCTTATATAAACTCTTACATTCGATCCAATCTCTTTCTTACACTCCTATCATTGTCTTTCAACATCAACACATTCCCAAAGCAACCTTTCTGTCGAGAATTTTGGAAGCAAACTCAATAAAGTCAAGTCATATAAGAACCATTCGAACCCACTGTCTCTTCTTGTGTTTCATTCGAACCACACAACTTCCGTCACACCCATTTAACTATCATTATACCTTCACTTAAATCTACTCCTTCACAAACAGAGAACTTAACCAGTTTTGGAGTAAAAGAGTTCTAAACAAGTGGGTTGTCTCCCTTCGTGTTCCATCCGACTAGCACTAAGTCTCCACCACCTTTCTCAAAGGTGTTGTAAGTCTTCTCGTCCCCTCTTAAATATATATATCTCACGTACTCACTTGCATGCATATCTCATCCTATATACGAAACATATCTATTTTATTTCATACATACGATACAGTTACAAACTCGTCTCACATTCACCATATGCGCACGCCATGCATTATTCTAGATCGAACATATTTATCTTTACACACCACACAGTTATAAACTCGTGTCGCATGATACCAAGTAAGGTCTAAGAACCACTCACATCTTGCTAATACACGTTTAATTCACCACACCATGCATTATTATGTTTCTCATTTAAAACGTATATATTGACACTTCATTTAGTTGCATGCATATTTTACTCGAACTTAAAACACTTGAGCTCAACCGGTTAACAAAAGATAGAGAAAACATGTCAGACCTTAACTTGTTCGAACCACCCATGTCACGTTTAACATATGACCACTTTATGTACACCACACTAATTCAACTCGAACTCAAATAATAGCTCCCACGCCAAACCAGTTGAAAAGAGATAGAACAATATTCAAAATTTTACTAGTTAAAACTCATTCGAACTAACCACTTCACGTTTAATTTAATGCGAAACATTTCATGCAAAACATAAATATTTTTGCACTTCTCAATAGTTCACATGGCGAACTAAATATTTCGTATTCTAAGATCCCACCCATAATGTCCTATCGACACTTAAAATAAACCCTTTTGAATACTACTCGACTAGTGTAAAACACTTAGAAAATTTCATGGTACATTTCACAAACTTACTTCATTCGACCAGGCCAAAAACCACTATTATATTTTCGAAATCTTGTATATAATATATCTAAATTATTACATCACTCGATAGACAAGCTGGCAAACTATATTTTTCATGTTCTAAGTTCGACCTCATGAGCTTGTTAACACGCTCAAAACATCTCATTTTGATCGACCATCACTAGCACTTAATAAACATTTTCATAAATTATTAAACATTCGGTTGGGCCAAAAACCAAAGCCCAACAAGATTTTCGATAGCAAGGTCCAACAGGCCCATATAATATATTTTTAGAATCCTAAAAATAGCCCAAGTTCAAGCCCAAAACTATTTTCATGCCCTCGCCTCTAAATTTACTAACGGGCCTTAAATAGATTCGATACATGGCCCAATAATGTAAAAATAAGCTCTTTTCTGAAATAAGAAGTTGAAATAAGTTAAAATAAACTTAATAAAGTTATAGAAATTTTCAGAATATTTTTCCCGTCATTTTTATACAAAAAGGACTAAAAATGTAACGCGACTTAACCGAAAAGGACTAAAACTGCCAAACCTGGAAACTAAGGGACTGAAACTGTAAAAACAGTTGTAAAGGACTTAAGTTGACATACCATTGAACTCCAAGCCTTATATGGACATCTGGACAATTATTGGACTATTATTGGACTATGGACTGGACAAGGACTAACGACGTAACGCAAACCAAGGTTAGGGTAGAAAATATAAAATCTGAAAAGAACAAGGACCAACTATTATAACTTCTCATTTTTATCTTATTTTTCATTTTTGCACCATATCCTTACTTCATATGCATATTCGCATTATAGTTGCATATTAGTATTAGCGATAGAAATATTTCATGATTATATCTTATTTACTCGTTGAAGATATGATCTTACGAGATGTACAAGCACCATAATCATATAACACCTTCACTCTCAAACGATTAAATCATTGCATATCATTAGTTAATCATCATCCACCACTCATACACACACACCACTAGAAATTAGTCAAATTCTCAGATATTTATATATTTACCAGGTTCTATATCGAAGTTGTTATAATCACCTCTGAAATTATCACCAGTAACGCTTAAGGTGAGTCATGGCCTCACTTTTTAAACTCTTTATACTTTTTAAACTCCGTGAGGGGGATACATGCTATAAACTGATCACAAGTATTTTCCTGTATGCTACCTGACTTGATATATGCCTAAGTACACCATATTGCCATAAGACCCTTTATCATGAGCCATTAATCACTGCGGTGAAAGCGAATATAATGAATAGATCTATTAGAGGACTGACAACCTATCCCAGTAATACTAGGACGGAATGCTTTTTGCTAGTCGTATTAGTCGCGATGCATTATATTTGAGAAAAATAGGAATTGGCAAATCACCTATTACACGAGGGCAAAACCTTCATCATTAATTTGATGATCACCTCCGTTTATGCGGTACTTTGTTAACGTTTGCGTGTCATGAGACTTAGGGCAATATATGAACTGCGATATCAATTTCTAAACTGATTGTATCTCCAATACAATCTTACTTGTGAATCAAACTGATATTTAAATTACAAACTCCATGATTTCACTCAACATTATGTTGACTTTTAAGCATGTATCTCAGGGAACTAGAGGAGCAAGGCAAGGCATGGAGCAAGCATACCCTATCATAAATAAATGGTGTAAAATAAAGTTGTAATTCAGTTAAATTAATGTTTCCTTGGAGAAACCTTAGCACTCTGATGTGACGCTTTATAACTGAATTTGTATTATGGACCTATGTAAATTAAAAATGCCATCTCAGGCTGTTTTCCTATGATTTTGTTTTCGATCCTCACAGTAACACCCAAATGAATCTTCCGCTGCTATGTTTAAAATTTGGGGGTGTTACAGTTTGGCATCAGAGCTTCGGTTATAGAGAACCAAATGTTTTTAAACGTTGGACTATAACTACATTTTTCAAACAAATTAATTATACACCATGTTACCTTAAACTCTCCATGCCTGCTTGCTGCCGCGCTCGGTATGTTATACATTAGGATTATCATATATAAGCCTTTGCATACTTGATAGTTACTGTGCACAACTAGATCATCTTATGCTTATACTACACCACTTGATGTTAGTAAGTTACTTATTTTACTATATATGGATTATTACAGTACTATGTCATTTATCACCCACTTTAGTGTATCATCGGAGCCGGACTCCGAGGGATCACTAGCATCAGTCACGTCCCCCGTACTTCCCGATGCTGTAGTACCAGAGATTGTGCCCGACGCGATTGAACCCTTTGTAGAGGGTAGAGCCGCCGCCATACCTTTATTAGATGACCCCCATGTGCCAGCCTTGCCAGCACCTACATTACCACCACATTTTTTCTATGACACCTACTCTCCTTTCTATATACCACCCCCTGACGACTTGTACTATGAGAGTCAGCAATGGCTCCCTGCTGATGATTTACCCGAGCCCCATCATGTTACACCACCATCACTACCTGACCATGTACTTGACACACATACCCAGACATATCCACTACCACCTCGACAGTGGGATCCGATTCCTGCAGAGGATATTCCTTCATCGAGTAGACCTCGCATCTCAGACCAGATACACCCATCCTCACCATCACTGCCTTACCCTCCTGGTTTCACTCCCCCAGCACAGACCCATGATGCTTGGGAAGGATTTAGACCAGTAGTCACCCACACCCTTATACCATCCACAGTAGTGACACGACTCGAGAGTCACGGAGAGCAGATTGAGTCACTTCTTCGGATGATCGACCATGTGCCATTGGATTCCCCAGGGACTATCAGCGATACTCTGCATAGGTTGGCTTCCAACAGAGCAGTGGTACAGCAGTGTTTGAGACAGATGTAGACAGACTTGGCAGATACCCGTTCCCACGCGATATCCATACGTAGAGAGGGCCAGGACTTAGCTTGGGAGGCTCACTTGACACAGCGTAGAGCTGACACATTGGAGAGACTCATGGGAGACATACAGATGGAGCATCAGGCTGAGATACAGAGACTCAGAGACCAGATCTCAGAGCTCACGAGGTGTACGGATAAACCTGAACAGTAGACATAGTTAGCATGATTGTATAGTTTGAGACATTGTAGTCTGCCGCATGTGGCAATTAATAAAGACTCTTGTATCGTTTTGTTGTATAACTCAACTGATCAAGTTATTAATGTTGTAATGCTGGTAGTAATGTACTATATATCTGTTAACTTATGTATTATGGTTATTCGTATGTATTGTAATTGTATCCGGACATGTCGTGATGTTACCTGTTATTATTATGATTCTCTAATTGTGAAATTATTGTAAGAGCCTGAACACATAAAATATGGTGACATGAAATTCAGTTTGTATGATTAAATCGATTGTTCCTTAACAATCCCACATCTGTAAATTGATGAATTACAGAGACATCATAATTATAGGAAAATATTCAATTTAATCATCATTTCACACCATGATTACATTGTGCATATACTCAGCTATTCTATCCAAATTCTAAATCTGTACTCTTGTGCCATTAATAGAAAATGGAACATAGCACACACGAAACTACCAACAATATCGTAGCATTGACGCTTGAGGAGGTTCAAAGAATGATTGATGATGGCATCGCCGCAGCACGCAAGGCCGATGCACTAAACCGCTCAAGCAATACTATGGGAGCAACAAATGAAAGTGAGGCATCTACTCCACGTAAATGCACTTACAAAGAATTCGTGAGTTGTCAACCCACCACCTTCAGAGGCGTAGAAGGAGTGACTGAATTAGCCCAGTGGTTTGAATGCATGGAAACGGTATTCATAAGAAGCAACTGTGCAGAAAACAACAAGGTCACTTTTGCCACTGGAACCCTAAGGGGAGATGCACTATCTTGGTGGAATGCTACTGTCAAAATAATGGGTGCTGAAGCAGCATTCCAAATCTCTTGGACCGAACTGAAGAATAAAATGCTGGAAAAGTACTGTCCTCGGACAGAGGTCAGAAAGCTTGAAGATGAATTTCACGAGTTAGTGGTGAAAAACTGTGACGTCAGTGCATACAACCGAAGGTTTCTAGAATTATCTCTTCTGTGTCCACACATGGTATCTGACTTGGAAAAGCTGTTGGAGAAATATGTGGAAGGACTACCTTCAAGCATTGAAGGAGATGTTACCGCATCCAACCCAAAGACCCTCGAAGCCGCATTCGTGTTTGCTCAGCAAATGATGAATCGAGAGCTTAAACGAGGTTCTAAATCCACAGTCATTGGGCAAAAGAGGAACTATGATAACCCTGGCAGCAACAACCGGAACAGCAACAGTTATTACAATCACAACAGGAACTATCGCAACAATGACCAAAACAACCGCAACAGAGATTACCAGCAAAGCCGAAATGACCGTCATCGTCAACAGAACCGTCGTCAAGAAGCCGCAAGGGCTTATGTGGCTGCACCTGCTGAAGGAAAAATGTATGCTGGGACAAAACCCCAGTGTAACCGGTGCAAGATGCATCATACCGGACCATGTACCGCCATCTGCGGTAACTGTCGGAGGATAGGTCATGTGACCCGAGACTGCAGAGCCACGGGAGCGAATGCGCACCCAGTAGCAGTAAAGTGCCACGGCTGTGGTGAAATAGGTCATTATAAAAGTTACTGCCCCAAGAATGTCAATCAGGTTGCCCGAGGAAGAGCTTACGTACTCGGAGATGGAAACATGCCACAGAATCCCAACGTCACCATGGGTACTTTCTTACTGAATCAACATAGTGCTAAGATATTATTTGATTCTGGAGCTGATAGGAGTTTTGTATCTACTTCATTTGCTTTATTGCTCAATATTGCACCCGTAGAATTAGATACAGCGTACGAAATTGAAATAGCCGACGGAAAATTGTTAAACACCAACACCGTACTCAAAAACTGCACCCTAACCCTCCAAAACAAAACATTTCCAATTGATCTCATGCCCATTCAACTTGGAAGCTTTGACGCAATTGTGGGTATGGATTGGCTATCCAAACATCGTGCCCGAATCATCTGCGACGAAAAAGTTGTCCAAATTCCCATAGACAATGAAACGCTTACCGTTCGTTGTGATCACTATAAAACCCAACTCAATATCATCTCATACGTCAAAACGGTGAAATACATAAACAAAGGATGTCACGTCTTTTTAGTCCAAGTAACGGAAGATAAATCGAAAGAGAAAGAAAAACGACTGGAAGAAGTGCCAGTTGTTAATGAGTTTGCAGAAGTATTCCCCGAAGACTTGCCAGGTATTCCACCCATCCGGCAAGTAGAATTTCGAATCGATTTAGTGCCTGGAGCAGCACCCGTTGCAAAAGCACCATATCGATTAGCCCCTTCCGAAATGAAAGAATTATCTGAGCAGTTGAAAGAACTGTCAGATAAAGGATTCATCCAACCCAGCTCATCACCTTGGGGAGCACCAGTCCTGTTTGTCAAAAAGAAAGATGGAACATTCCGAATGTGCATCGATTATAGAGAGTTGAACAAACTCACCGTGAAAAATCGATACCCATTACCAAGAATCGACGATCTATTTGACCAACTGCAAGGATCGAGTGTTTACTCAAAAATCGATCTAAGATCAGGATATCACCAACTAAGAGTCAGAGAAGAAGATGTTCCCAAAACAGCCTTTCGAACACGATACGAACATTACGAATTCCGCGTAATGCCATTTGGTCTTACCAACGCACCGGCAGTGTTCATGGATCTAATGAACCGCGTGTGTAAGCCATATCTGGACAAGTTCGTAATCGTATTCATCGACGACATTTTGATCTACTCACGTGACGAAAAGGAGCATGCGGAACATTTGAGAACCATTTTGGGTGTACTCAAACAAGAAAAACTGTATGCAAAATTTTCCAAATGTGATTTTTGGATCTCCACCGTTCAATTCTTAGGTCATATCATCAACAGTCAAGGTATTCACGTTGACCCCGCCAAGATCGAAGCAGTCAAAGGTTGGGCTTCGCCCACCACTCCAACTGAAATTCGACAATTTTTAGGACTCGCTGGTTACTATCGAAGGTTTATAGAAGGTTTTTCCAAAATCGCAAAACCTTTGACCGAACTCACTCAGAAAAACAAGAAGTATATCTGGGAAGAGAAACAAGAATTAGCATTTCAACTCTTAAAACAAAAACTCTGTGAAGCACCAATTCTAGCGCTACCAGACGGAAGCGAAGACTTTGTAGTATATTGTGACGCATCACATCATGGTTTAGGTGCGGTACTAATGCAGAGAGACAAAGTCATAGCTTATGCGTCTCGACAACTCAAGAAAAATGAGGAAAATTATACCACTCATGATCTAGAACTAGGAGCAGTAGTATTCGCTCTTAAAATATGGAGACATTACCTATACGGTACAAAGTGCACGGTATACACCGATCACAAAAGTCTTCAACACATACTGGGTCAGAAAGAGTTGAATATGAGACAGCGCCGATGGATAGAACTACTCAACGACTACGACTGTGAAATTTGCTACCACCCCGGTAAAGCGAATGTCGTGGCCGACGCGTTAAGCAGAAAAGAAAGAACCAAACCTCTTAGAGTTCGATCATTAGAAATGACAATTCATTCACCACTCCCATCTCAAATACTCATAGCCCAATCGGAAGCTCTTCAGGAAGAGAATCGAGCTCACGAGAAAATTAAGGGCATGCTAGAAAGTGAGAATGGATTCATACGAAGATCCGATGGAATGTTATGCTTCAAGAAAAGATGCTGGATTCCTCTCTATGGAGGTATTCGAGATTTTATCATGCATGAATCTCACAAGTCTAAATATTCCATTCATCCCGGATCCACCAAAATGTACCAAGACCTCAAACAACTCTACTGGTGGCCAAACATGAAAGCCGACATTGCAACATATGTTGGGAAGTGTTTGACTTGTTCAAGGGTCAAAGCCGAAAGTCAGAAACCTTCTGGACTACTTGCACAACCCGAGATACCAGTTTGGAAATGGGAAAGAATCACTACGGATTTTATTACCAAGTTACCAAGAACGTCGACCGGATATGACACCATTTGGGTTATCGTCGACCGTTTAACCAAATCAGCTCATTTTCTGCCTATCAAAGAAACTGACGAGTTGGACACACTCGCTCAGTTGTACTTCAAAGAAATCATAATCCGACATGGAGTCCCAGTCTCTATCATTTCAGACAGAGACAGTCGATTCACTTCAGGATTTTGGCAATCCCTGCAGAAAGCCCTCGGTACTCAATTGGACATGAGCACCGCCTATCATCCTCAAACTGATGGACAAAGTGAAAGAACAATCCAAACCTTAGAAGATATGCTTAGAGCATGTGTGATTGACTTCGGAAAAGGTTGGGACAAACACTTACCATTGGTTGAATTCTCGTACAACAACAGTTACCAAGCTAGCCTGAAGGCTGCACCTTTTGAAGCACTTTATGGAAGAAAGTGCAGATCACCTATCTGTTGGACAGAAGTTGGTGACATGCAGCTTACCGGACCAGAACTAATCCACGACACAACCGAGAAAATATTCAAAATCAAACATCGTCTCCAAGCCGCTCGTGATAGACAAAAGAGTTACGCAGACGTGAGGAGAAAACCCATGGAGTTTGAAGTCGGAGATAGAGTTATGCTAAAAGTTTCGCCCTGGAAGGGGATGATACGCTTCGAAAAGCGTGGAAAACTCAACCCAAGGTACATTGGACCGTTCAAAATCCTCGAGAGGATTGGCCCAGTTGCCTATAAATTAGAACTTCCAGAAGAACTCAGTAAGGTACACCCTACATTCCACGTATCCCAACTTAAGAAATGTCTATCGGACGAGACTCTCGTCATTCCTCTGAAAGAGATTAAACTGGACGACAAACTTGTATTCGCCGAGGAACCCGTAGAGATAATGGATAGAGAGGTTAAGCAGCTCAAGCAAAGCCGTATTCCTATTGTGAAAGTAAAATGGGACTCTAAGAGGGGACCAACGTACACATGGGAACGCGAAGATCAAATTCGTGAAAAATATCCTCATCTATTCCCGTAAACCACTCTTAGTAGCCATTTTAGACTTGAATTCCGGGACGGAATTCGAATGAGGGAGGAGTACTGTAAGATCCCTCGAAAAACCCTTGTAATCAATCTCAATGATTAATGATAATCCCGTATTGTCGTTTACTAACGCCTATTTTTGTTAGAAATTTAAACTTTCCATTATTGTTGTTAATAGCAATGCTTTATTATATATATATAAAATATATATATATATATATATATATATATATATATATAATATATATTAAACACACCGACACTAGAGATAATATCTCCGACGCAACAACACGTTTACACAACGAAAAGTGATCATATTCATCTAGTTAATACACCACACTTAACAAAAGTTAACATTTCCAAATACACCTAACCAAGAACTTAACTAAAAACACTAATCCTAAGTCCTAACTCTACACAAATTACCAACCGGTTGGACCCTTAATAGTTCGGCCCACATACTCCACTTAACCCATCGAATCCCACACAAACCCAACTGAAGTTTCACAGCCCAATCATCACAAGGCTTATTTCATTTTATTTCCTTCCTTTGCTCTTAACAACCGCTCGCTACCCACTTCCAAAAACCCGACCTTATTATTAATATCGAACATGACTTTCGTTATACATTCAAATGCACCACTTAATTAACTGCTGTGACACAAAAACCCAGCTAGAGATATCAAGTACTAGCACAATGATGAAACTTGTTTTGGTTGTCCCAATTCGAACCAAGCATATCACTAAAGACCTCGACACAAAACGTTATCATACTTCAACAATTCCCACAACCTACTAACTATATTACCAAGTAAATGTGATACTCCATATGCAAAATAAACAAGAAACATGAATTGTAACTAAGCCACTCAAACTTGTGATAATATGTATAAGAACCGAATGAAGCAAGAAACATACAAGAACTAGCAGCCAAAATCACAACTACTCACACACGTTTCACACTCAAACTAGCATATCAACATACAAGTGTCCCCTATACACAGTGCTCCCAATCATTTGGTCAAATAGTCAATGCACAAGTGAGATATTTTGCTTATATAAACTCTTCCATTCGATCCAATCTCTTTCTTACACTCCTATCATTGTCTTTCAACATCAACACATTCCCAAAGCAACCTTTCTGTCGAGAATTTTGGAAGCAAACTCAATAAAGTCAAGTCATATAAGAACCATTCGAACCCACTGTCTCTTCTTGTGTTTCATTCGAACCACACAACTTCCGTCACACCCATTTAACTATCATTATACCTTCACTTAAATATACTCCTTCACAAACAGAGAACTTAACCAGTTTTGGAGTAAAAGAGTTCTAAACAAGTGGGTTGTCTCCCTTCGTGTTCCATCCGACTAGCACTAAGTCTCCACCACCTTTCTCAAAGGTGTTGTAAGTCTTCTCGTCCCCTCTTAAATATATATATCTCACGTACTCACTTGCATGCATATCTCATGCTATATACGAAACATATCTATTTTATTTCATACATACGATACAGTTACAAACTCGTCTCACATTCACCATATGCGCACGCCATGCATTATTCTAGATCGAACATATTTATCTTTACACACCACACAGTTATAAACTCGTGTCGCATGATACCAAGTAAGGTCTAAGAACCACTCACATCTTGCTAATACACGTTTAATTCACCACACCATGCATTATTATGTTTCTCATTTAAAACGTATATATTGACACTTCATTTAGTTGCATGCATATTTTACTCGAACTTAAAACACTTGAGCTCAACCGGTTAACAAAAGATAGAGAAAACATGTCAGACCTTAACTTGTTCGAACCACCCATGTCACGTTTAACATATGACCACTTTATGTACACCACACTAATTCAACTCGAACTCAAATAATAGCTCCCACGCCAAACCAGTTGAAAAGAGATAGAACAATATTCAAAATTTTACTAGTTAAAACTCATTCGAACTAACCACTTCACGTTTAATTTAATGCGAAACATTTCATGCAAAACATAAATATTTTTGCACTTCTCAATAGTTCACATGGCGAACTAAATATTTCGTATTCTAAGATCCCACCCATAATGTCCTATCGACACTTAAAATAAACCCTTTTGAATACTACTCGACTAGTGTAAAACACTTAGAAAATTTCATGGTACATTTCACAAACTTACTTCATTCGACCAGGCCAAAAACCACTATTATATTTTCGAAATCTTGTATATAATATATCTAAATTATTACATCACTCGATAGACAAGCTGGCAAACTATATTTTTCATGTTCTAAGTTCGACCTCATGAGCTTGTTAACACGCTCAAAACATCTCATTTTGATCGACCATCACTAGCACTTAATAAACATTTTCAGAAATTATTAAACATTCGGTTGGGCCAAAAACCAAAGCCCAACAAGATTTTCGATAGCAAGGTCCAACAGGCCCATATAATATATTTTTAGAATCCTAAAAATAGCCCAAGTTCAAGCCCAAAACTATTTTCATGCCCTCGCCTCTAAATTTACTAACGGGCCTTAAATAGATTCGATACATGGCCCAATAATGTAAAAATAAGCTCTTTTCTGAAATAAGAAGTTGAAATAAGTTAAAATAAACTTAATAAAGTTATAGAAATTTTCAGAATATTTTTCCCGTCATTTTTATACAAAAAGGACTAAAAATGTAACGCGACTTAACCGAAAAGGACTAAAACTGCCAAACCTGGAAACTAAGGGACTGAAACTGTAAAAACAGTTGTAAAGGACTTAAGTTGACATACCATTGAACTCCAAGCCTTATATGGACATCTGGACAATTATTGGACTATTATTGGACTATGGACTGGACAAGGACTAACGACGTAACGCAAACCACGTTAGGGTAGAAAATATAAAATCTGAAAAGAACAAGGACCAACTATTATAACTTTCATTTTTATCTTATTTTTCATTTTTGCACCATATCCTTACTTCATATGCATATTCGCATTATAGTTGCATATTAGTATTAGCGATAGAAATATTTCATGATTATATCTTATTTACTCGTTGAAGATATGATCTTACGAGATGTACAAGCACCATAATCATATAACACCTTCACTCTCAAACGATTAAATCATTGCATATCATTAGTTAATCATCATCCACCACTCATACACACACACCACTAGAAATTAGTCAAATTCTCAGATATTTATATATTTACCAGGTTCTATATCGAAGTTGTTATAATCACCTCTGAAATTATCACCAGTAACGCTTAAGGTGAGTCATGGCCTCACTTTTTAAACTCTTTATACTTTTTAAACTCCGTGAGGGGGATACATGCTATAAACTGATCACAAGTATTTTCCTGTATGCTACCTGACTTGATATATGCCTAAGTACACCATATTGCCATAAGACCATTTATCATGAGCCATTAATCACTGCGGTGAACGCGAATATAATGAATAGATCTATTAGAGGACTGACAACCTATCCCACTAATACTAGGACAGAATGCTTTTTGCTAGTCGTATTAGTCGCGATGCATTATATTTGAGAAAAATAGGAATTGGCAAATCACCTATTACACGAGGGCAAAACCTTCATCATTAATTTGATGATCACCTCCGTTTATGCGGTACTTTGTTAACGTTTGCGTGTCATGAGACTTAGGGCAATATATGAACTGCGATATCAATTTCTAAACTGATTGTATCTCCAATACAATCTTACTTGTGAATCAAACTGATATTTAAATTACAAACTCCATGATTTCACTCAACATTATGTTGACTTTTAAGCATGTATCTCAGGGAACTAGAGGAGCAAGGCAAGGCATGGAGCAAGCATACCCTATCATAAATAAATGGTGTAAAATAAAGTTGTAATTCAGTTAAATTAATGTTTCTTTGGAGAAACCTTAGCACTCTGATGTAACGCTTTATAACTGAATTTGTATTATGGACCTATGTAAATTAAAAATGCCATCTCAGGCTGTTTTCCTATGATTTTGTTTTCGATCCTCACAGTAACACCCAAATGAATCTTCCGCTGCTATGTTTAAAATTTGGGGGTGTTACAGTATCGTTGTATGCACATTTTTTTGAACCATTTTAATGACTTTGTTTTTAAACCATTTTAGCGACTTTGTTATTGAATGATGTTTTATCGACTTTGTTATTGAATTGATGTTTTAGCGACTTGGTATGTTTGTTTTAGGTATTTCAGGTTGTGGGTTTTGGTAGATTTTTTCCCCCGGAAAAAATATGAAAATGCATCAGAAAGCAGCATATTGTTTAAAAATATGAAAATGCATTAGAAAGAAGCATATTGTCCTTGGCAAAACCATGTGGGACCGGCTTGTATTATACATCTAAATATTTTTAATTATTATATAATTATCATTAATTAATTAAATAATATCATTAATTAATTAACCATTTAAATCGTTTTTTAAAAAAGGTATTGGCGAGGACTTGTCTCGCCAAAAGTCTGTGGGCCTGAGTAGAGAAGTTTGACTAAGAATTTGTCTAAGTCTCACTTAGTTGTCGCTAAAACCCATATTTGTCACCGCCAAAGACTATTAGCGAGGACATGTCTTCGCCAAAGGGCAAAAAATGTCCTTGCCAATAGCGCCGCTTGTTGTAGTGATTAAATAACAATTATGGGGCGTGTGTTGAGCTTATGTGATGGACTTACGAGCTTATCAAAATTCTAAAAATATTTTATGCCATAAACTACTAAAGTTAATAAGCTATAGCGTAAGTTAATTAGTAAGTGCATAAGCCACACAGATGAGTGTCTAAGTACGTAATGCAACCTGTGAATTTTACGCCATAAACTACAAAAGTCGTTTATTTCTTTCCACACTTGGAGTTTAAGTTGGTCATTTTACAAGAGCACTCAAAACACATGGAGTTGCACATCACAAAGATTCTATCCAAAGACAGTACTTCATACAACTTCACATATCCCTCATCGCATTGTTCACGCCGCGTTAACCACTCCCTCGTGGGTGTGATGCCCGCCGAGTATTTCATGACTTTTTTTTGCCTATTGCAATAGTGATCATGTTACAAGTCTGAAACAAAGGAAAAAGAGTAATGTATATCAAAAGGGCAAGTTGGACAAATACAGTTGGTGAATTAGACAATCTCACAGTGTGAAGGAATCATATTAAAATCTTATTAAGTATAGAAAAGCAAAACATTATCCCTTAGTTTTGAGATTTCTTTTAAATTAGTTGCCAAAGTCCAACCTCACAACTTAATACTATAAAAAATTCAAATATAATGCAAAAGATTTGCAAGTGATAGGAATACAACAGTGTTTGGGTATCCACACGTATACTGTGTGGAACTAATAAATGCAACTATGCAAAGATTAAACTAGTGAAAAAACTTGCAAATGTAAATAGTGTAAGTCCTGCTTCTGGAGGTAGGCAAATTGCCTGCTTCCCCTTTGTAAAAAGTTTAAAATAAAATATACAATTTAACCCCTCCAGTAAGTCACTGTCACATGTTTCCCCCATGTCCCCACCCTTTTTTTCAAAAGGAAGCAGGCATCATTTTCCCATAGTGTAATGATAATAGTGCACATAATATCTATAAATTTCTACTTTAGCCAATGACATAAGCTTAAGGATCGAGCTAAAAACGACGTAGTTCTGTTTTATTCAATTTGTGTATTATAATGACTTTGAGCTAGCAAAATCCAACTATTTCAACAGATGGTGTTGTCATGCAGCCTCATAGCAGACAATTGACATATCTACATGTATGATTGAAGCAACAATGTCAAATGAACTATCTAGTCACTCACGCTTTTCTTTCTATAGTTGAAATTTCACAGGTATACGTTTGTCAAAAACAAAATTTAATGTGTATCGACATGCACTTCTTGTATTGTGTAATGGGTTCTTGATTACTTTTCCAACTATGCTTACACATAGGTGAAGAATGAACCTGACATGAGTTGAAGCGCCAAGATATTCGGCTTTTATATACTTGTAGCAATATTATCCGGAGTCTCGTGAGTTCGTAAACATGATTACTTCCTGTATATATGTTGTGGATTGTTTTGCATGTACACAATATATATGAGTTTACTAGAAGTATATGTGACTAGCTAGGTTTGTCGACATGTTGTGACCATTGCATATCAAATGCTATAATTGTGCTCCCACAGTTGCATAGAAAAGAAAAAGAAAGCTAGAAAGGTCAAATATTTGACGTTAAGGAAATAATTTCCAAGTTTTAGCAGGAAAAGTACATTTGATTTATTCAATTCAAGTAATAATCAACAAGTACATTAAATTATGAAATGACACAATATAATTTCCATACCTAATTTGTAACATAATTGATCCATGTCAACTTCAAATTGTGAAGGTGATATTTTTATGACCTCAAAGAGTCAAAGTCAACAATTTGTTGGACTCGGAGGGAGATTGAGAAGGGGGAGGTCAGCAATGAGAAATATAGGATACAAATAGAGCAGAACACCTAGAAAACCTTTAGTTGGTTTTATCATGAGCAGTTTGGTTTACGGGTATAAGGTGTTATGGATTCAAAGAATTATGAAATTCATTGTTTGGTTCCATTTTTTATTCTCTGACGCATGATTTTCAATCATAGATCCATAGATGTCTCCACTAGTATCTTTTGATGATATCCACCAATCACATTTTACGTTTAACTCTTTAAAAGTATTTCAACCACATATATGTTTATCATTACTTTTATTTTTTATTTTTTTCTATTTCAAACTAATTTAATTTATATATAAATAAATACATAATTTAAATAATTATTAATTTTCTCTCTCCTCATTTTCTTTCAAACATTTCCCAAATCCAAATCCAATTTCAATCCCACCTACAAACCAAACGCACCCTCAGTCTTTGTAAAAAGGGGGAATTGTATATATATCTCTCCTTAACTCAATAAATACATATATATCCATCTTAAATAAATAATTACATATATATCCTTCTTAAACTTTAAATATAACAAATATATCCAAATTCATCTTTTTTATATAATTAAAATTTATAAATACATGATAATTATCATTTACTCATACAATGACCGTTGTACCCTTAGTTTTCCTTCGTGCGGAGCATCTGCTTCTTTCCTTAAAAAAACCAAACCTCCATAGTTGAATTAGCCTACTACTGTTACCAATTTACTTTTTAAACTAAAAACTATGAAATTGAAACTCTAAATCGTGTTGTCTTAAACCCATTTCAGTTTTCACATAAGACCATGAAACCCACAAAAAATGCCGTTCAAAAAAAAAAAAAATGAAACCCACAAAAATCCATTCGTTGTTTGTTTTTTCACAAGCCTGAAGTGTGCTAAGTTTTATTTTAATAAATTAAACTATATTCACCAATATAATTACAAACGCTTTAAATATATAATATTAACTAATTGAGGGATCTAACAAATGAGTTGAATTGTAGACGAAAGGCAATTTTTAAGCAAACTCATAAAATGAAGTAAGGGAAAAACTCAAAAGTAATATATAAAGAACAATTATGAATTACGGGAATTGAAGTCAGTGTTTACATATGATTTATAACAGTTGTGTTGTGGGAATGAATGAGAATAATAATTGGTGAAATGGAAGAGACAAGGGTATAATAGACAATTTAGATCTAAATGATAACTTATTTGTAATTTTGAACTTTAATTATATACAGTCAATTGCCTACATTCGGATGTAGGTATGATATTCCCAAAATGAATTTGGATATATTTGTCATATTTAAAGTTTAAGAAGGATATATATATATATATATATATATATATATATATATATATATATATATATGAAGGATATATATATATATATGTAATTATTTGTTTAAGTCGGATATATATGTAATTATTGAGTTTAGGAAGGACATATATGCAAGTAAAAAAAGTAAAAATAACAAAATAATCTATCAAGATAACTTCAAAAAAAAATATAGATATAATGTTGGTTTATCAGTCTTCATGAAAAACCAACAAATCAAAGTGACTAAAAACGTGTTTATACAAAAACTTTTACTTTGGAGATTTATTTGAGTAAATGGACAAGAAATCTTTTAAACCAGTTCAAACTAGCTCGAAGCTAGGTGCCTTGGTACTACTTACTCGTATGATGATAAGATATTTTCACCGGTACCATCTATTTTGAGAAAGTTTCTATACGTTTTGATAAAGGTAACCTTAAATTGATATATGGATATTGTTAGGGTAATAGTTTTGAGAATCAACAGCCATTGTATGAGGCATGAGGTGTGCACTCATTTCATGGGGGTGCAAGACTTCTTTAGTTTGAGCCTAATAATCCTTGAAGCCACGTTCATATGGTGGTGTAATTTTCTACGTGAATCCAAGTTGGAAGGACTTTACACCAAGTCGTACAACTATAATCTTGATATGGGTTATTCCGTTATCATTTCGGAGGTTCTGTTCTTGTATTCTTTTTTGGGGCTTCTTCTTGGTCTTTTTGGCATCAATGGTAGAGATGGTATTTGGGTCCGGCCGTTGTAGCTATTTTTTTTTTATTATTATTATTTTTTTCCAAAAAAAAATATATACTCGCAACTAATACCTCACAATGTCTTAACTAGACATGAACAATTTACAATCATAGGAAAATCCCTTTTCTTAATAATCTCATTTCTTTCACCCGAAGTTGGCGTAAGTAAGCCATTAGCTTAGTTGATTCCGAATATTTGAATGTGACCAAGTAGATAATGAAGAGAGTATAAATACACGACTCATAAATCTGTTTGTTCGAGAATGTAAACTAAAAGAAGTGTCAAAGTACAGTGATGGCATTGTTATTACAAGCTGATATATATATATATATATATATATATATATATATAATATATATATATATATATTATATATATATATATATATATGTGGATGTGTTACCAAACATTTTCAGCGTGTATTCCAAGTTAGAAAGTTAAAAATCGTTATCTTTTCTTTTTTCGTTCTATACGACTTAGATATCAGGGATGGTGTTTCGCTTTCTCTAGGTTTCATTTATCTATTCTGACTTGATTTAGGTGATCGTCTTTCCCAGTGTAGGATCCAAATGCAGCAAATTGAGACAAAGCTAAATCAATGGATGAGCTGAAGACTGCGATAAATGACCACTTGGATCAAATGCAAGAAATTGTTGAGAAAATTTCATCTGAGCTTCGAATTGGGGTGCAACCAGCTATAGATACATTCATCGACTTAGAAGTTGTTGGAAGGTACACATGGATCCTTAAAGGTTATTACTACATACTAAGTTTTTAAATAAAAGACGACCCACAACAAAAAGTTTAGCAGTTACACTAATCTAACCTAGAAACTTTCAAGTAGAATTAAAAAATACGAGGTCTAAAACGTTAACATCATTAGTATGGCCAATATGGAAGTGAACACAGAAATGCTCAAGTTGGCCGATATTTATAAGTACTAAATTATCTCTATAGTAGAATTGTGATTGGTGTTGCCTTTTGTCAGTCGGGTACGCACAAACCGTGGTATCTTTTGATATTGAAGCCTCAAAATGTCTGTGAGACACATTAATTTACTAGCATTCACGTTTGGAAACTTAGTTCTTCAGCTGTAACGGCTTTCTGACCTTTATGTGACAAATTATCCTGTTTTATTAAAACTATGGCTAATTTTCACCAGATGCATTACATATCGATAAATTTTTCGACTATACAATGTCTGTGAGATAATGCGACTTCATTATGCTATCTTTATGACTTTATCTAACATATTTAATAGTTAACTGCCTGCCTGCATTATTACCTGTCCTCCCATTTACTATGTCTTATCCATCTCTCAAGAACCTTGGTTAGTGGGCTTGATGCTGTCCTACTCACTTTATGGTGCCTAATAGTACTTTTCACCTAGAGGAAGAATATCAACTTTCAGGTGTACGTGATCCTTCTGTAGGTTTACTATCCCATGTGCAACTATCATCTTTATATTGGGTCAAAATGAGTACAAGCTGATGTGTTAAAATATTTCATGTTTAGTATGCTGATACGGGTTGGGTCAGTTTGGTTGACCAACACTCTATCGTCAGTTTTTTTTACCTTTCTTTACAACAAAAATAATGTATTAAAATGTTAGTTATGATTACAAAAACAATATTACAACGCTACTTTAAATCTTTGAGTAAACAGTTTAGGATGTTGTATCACGCAAGCATTGAAATTATATTTCGGGTGACTTCCAACCCGGGTGACCCATTACCCTATTACTTAAAACTAGACTCATTTGGCCTATTTGAGAATTGAGATGAGCCAGGAGCCAGCCCATATTTAAGTAAATGGGTTGAAATTGCCACTAATACTTATCAAATTGATGTTTAGAGATTGTGAGTTGAGATTTTTTGCTAGGTGTAGTTTCGTTTGGTCAAGTGATAAAGAGAGTAATGCTCATGCATGCCAGTTTCTCTTGTCACTCCTCATCCTGTAAATATGTGAACATTTTTCTAAATCTATAAGTTGAAGAAGTGTTTATTGATGCAATGTTTAAAATGACCTTCAATCTTGAGGACCAAAGTTAAAACCACTAAAATGAATTCTTTTCCTTATGTTATAGAACCCCACAAGCAGCTTATAACAGATCTCAGTTTGTGTCAATTGCATGGCATCTAAATTGAACCTTGACTCTTAATCTAATTATAAATGATGGTGCAGTGGCTGGTGTTTATCTTGCTGAACGACTAAACGCTGTCTTGAGCGATAACTGGAAAAGCTTTGCTGGTCAGAAGTATTTTGATCACCATGGAGTCTTCCTCTCGGTACTGTGGTCTGGTTCTCTTTATGATTTCTCAACGATAATTTTGGTAAGTGCTTTATTTTCATCTTCCTTTCTCATTCATCTATACCATTTGCGGTTGACCGTTATTGTCAAAATTGCACAATTCACTATTCTAAACTGAAAAAATTTGATTGATGAGGTCTCATTTGCATGTGTAAGTTTGTGGATATATTTAATATACGTATGACCGGATTCGAACACGAGAGTATGGGATTGCACGCATTACGTATGAGATTCAATGTTTAATAATTAAATATAAATGTTATGTTTTAATTATTAATTCACAATAAACGACTAACGTATGTTAAGTACTTAACGGAAGTGACTAACGGTCGTTGAATATCAAAGGGATACGAAGAAAAGGAAACAAGCCAAGAGAAGGTTCTAGAACCCCTCTTGGGCTTGTGTAGTCGGCCGAACAAAGGGATCCCACATGGGAAACCTTTGTAAACTTGGACTCAACCATATAGTATAAATACATCCCCATATATTCATTCTTTGGTACACTTGATCTCCATAGTAAACCAAACTTCTTCTCTTCTCTCCCTCTTACTCCTTGGTCGACGAGCAAAGCCCCACGAAGGGATTTGCAATTGACCTTAAGCGTAACTAAAGTGTTTGGTTAATCTATTGTGATCAAGAACCTAGCATTCACATTGAATCGCTATCAATATGCGTGTACAAGACCATAGATAAATCCTACTTGGATTTTTGGTGTTATTTCATTCGACTTGTGTAAAAGTCGATTACCACAAACCCTAAGTTATTAGGGTTTAAGTTTCTTGATCGTTTGATTGCTTGGATTGCTAAAAGGTGCGCTTACTTTTGTTTTTGGTTAATTAAATATGCTTATTATGTTTAAGTCTTCCGTTGCGTGCTCTTTGTGATTACATGTTATATATATACTTGTTATGATTATATAATATCCATTAATAATTGTGTAATTAATTACAGAAACACATAAAAATCGAATCTTTGATTGATTATTGCATGTTTATGATTTCTAGGGTTTATAAAATTCGAAAACCATAATTTTTTTAATTAGGGCCGATTGCCCTTTTATTTATTTTTTACTTTTTTAGGTTTTGAAAAGTGTAGAAAGTGTTGCATGCAATTTTTTATATGATTAATTAATGAATAATACGTGTTATGTCATTAATTGTAAGCGATCTTGTGACTTGATTATGTGATAATAAGTGTTTATGTGGATCCATGATGAAAACATGCATGTTTTGTCATGGATCATTGGATATTTATGCGTTAATTGTTAAGTGGTTATGTTTACATGATAAATTGTACGATATATGTAAATTAATTAGGGTTATTAGTAATTAAATTGTATGACATGATTAATTCACTAATAGGTTAATTAATTATAAAATTGGGGAATCCCTAAAATTGGGGAAGACCCCATATGTATCTTTTTATTTTATCAACTATGTGTGTTATTGTATATATTTATCGTAGGACTTATGCTACCAATTATTAGTGTATGTAGTCCATTGGTTACCTCGCTCGAAAACCAATGTGAGTCTTAGATCAATATATATATTATATATATATATATATATATATATATATATATATATATATATATATATATATATATATGTTAGTTGATTTATTTTAGCATGTTCATTGTTTTAATTGGTTATTTTTATTATTTGATTATTTGTTTATTTATTGTTTGACAAGTTGTAAGCAAAGGCTAATTTTTGAATAGAAAATAAACCGGATTAAACAATTGTGAAATTTGATTTGTTTTTAAGAGTTGAATCTTAAACTTTTAGTCGATTGATGCTTAATGTACCAATAGTTAGAAAGGTTCATCCATATTGACAAACTATAAGAGAGGTATAAGGGTGTTTGCAATATTATGCAACCTAAAGAAGAAGGTTTTTAATAAGCTTCGCGCTGACCTGCTTCTCCGCTTCTTTGCGTGTCAATTTGGAGTTACCTACGACTATTTGATGTACAAAACATCTTAAGGGTGAATTGACCTTAATTCCACGCGCCACTTTGTGGTAATTATCCAAATAACTTGGGTCTTTTGACTCATGCAGTAGTATGATATAGTGGGTGATAATTGAAGGTAATTCTTTGATTGGTTTATCCAATACCTCGATTAAAACTTTGTTGATTTAATCTTAGTGAAAGAAAACTAATGAGTAAAATTTTGTTACAACCTATGATACGAAGATGTGTGCATGCTTCTTCGTACATATTTTGATTACACACTTCAAAATTAGTAACCTTCAAATGTAAGTTTATGCCATCTAATTAAATAAACAATTGTGGTTGCAATTTACGTTATGTGAGACTTAGCTAGATTGCAATCTCACGGTAAATCTCCACGTTACGTGAGACGTAGCTGGAATAAATATACAGTTTTTTAAATTAGACAACTTAATTGAGTTAGATAGTGAGATCTAGTAACCCAAGGCATAAGATGGGATGAAACATGCTTACATTGCAAATAGTTTTGGCAATTGTATATCCCATAATGATCTAGGAATTGAAAAATGTTTGTCAATTATTGTTCGACAATTACCTTGTTGAATACTTTCATTACTAGCAGATCAACTGACGTAATGAAACTATGTCAATTTGGATCCTAGTTTTAAGAAAATTAAATGGTCATATGAATATTTACCAAGGGTATTTAATTTTCTTGAAAGGTTGAATTATCGAAAGTACTAATTTGAACTTTTTCTGTAGAAATGGCTCAACCTGATAACAATACACTAGGTTCTGCGTTCAAATCTATGTTTGATCGAGAAAAATTGACTGGCGCAAATTTCAATGATTGGTATAGATCACTGAGGATTGTCCCGCGAGTGGCTAAAAGATCAGATTATTTGACTAAGCATATTCCTCCTGCTCCTGCTGCTAATGCACCAACTGATGAATAGCAGCTTGGAACCTTGAGTATGATAGACACAATGATGTTGCGTGTCTAATGCTTGGAAGCATGATTCCTCAATTGCAAAAGCAATTTGAAAGTCATTCTCTCTATGATATGCTCAATGAACTCAGGCGTATGTTTAAGAAACCAGCAGCTGTAGAATTGTATGATTTGATTGATGCTCTACACAGCTGTAAACAGGAGGATGGTAAATCCGTGAGTGCTTATGTCTTGGAAATGAAAAGTTACATGGACCAACTTAAGAAGCTCAACTATCATTACCCGCAGGAAGTATGTATTGGCCTGATCAACAGATCCCTTAACAAGGAGTTTGGTGGGTTTGTGCGCAATTTCAACATGCATTGCATGGGGAAGACAGTTAGTGAGTTACATGAAATGCTCATTGACTATGAAAAGGGATTACCGAAAAATGCTCCTACACCTCAGTTACTTGCTATTCAAGGTGGTAGGATTCATAAGCCAAACAAACCGCAACAAGCGAACAAAGGGAAGGGTAAAGGCAAGGCTAAGGGTAAGCAAGTTATGGCTTACCAACATGAGCCTAAGAAGAACCCTTCTAAGAAGAAATAGAATCCTAAGAAGGATCAGGCTTGCCACCACTGTCACGACATAGGACACTGGAAGAGTGTTAGCATTATTAAAAAGTGATGGTCATTTATGTTTTTATATTTTTATAATGTGTTGTTGTTTATTTTGAAAGAATAGTCAATGGGCTTTTAATGTAATCTAATAGGTTAAAAGGTATGTTATTCTAGTCCATACTTAGTCCATTAAAAGCCCAAGTGGAAAACTATAAAAACCTCCTCATCCCTCATTTGTAAGGGGTTGCTTCTAGGGACATCTCATTGTATCCTATCCATTCTTTCTTAATCTTATACATTTCTCTTTCTCTCTCTAGAAGTTACCATCTTTCTCTCTCTAAATCTCTCTTCTTTAATCTTGTAGTGTGTGATAAGGATTGATCTAAGGGATAACAAAGAGGAACTGTCCTCTCTACCTTGATGAGTTGCGGACAAGAAAGAACAAGAATGCTGGACAGGTTGCCAGTACTTCAGGTAATTTCTTGATAGAATTATTTGCTTTTCCTCATAAAGTTATTTTCTGGGTGTATGACACTGGATGTGGTATTCATATTTGCAATACACTATAGGGACTTAGAGGAGCAAGGAAGCTGGCCTATGGGGAGCAATACCTACACGTGGGAAATGGAGCACATGCAGCTGTTGAAGCCATAGGAACGTTTGATTTAGTTTTGCCTTCGGGCTTAGTACTAGTTTTGAACAATTGTCATTACGCACCTTCTATAATTAGAGGTGTTTTTTCAGTTTCTTTGTTATTTGATCTTGGTTTTATTCACACATTTACTAGTAATGGAATTTATGTTTCTTTAATAATGTTTTAATTTTTTTATTTTAATGTAATTGTTGTGAATGGTGTGTTTGAAATTGATATGAATGACAATGTATCCAATGGAAATAATTCTTTGTTTAGCATCAATAATAAGAGAATCAAGACAAATTTGGATTCTACTTATCTTTTGCATTGTCGACTTGCTCACATAGGCAAGAAACCCATGGAAAGGTTGCAACACGATGGGCTTTTGGAACATATCAATGATGAATCATTTGATAAGTGCGAATCTTTCATATCTGGGAAGATGACAAGGAAACCTTTTTCACATCAAATGGAAAGGGCTTCAGATCTACTTGGTTTGATACATATAGATGTATGTGGACCACTTAGACATGTGTCAAGGAAGGGTGCTAGCTGCTTCTTAACCTTTATAGATGATTTCAGTCGTTATGGTTATGTTTATTTACTTAAACATAAACATGAAGTTTTTTAAACGTTTATGTAGTATATTCACTTAACTATAACACATGAATGGTACAAGATCTATGGATCGAATAGAAGTATTTTAGAGAGAGGTAGGAGAGTTGGAACCTTAGTGAGAGAAATAGAAGTGAAATGTATTAGATTGTGAGAAAAGGTCCAACCCTCTCCCTTGGTGGAGAGGGGTATTTATACTACTACATAGGGTGCCCCTAGTGGGCTGTGGAGCGAGCTGACAGTGGGTAAAGACCCGACCCACTCCACAATAATAATAATAACTAATCTACTACTAATATTATAAATAAACCTACGAGCTATTAAGTGCTAATAAGTACTCGGGGTGATCGAGTCTTCAACTGAATATTTATATTCCTAACAATCTCCCCCTAAGGGAGGTCACCCTGGAAGAAACGTTCTGAATTCTAGCACTCTATCCTTGAATCTTGACTTCATAGCTCGTAGGCCTTGATTCTTCAACGTCAAAAATCTTTGTGCCTTCAGCAGTGAACTTGCGATGACCGTTCTTTGTTTTGGATGATCTTTGAGTATTCTTTGAAGTTATCATCCAACATATGTCTTCAAATCATCTTTTGGCTTCGTCATCATGAGAAGTTGTGATCTTGGAGCCTTCTTTGAGATCATCGGCCACCATAAATCTATGAGCTCATCCATTGTAGTAATGCCTCCATGTGATATGTTGTGACCGTTGAACTCGCATGCTCACACTTTTCTGGATCATGATAATTATCATCAGAGTTGCGGAAGCTGTGTCGTAGGTCTTTCATCTATCATGATGTCTTTGATAATGAATTGGAAGTGTGAGCATGGAGTGTGGATTGACACGTCTCTGCTGGAATCAGGAACTACCATCGCCATCTTTATATGAATCTGAAATAAAACAGTTAGCAATAAAGTTGGAGAATGAATATGGCATTGTCATTCGTTCGATGTGGTGGTTGGATTTAACCTTCGGTTCTGTGAAGACCGACCTGTGATCAGGTAGAATCCCCTTTAAAGAAGATTCTCCTTGACAGGAATTTCCAGCTTGTAGTAATGAGTCTTCCAACAAATTAATGTCAGAATCATCATACTAAGCATGTTCTCATACCGGAACGTCTCAAAGCAGACAACACGGTAGAGTGAATCAGTGAATTAAATACCCACTGATTGACGAGAAATTGATTAGAAAAATCACTTGCGTGTCACTGGATAAGCATTTTGTGCAACACGACAAGGGTTTTATAAATTGAATCACATTTCTGTCAAAAACACTTTTGTTTGAAGAATTTCACAATCAATGTGCTCGAAATTCAGTTGGTGAGCACATTGAAAGGTTTTCCAAAAGCGTCCGTCAATCCATTTCCTGGAACAAGTTTGATTCAAATGAGAATCGCCCCATCGTTTCTTTCCAGTTGTCACAAGTTTGATCCATGAAGGATCTCACATGTCACCCACCAAGAGCTTGTATGATGTTGGCTCTAGAAGGATTTCCATCTTCATTGTGAATACTTTACATATCACTCGGATGTTCTGGCAATACCACAAGGATAATGCGTAGGACTCTTCATATATATTTTCTTGCTTTTCACGGTGTATGAAACATCAAGCATATTGGAAATGTGTCCTATTGAGATTTATTGATGATCTCTGGGCTCTAGACTCAATAGTGCGTTTTGATTTAGTGATCGGAGGCTGGAGAGGACTGCCACCTTTTCAATATCATCTAACTCGGAGTGAGAAAGATGATAGCAATGTATTGATCTCCGTGACAAGTGAAACAAGAGTCCTTTGAAGGACCTTGAGTGGCTAGGGAGGGTTGTGCAGCGTATCACTGGGTCCATGATACTTTGTCTTCAATGTCAGTAATCAACTACGTGATTCTGACAGCATATGTATTGACCCGGTTTCTGCCTAAGATGTAAGGAGGGCTTCTTTCTTTTCACCCTTTATCTTTACATTTCTTTTTCATTCTTCAACCCCTTCAGTGCTGACCGAGACTTCATTACTAGCACCTTGTTGGGTTTGTTCCAGCACTAGCTCCATCTCAGTCGACACTCTTCCCTTATTCACTTTATCTCCTTTTTTGTAATCATACCTAAGGACTTCTACACTAACTAGTGGATTGTCCCTGGGTAGATCCCTCCGGTTCTGGCTGGATCATGGGAACTAATACCTAACCTTACCATCCTTATAACTCCAATACATAAAGTAAAATGGTCGGTCTTTGGTATTCTTTCACAATTACCATCACAAATCATTTGCTCCCCCTCAATATGTGCATCGATATACGAAAAGGTTTGGCACATATGGGAGAGCCTACACTTGAGTTTCAAAAGATCACATTTTTTTATCAGAATTCCATATTTAAATCACATCTCTCCCCCGATCAAAAATTTCAAACCACTTGAGATTTGTGATCCCAATTGATTTAAATAAGTGAGAAATTTTGGGAGAAAATGTGGTCAGGTTATACTGTGTTCTGATTATGGAGCATACTATTCTCCCCCTTAAACCACGAGAGAGTGTCACTGCTGATGTTGCACAAATATAGCAAGGTGTCAGAAATTTGAACAAATATTATCCCCCTCAATTAATGACCCGTTTTCTATTTAAAGAGCTGTAGTCATTCAATTGAGCGACGAGTATTTGTGAAAATTTAATTCAATTTACCACCTTGTGTAACATCAAAACTCTCTTGAAGAATCAAAGAAGATAAAGAGTCTGATGTAAAGAAGACTTCTCTTCTTATACACGAAATGACGCACTGAAACGTACATCAGATCGGACAAAAAACATGGATATAAAGTAATCCATGCCCAGGTGAACATCACCCGGTTGAGGGAACAGCCGTCTTTTTGGCGACATGCTTTCCCCAGTGTATAGCGCGGGTTGCAGTATGAAGTAACTGCAAGCCATTAAGACATGTTTTAACCAATTAGTGTAACTTCTGCTCGAGCTTCATTTAAAGACCCGTGTCATTATTGAATGACATTTCTAGGTCCGTAAATATTATCGATAAACAGAAGACATGCCTAGGTGAAACTATTTTTGGTATTTTCTGATTTTTTTTTTATTTTTATGGTTTTTATAGGTTTTATATTTTTCTATTTTCTTTTTGATTTAAGATATATACAACTATATACAAGGATATGGGAAGTCAATCATTTACTCCTCCTTTTCTTCTTGAAGACACTTGAGGGTTTCAGGTGTCAAGCTCTTCATTCCAAGACGTGGGAGAATGAACTGAAACCTTTCTCTAGGGAGAGCCTTGGTGAAGATGTCTGCTAACTGAAACTTTGTCCTTACGAAGTATAGCTCCACAATTCCTTTCTCAACTTGTTCCCTAATGAAGTGATGCCTGATGTCGATGTGTTTTGACCGGGAGTGTTGGACATTGTTACAACAAAGAGCTATAGCGCTCTTGTTGTCACAATATAGAGGAATCTTGTTGTATGAAAAGCCATAGTCTGAAAGCTGTGATCTCATCCATAGAATTTGTGCACAGCAACCAGACATAGCGATGTATTCGGCCTCTGTTGAAGATATCGACGTACTCATTTGCTTCTTAGAAGACCAACTCACCAACTTTTCCCCTAAAAACTGAGCTCCCCCCGAAGTACTTCGAAGAGTGTCTTGACATCCCGCGTGATCAGCATTAGCGTACGCAGTTAACTCCATTGCTGTGTCCTTCGGATACCAGAGACCCATATGAACTGTGCCTTGAAGATATCTGAATACCCTTTTTACTGCTTCTAGATGTTTCTTAGTAGGCTTGGATTGATACCGAGCACACATGCATACGGCGAACAGAAGATCTGGTCTACTAGCAGTGATATACATCAAGGATCCAATCATGCTTCTATACTTTGTTTGGTGGACTGGAATCCCCGAAGGATCTTCATCTAGTCTTGATCTATCAACCATAGGAGTGTCAACAGGCTCACTCGAATCAAATCCAAACTTTTTCAAGATCTCATGGGCATATTTGGATTGATTTATGAAAATGCCTCCGGGACTTTGTGAGATTTGTAATCCTAGGAAGAATGACATTTATCCCATCATTGACATTTGAAACTTGGAACTCATCTCCTTTGAAAATCTATCACATTCACTAGGATCAGATGAAGCAAAAATAATATCATCTACGTATATCTGAACATGAAGCAGATGTTTGCCCGACTTCCTAGTGAATAATGTGGGATCAACAACACCCTTCGAGAACCCGTTTGCTAGAAGGAACTTGGACAATGTATCATACCATGCCCTTGGTGCCTGCTTTAAACCGTAGAGAGCCTTCTTCAAGCGGTAGACATGAGTAGGATGTTCAGCATCCACAAATCCTTCTGGTTGGCTCACATAGACTTCTTCCTTTAAATCTCCATTCAGGAATGCTGTTTTGACATCCATCTGGTAGACTATCATATTCCGACTAGCAGCATTGGCAAAGAAGATTCTAATGGCTTCAATTCTAGCAATTGGAGCAGACGATTCTTCAAAATCTATGCCCTCTTCTTGTATGTATCCTTTTGCAACTAACCGTGCCTTGTTCTTTAGAACATCACCATGCTCATCCAGTTTCACCTTGAAAATCCACTTGACAGCAATAATCATAGCACACTCTGGAGGAGGCACCAATTCCCATACTTCAAGTCGATCAAATTCCTGGATTTCGTCTTGCATAGCCTCGAACCAGCAATCTTTAGTCATTGCTTCTTTGGCATCTTTTGGTTCGACTTTGGATAGTACGGAATTGAAGAAGCACCACCGTGCATCAGTGGCCAGTTGTTTACGTGTGGATACAGGACAAGCGGGATTGCCAATGATGTTGTCAATTGGGTGATCGTTGGTCCATTTTCTGAGATGATCATGAGGTTGAGGGTTTTGAACTGATGTTGCCGTGCTGTGTTCTTCGAAAGAGGATGTGTGAGTTGAAGATTCAGGAGCAAATATATTCTCAAAAGGAACATCATCTATAGGAGCAAACGGATTAACTTCCAAAGAATGGTCATCTGCAGATTCTTGTTGCACCGGAGAGGATTGAATATTTGATGATGAGGGTGATTGACTGGCAGCTGGTGCATTGAAACTGATTGAGACAGATGCTGATGGGCCTTCAGAGCCTTGCGGAACTTGAGCATCAGCATTAGGAAGAACAGCTGCAGCATTTGAGGTCGTTTCATTTGTTGGCTCAAAATATTCGTCAAACATAGGATCAAATAACTTCTTCAACTCCTCACTAGTTGGTGGTACATAAGACTCTGCAGGCGTGGGATTCTGTACAAGCCCTGAACTAATTGGTCCAGGTGTCACAAGTTTAAGATCGGGTCCAGAACTGGTTTGTCCTGAAGCAGGTTGCTCACTCAGCTCGTCGAACGTGACATGGATGGATTCCATGATTTGTCGGGTTCTCTTGTTGTAGATTCTGTACCCCTTGCGATCTGGTGCGTAACCAACAAAAATACCTACGTCTGCTTTAGCTCTTAACTTTCCCAAGTCTTGACTATCATTAGTCGGATAGCAAAGTGCGCCAAACACACGATGAAAGGAAAGATCTGGTTTCTTGTTATGAATTAACTCATAGGGAGTCTTGTCATGAATAGGATGAATCAGAGATCGGTTTTGGGTGTAGCATGTTGTTGCAATAGCCTCAGCCCAGAGAAACATCGGTGCCTTTGAAAATATAAGCATGGTTCTCGCAGCTTCCACCAGAGTACGGTTCCTTCGTTCAACAACTCTGTTCTGCTGAGGAGTGCGAGGGATACTTTTCTGATGCGTGATGCCAATATTTTCATAGAAATTTCTGAGTTGATGATTAATAAACTCAGTTCCATTTTCAGTGCGGATGATTCTGACAGTTTTTTCGAGCCTTACTTGCAGCTGTTTTATCAGTTTGATGATAACCTCTGGAGTTTCATCCTTTGTTCTCAAAAACTTTACCCATGTAAACCGAGAGTAATCATCTACTATCACAAGAACATATTTCTTTCCATTTATGGTTTGTACTCTCATTGGGCCGCACAGATCCATGTGAAGGGTGTGAAGAACTTCCAAATTGGTGTTGACGGTTTTGGGTTTGTGGGTTTGTTTCTTGCTTTTGCCCAGTTGACATGCGCAGCAGAGATGATCTTTCTCAAATTTTAGTCTGGGCATGCCTCGTACAAGATCTTTGCGGGAAAGATTATTTATGGTACCGAAGTTTAGATGGTTCAGACGACGATGCCACAGCCATGATTTTGTCTTGGAGGCTTTAGAAAGTAAGTGAAGAGTGCCTAAATACTCATCATTTCTGTCACATTTTATCTGCAAAAACATTTAAAAACATGCAGATATGCTTCAAAATACAGAAAATATCATAAAATGTGTTTTTATATGATTCAGGAACAAAAAGATTGAAAACAAGTGAAAAACATGCAAAGTTCACAAAATTGTCATTTTCAGTCCCTGAAGTTTCACAAATTGGCAGAATTAGTCCCTGAAGGTTTAAAATGAAAGAAAAGTCAACTTTAGTCCTTTGGATATCAAACATGTTCACTTTTAGTCCCTGGATGAAAGTTTTCTAAAAATGGCAACTTTTACCCCTCAAGTTTCAAAATTGGCAAATTTAGTCCTCGGGTATTTAAAAAGTATAATTTATCAAGTAAAACCCTTGTACTATTCACATGTTACAATTTAGCCCTTTTGATAACTTAATGGAAATCTCACTTTCAACCCTTCAAGAATTCAGTAATTACAAGATTGGTCCTTGTGTTTAACTAAATCCCAACCGGATCCTAACTAAAAACAATTACCCAACCCTTTTACTAAACCCAGTTACATACCCCAGCCCACAAGCCCAATCCACATATAAACCAAACCCGATCCAACCCTTTAGTTAAAACCCAGAAGTTTGACCCAAAGTCAAACTTCTCTTCTTTTATACCACTAAACCCGCCAAAACCACCCACCAATACCACCACCATTTCCACCGCCTCTCTTACACACCCACCCCCTCCTCTGCTACACTCCACCTTACCTAACAAACCAAAAGGCATTTAATGCCTCTTCCCCATCACCTCAGACCAGTACCTAGTGGTTTATCCCACTATCTCATTTTGGCGCCAAAAATGGTTTAAGAGGCTGAGATCATTTCAAGGGCATCCAAAGGCTGGGATTTGTTCAGAGAATGAAGACAAAGAGAACCCTAATATTTGTAGTATAAATAGAAACGTTTGTAAGCCTTAATTGGCAAGTAGTTAACATAGCTTAATCGTATTTCTTTATCAGTCTTTTAATTATTGTAATTCTCACTTCAGTTATCAATACAAGTTAATTCAAGTTTCATTGTTCTTATTTTGTTAGTATTAAGCTCAGTTTCAATAGTAATTTAAGTATCAAGTTAAACTGTTAAAACTAATAAGCTCTAATCCTGTTAAGTTACCATCAAAAGCTTCAAACAACCCTGTTATAAGCTTATGAAAGCTTTTCATAGCTTTGTGTAAGCTTATTTAGTGTAACTCAGTTCTTAATTCCAAATGATGAGGAAAGTCAATGAAAGTCAAACCTGGGGTCAATAAGCTGTTCTGGAGTGTATAAGCTGTTCAGGAAGCTTATTTGGGTTTTCTAGCTTGTGTTAACAAGCTAGGATTGTTCTGGTCCTTGTCTTGCTATCCCAATAGCCTCTTTTCAGTTGTAAGAAATTTCCAAGTTTACTTAAATTTCCAAGTTACTGTTGCATAGCTTATTGTCAGCTTATTATTGTATTTTTATGCTTATTATTAGTCTCTAGTCACATTTCATCAATATTATCAGTCTAGATTAGCTCATATCCTTATTTTCCTTAAATCACTTAAGAAAGCCAAAAATAGCCTTTTGTAGTATAGCTTATATTACTGCTTATTTGTGTGTTAAAAGTTGCTTAATATAATCAACATAAGTTAGATAATCAGTGTTAACCAAGAAACCTAGCTTATTTAGCCTGTGTCATTTCAAAAATCCACACAGATCCTATTAAAGGGCTGTTTGGCATAACAAGGTCAAATTGGTCTAAGTAGGTTGTTACTGTACATTGACCATAAGCCCAACTTCAAACCAGCTTATTTTAACCATATTAAGTTGTTTTTTAAGTTCACTTTAGCAGATTAGAAGGATTTCATAGTTTTGAGTGTTCTGTGGCAATTTTAGAACCTCAACTGTCCAAATAAGCTCTCATAAGCTATGAGCTTTTCTGGACCTAATTTCTAGCATTTCTGTGGTCCCTTTGATCCATTTAGAGAGTAAACAAAAGTTGGTTAAGGTTGCTTTGACTTGTGCACAACTTTGTGCAAATCTGCACACACAGACAAAACAAGCAGTCTGCTACCAATTTCATGGCCTCATTTAGATGCTTATTTGTTGTAATCAATACCTGATTTTTTGTCTCTGAGTAGTTTGCTAGGTAAAATCTGCTTATTCTCTAAACCAGACCATAGATCAGCTTATTTCAAGCTTAAAATCTAGCTCAAAAGCCCCCTATCACACAAGCATACACTGAGGAATCAGTGTACACTTGTTGTAGATAGCTGCTTTCTCAGCTTATTTTCAAGCACCAAATAAGCTTTACTAGGTCTGATTTTTGGAATTTAAGTAGCTTGCTAGGTCAGCTTTTAAGTTCTGAGCTTGTGTTCCACATTAGAGCTTATTAGACAGCTTATTTAAGGCTGCAAAATTCCCCCATTAGGTCTGCTGATTGAGCCTGCTACTTCTCTAGTTCCTAACATCAGCTGAACTAGAGCTTAATTGGACTTCAATTGGCTTATTAAAATTGGGGCTTTTTGGTTTTTAAGATAGCCAGTAGTACTGAGGAGCTTTTGCCCCCATTAGTTTGCATCTCAATAGCTTATTGGAGTGCTTAATCAAGTCTGAAAGTTAGGGGTTTAAACACCATTTCTGCCCTAATTATTGGTACTGTGCAATTGCTTATCTGTTTATCCAGAGTGCTTATTTTAGCTTTTTCAGTTGATTTATGCTTAGATAAGTTGTTTACACTTGTTCTGAGCCTTTGGTAAAATTTTGAGCTTATTAGCTTATTTTTAGCTTATTTGCCCAACTGCTTATCTGCCCAACTGCTTATTAGGGTTTATTAAACTTTTGATTTTAATTTTCCTATATTAAGAATAATATTTTAGACTTATCCTGAATTTTTCAGATTTTTCCTAAGTCATTTAATATTTTTAATCTTTTTAATTAGTTTCTATTAGTAATTAAATCATAATAAATAGAATATTAATCAGAAAAATATAATTTTAATTTTCAAAATTTTATTTTATTAAGTAGATTCTAGGAAAAATATAATCATATTTGGTAGACCTTAAGAAAAATAAAATATAAAATAAGTGATAGTTTCTATTTAATAGATTTTATCTTTTTAAATTTTTAATTAAGCACTTTTCATTTTTATAATTTTCTTAGCTTCTTTTCACTTCATAATATTTATAGAAAAAGTTTTAGATTTTTGTTTGTTCATTTATTATTTATTATAAATTAAAATAGTTTAAAAAGTAATTAAATAATAAATAATTAATAATAATTAGATAAAAAGTGTAAAAAATATTATTTTAGTTTTAAAATAAGTTTTAAGTAATTTTACACTTGTAGGTTTTAATTTCATATATTTCACTTTTTAGTCCCATTTTAGATTTCCCGTTACGCGTTTTTAGTTTATTTAAATCGCGTTTAATTTTTTTTGTATATTTGTTTTTCATTTGTTAATTAGATATAAAAAAAAGCAAAATCCAAAATATCTAATTCATCAGTTACTCTAATCCATACTTTCCACAGTTTGCCCATTTCAGCCTCGTTGGGAAACGATCCGGGTAATCACTTACCTGGTTTCACACTACACACGAACGTGAGTTTTTGCAAGTATCCTTTTTCACAAAGGGGTGATTTGTATTTATTCACGTGTATCCGTCGTTGCATAATATTTATACGTACGTTTTAGCACGGATCAAATTTTGGCGCCGCTGCCGGGGAGGTTGTGTTACGACAATTGTGTAGAGTTTTAGCGATTAGTGATTTGAGATCCTTCTTCCAGAAGTTCCTATTTCCCATAAACCATATAAAATACAAAAATATTTTCCTTTTCTTTTATATATATAATATCATATAAAAAATAAAAAACCCAAAAACATTTTCCGTTTTATTGTTAAAATAAAAGATTAAAAGCAAAATTGAAATAATATTCCTCAACTTGGGTATTATCATAATAAGGTTCCCAAACATCAGATTTAAAACTTGCCTCTATATCACTTGCGAATATCGGCTCACCTTTGATTGATAAATAAACTATAAAGGAGGTTTAAGGATAGTTTGACATTAAATTGTCGAACTGAAAGAAGCGGGTTTTTAAGGAGCATTAATTGCCCACCTTTGCTTCTCCGCCACTCTGTGCGTTTATCTTTTAGAGAGCTACCGTACGCTTGTTGATTGTTGGTTTAAGTTCCCTTGTGTTTTGCTTCGATCTTGATTTAATTAAAATATTTTACTTAGTGCATGCGCACTCGTTCTTCCACGTCATCAAGCCCTTTACGTGAACTCGTAGATATTCCGAGAAGACGTAATCGTAGACGTGCTGCCTAAATAGTCGAACCCGAGATTCGTACTGTTCTCACTGATAATATGGCAGACGAACGCACAATGGCTGAGATGCTCCAAGCACCCACCGAGGGTTACGGAGATGCCATCGTTTTACCACCCATCGATTCTGATCATTTTGAACTGAAAACACACTTGATTCAGCTCGTTTCTACAAACCAATTCCACGGGTTTGAACGAGAAGATCCATATGCACACATTCGTTGGTTCAACAAGTTGACCTCTACAATCAATTACAAGAATGTGCCACAAACAGTTATCAAATTGATGCTATTTCCATTCTCACTCGAAGGGGCAGCCCGGATTTGGCTGGATAAAGAACCCCCTTGATCCATTGAAACCTGGGAAGATCTCGTAAAGAAATTTGTCAATTATTTCTTCCCTCCATCAAAGACGACTAATCTAAAAAATGAAATTGCTGGATTTCGTCAAGGTTTTGATGAAAATTTCGGAGAGGCATGGGACAGATTTAAAGATCTCCTAAGAAAATGCCCGCATCACGATTTCACGGAGTTACAACAGATAAATACGTTTTATAATGGGTTGACCCAAAACGATCAAGATTCACTTAACGCAGCCGCCGGTGGCAATATCTTGAATCGTAAACCTAAAGAGGTGATTGAAATTTGTGAAAATAAATCAAAAGTTCCTATTTCTCGAAACAAAGTGAATGTTCCTGTCACTCCTGCTTCTTCATCCGGTAACTCATCAGAGTTAGCCTTTCTAACAGACTCAATGCGTTGCATGATGAAAGAAATGAAAGAATTGAAGAGTGAAATTCATAAACCGGAACAAATCAAAGCCATAAACAAAGTGTGTGAAACTTGTGGTGGCCCGCATGCGTATTATGATTGTCAAGCAACCGATGCTTCTCTTTACCCAGCTCCCGTAGCTGCAGTAAACCAAAATCAATACCGACCGCATGCTGAAACTCAGTACCGAGCACCGAATGCTATGGTACCACCTGGTTTTCCACCCGTGCCAAATCAGAATAATCAAAATCGCTTTGTTCAAAATCAGGGACAAAATTTCAACAATTCCCAAAATTTCAATCAAAACCGAGGTCAGAATCAGGGTAATTTTAACCAAAAACCATGGAATGTCCAAAATCAAAATCAGACGTCCTCAGATGAGTTGCTTAAGCAATTCATAAAATCCCAAGAGGAGACAAATAGGACACAATATGAGACAAACCGGTTATTGGTTACACAAATAAATGATATAAAAAAGTCTTTAAATGATCTACCTTCTACCTCGGGAGGTCTCCCAAGTAACACTGTTGTCAACCCAAGGGGTGAACTCAAAGCTGTCACTACACGTAGTGGTAATGCTCATGTTGGACTCAAGGTGATAAAGGACCCGGTACTTCCCTCTAACAATGGAAGTGCTAAATACGTCCAACCTATGGTTGTCCAAAATTCTACACCCACAATTGCTCCTCAACCGTCAAGAATAGATCCTACTCTTTCACGATTTACGGTTAAAAGTTTGTCAAACAAACTTAGTGAGCAAAGAACAGCCAGAGCTTATTCCAATATGCTCAATGCTACTCCTATCAGTGTGCTTGATGACAGTGATGATGATGAAAGTACCAATTTCATCAAAGCTATCACCACTTGTAGTGGTGATGCTTATGAGGGACCCTCTGGTCCTATTCCTCCTCCGTTGTATGAAATGGAAAAAGAGACGGAGGATACAACAGACAAAGTGCAAATTCCAAGCCCACAAAGTACAGCACAAGTCCATCCTCCGGTTGACCCCAAAAAGAAATCCAAACCAGGAGTTGTCTTTGAATCTGTTGAGACTCCTGAAGTCATTGCCCCTAAATCCAAACCTTATATTCCTTACCCATCGCGCTTAAATGAGCAAAAGCTCCGTGAGAAGGCTAGTCAACAAATGGACAAATTCTTTCAAATCTTTAAAGAATTACATTTTGACATAAGTTTTGCGGATGCTATCATTCTGATGCCTAAATTTGCATCTACAATCAAACACTTGTTAAGCAACAAGGAAAAACTGATTGAAATGGCTAAAACTCCATTAAATGAGAACTGCTCAGCGGTTATCTTGAAAAAGCTTCCGGAGAAGCTTGGAGATCCTGGAAAGTTTCTAATACCATGTGTATTTCCGGGAATGGTTGAATGCTATGCCTTGGCCGATCTTGGTGCAAGCATCAACTTGATGCCTCATTCAGTATGGAAGAAACTTTCTCTTCCGGCTCTTACTCCTACCTGCATGACTCTTGAGCTTGCAGATCGAACTATATCACTTCCTCTCGGCATTGCCGAGGATGTGTTTGTAAAAGTAGGGAAGTTCTATTTTCCAGCTGACTTTGTGGTTGTTGACTTCGACGCAGATCAAAAGGTTCCTCTCATTCTTGGAAGAGGATTCCTAAAAACGGGCCATGCTCTTATTGATGTATTTAAGCATGAGATCACCTTGCGTGTGGATAATGAAGTTGTTACCTTTAACCATGATCAAACTTCGAGGTACTCCTCAAATTATGATTCTAAATCGGTTAACCGAATCGATGTCATTGATGTTGCTTCAAAGGAGTACTCTCAAGAAAGTGTTGGTTATTTTCATAATTCTGTGAGTGGTGATCCCACCACATCTTCTCTGCCTATCATTTCCGACTCTTCCCCTTCTCTCACTCCGTTTGAGGGAAGTGATTCCAATTTGGAAGAGATCGAGGCTTTTCTCAAGTGTGATTCATTTCTAGAAGGAATTGATAACGCTGAGATTGATCTGGAGGGAGATATTCTTCTTCTTGAGAAATTGTTTAATCAGGACAATTCTCCTCCTCTCCCTCCCGTTGAACTTCATAATGAGGAAATCAAGTCGGTTGAGAAAACTGATAAATTTCCTGAGATCAAGTTTAAGGACTTGCCTCCTCCACTTGAATATGCAATTCTTGAGGAGGAAGTTCTTATCTTAATTGCTATTCAGATCTCTCTTCTTCCCTTCACCTACCCGGTGATTTCCCCTATCCTTCACTCATTCGGGAGTGAGGATATTACCTTTGACCCCGGCATTTTCCATCTAACATTGGTTTAAATGCCGGATTTATCTCATCGGTGTGGAACTTTCTTATGTTCAATTGGTTATCAAAACATTTTGAATGAAAGTCCGATGGAGATGGTTTCTTCCACTTACTTCCCCATGAACCAATGAATTCGGGGTCGAGTCAAGCTAGCAACTCGGTTAATAAAAACGGTAGTAAAACATGGGTTTTCACCCATGTCTCACCTAAGTGTGGGGGAGATGCCCCACATGTTGTATATATGTACATTTTCAAAAAAAAAAAAAAAAAAAAAAAAAAAAAAAAAAGGCTATTAGTAATGTTTCCTTTTTACGTTCTAAGTGTCGGCATAATAGCCGGTACTTTGAATATTGAGGGCAATATTCAGTTCTAAGTGTGGGGGGGGGGGGGGGAATTCTAGCGAATTTGATCAAATGTACCATCTAGTACCCCCATTTTGGCCAAAATTTTAAAAAAAATTTCTCACTTAGAACGCAATAAATGGTTATCAGTCCGCCATGTCTAACCCACATAAGGATTGGCTAATCCAGGAGCAAACGGCTCTTGGTAAAGATAACTCAAATCCGTTTATGGCTTACAATTTTCCTAAAATTGTATGGTATTAGACTCACCATATCTTTATAAGTGAAGAGTTGGCTAGCCCGCAAGGTTATGGCTTGTGGTAAAGGCAGTGAAAAACCATATTTGGTAATCAGCTCACCAAAGATAATAACTGTATTTTATCTAAGAGTTGGCTAGTCCAGAAGCAAACGGCTTTTGGTAAAGACAAATCAAATCCGTTGACAGCTGATGATTTGCTCAAAATCATTTGGTTATCATTGTACCAAAGTATCACATACTAAAACATTGGCCACTCCAGAAGTAATGGCTTTTGGTAAAGAGAAAAATCCATTAAATTTTCATAAAAGATTGCTAGGGACTAGCAATAGTTTAGTGTGGGGGATTGATGAGTGCCTAAATACTCATCATTTCTGTCACATTTTATCTGCAAAAACATTTAAAAACATGCAGATATGCTTCAAAATACAGAAAATATCATAAAATGTGTTTTTATATGATTCAGGAACAAAAAGATTGAAAACAAGTGAAAAACATGCAAAGTTCACAAAATTGTCATTTTCAGTCCCTGAAGTTTCACAAATTGGCAGAATTAGTCCCTGAAGGTTTAAAATGAAAGAAAAGTCAACTTTAGTCCTTTGGATATCAAACATGTTCACTTTTAGTCCCTGGATGAAAGTTTTCTAAAAATGGCAACTTTTACCCCTCAAGTTTCAAAATTGGCAAATTTAGTCCTCGGGTATTTAAAAAGTATAATTTATCAAGTAAAACCCTTGTACTATTCACATGTTACAATTTAGCCCTTTTGATAACTTAATGGAAATCTCACTTTCAACCCTTTAAGAATTCAGTAATTACAAGATTGGTCCTTGTGTTTAACTAAATCCCAACCGAATCCTAACTAAAAACAATTACCCAACCCTTTTACTAAACCCAGTTACATACCCCAGCCCACAAGCCCAATCCACATATAAACCAAACCCGATCCAACCCTTTAGTTAAAACCCAGAAGTTTGACCCAAAGTCAAACTTCTCTTCTTCTATACCACTAAACCCGCCAAAACCACCCACCAATACCACCACCATTTCCACCGCCTCTCTGACACACCCACCCCCTCCTCTGCTACACTCCACCTTACCTAACAAACCAAAAGGCATTTAATGCCTCTTCCCCATCACCTCAGACCAGTACCTAGTGGTTTATCCCACTATCTCATTTTGGCGCCAAAAGTGGTTTAAGAGGCTGAGATCATTTCAAGGGCATCCAAAGGCTGGGATTATTTTAGAGAATGAAGACAAAGAGAACCCAAATATTTGTAGTATAAATAGAAACGTTTGTAAGCCTTAATTGGCAAGTAGTTAACATAGCTTAATCGTATTTCTTTATCAGTCTTTTAATTATTGTAATTCTCACTTCAGTTATCAATACAAGTTAATTCAAGTTTCATTGTTCTTATTTTGTTAGTATTAAGCTCAGTTTCAATAGTAATTTAAGTATCAAGTTAAACTGTTAAAACTAATAAGCTCTAATCCTGTTAAGTTACCATCAAAAACTTCAAACAACCCTGTTATAAGCTTATGAAAGCTTTTCATAGCTTTGTGTAAGCTTATTTAGTGTAACTCAGTTCTTAATTCCAAATGATGAGGAAAGTCAACGAAAGTCAAACCTGGGGTCAATAAGCTGTTCTGGAGTGTATAAGCTGTTCAGGAAGCTTATTTGGGTTTTCTAGCTTGTGTTAACAAGCTAGGATTGTTCTGGTCCTTGTCTTGCTATCCCAATAGCCTCTTTTCAGTTGTAAGAAATTTCCAAGTTTACTTAAATTTCCAAGTTACTGTTGCATAGCTTATTGTCATCTTATTATTGTATTTTTATGCTTATTATTAGTCTCTAGTCACATTTCATCAATATTATCAGTCTAGATTAGTTCATATCCTTATTTTCCTTAAATCACTTAAGAAAGCCAAAAATAGCCTTTTGTAGTATAGCTTATATTACTGCTTATTTGTGTGTTAAAAGTTTCTTAATATAATCAACATAAGTTAGATAATCAGTGTTAACCAAGAAACCTAGCTTATTTAGCCTGTGTCATTTCAAAAATCCACACAGATCCTATTAAAGGGCTGTTTGGCATAACAAGGTCAAATTGGTCTAAGTAGGTTGTTACTGTACATTGACCATAAGCCCAACTTCAAACCAGCTTATTTTAACCATATTAAGTTGTTTTTTAAGTTCACTTTAGCAGATTAGAAGGATTTCATAGTTTTGAGTGTTCTGTGGCAATTTTAGAACCTCAACTGTCCAAATAAGCTCTCATAAGCTATGAGCTTTTCTGGACCTTGTTTCTAGCATTTCTGTGGTCCCTTTGATCCATTTAGAGAGTAAACAAAAGTTGGTTAAGGTTGCTTTGACTTGTGCACCACTTTGTGCAAATCTGCACACACAGACAAAACAAGCAGTCTGCTACCAATTTCATGGCCTCATTTAGATGCTTATTTGTTGTAATCAATACCTGATTTTTTGTCTCTGAGTAGTTTGCTAGGTAAAATCTGCTTATTCTCTAAACCAGACCATATATCAGCTTATTTCAAGCTTAAAATCTAGCTCAAAAGCCCCCTATCACACAAGCATACACTAAGGAATCAGTGTACACTTGTTGTAGATAGCTGCTTTCTCAGCTTATTTTCAAGCACCAAATAAGCTTCACTAGGTCTGATTTTTGGAATTTAAGTAGCTTGCTAGGTCAGCTTTTAAGTTCTGAGCTTGTGTTCCACATTAGAGCTTATTAGACAGCTTATTTAAGGCTGCAAAATTCCCCCATTAGGTCTGCTGATTGAGCCTGCTACTTCTCTAGTTCCTAACATCAGCTGAACTAGAGCTTAATTGGACTTCAATTGGCTTATTAAAATTGGGGCTTTTTGGTTTTTAAGATAGCTAGTAGTACTGAGGAGCTTTTGCTCCCATTAGTTTGCATCTCAATAGCTTATTGGAGTGCTTAATCAAGTCTGAAAGTTAGGGGTTTAAACACCATTTCTGCCCTAATTATTGGTACTGTGCAATTGCTTATCTGTTTATCCAGAGTGCTTATTTGAGCTTTTTCAGTTTATATACGCTTAGGTAAGTTGTTTACACTTGTTCTGAACCTTTGGTAAAATTTTGAGCTTATTAGCTTATTTTTAGCTTATTTGCCCAACTGCTTATCTGCCCAACTGCTTATTAGGGTTTATTAAACTTTTGATTTTAATTTTCCTATATTAAGAATAATATTTTAGACTTATCCTGAATTTTTAATATTTTTCCTAAGTCATTTAATATTTTTAATCTGTTTAATTAGTTTCTATTAGTAATTAAATCATAATAAATAGAATATTAATCAGAAAAATATAATTTTAATTTTCAAAATTTTCTTTTATTAAGTAGATTCTATGAAAAATATAATCATATTTGTAGACCTTAAGAAAAATAAAATATAAAATAAGTGATAGTTTCTATTTAATAGATTTTATCTTTTTAAATTTTTAATTAAGCACTTTTCATTTTTATAATTTTCTTAGCTTCTTTTCACTTCATAATATTTATAGAAAAAGTTTTAGATTTTTGTTTGTTCATTTAGTATTTATTATAAATTAAAATAGTTTAAAAAGTAATTAAATAATAAATAATTAATAATAATTAGATAAAAAGTGTAAAAAATATTATTTTAGTTTTAAAATAAGTTTTAAGTAATGTTACACTTGTAGGTTTTAATTTCATATATTTCACTTTTTAGTCCCATTTTAGATTTCCCGTTACGTGTTTTTAGTTTATTTAAATCGCGTTTAATTTTCTTTTGTATATTTGTTTTTCATTTGTTAATTAGATATAAAAAAAAGAAAAATCCAAAATATCTAATTCACTTGTAGGTTTTAATTTCATATATTTCACTTTTTAGTCCCATTTTAGATTTCCCGTTACGCGTTTTTAGTTTATTTCAATCGCGTTTAATTTTCTTTTGTATATTTGTTTTTCATTTGTTAATTAGATATAAAAAAAAAGAAAAATCCAAAATATCTAATTCATCAGTTACTCTAATCCATACTTTCCACAGTTTGCCCATTCCAGCCTCGTTGGGAAACGATCCGGGTAATCACTTACCTGGTTTCACACTACACACGAACGTGAGTTTTTGCAAGTATCCTTTTTCACAAATGGGTGATTTGTATTTATTCACGTGTATCCGTCGTTGCATAATATTTATACGTACGTTTTAGCACGGATCAGTAAGCAAATGGGAGAGGACCTTAACATTTCTTCAATCGATATGGTGTATAGATTTGTGCCCCGACTGCCTTTTAGAAGGTTGATGCGCGTGATGTGTCGTTGCGGTTTAGCAGTTTTAATGCCTACTCAAGTTTTAAATTTATATTTAGCCGACTTATCAATAACACACACACTTAACGAGCAGTGTACCCAGTCAGTATGAATATAATGGTAAGTAGAGTGTCGATCACTAAGAGTGGAACGTATTATCTCGTTATTCTAATCAGTATTTTAATATCCTAACGCAAGGGGGTTTCAGCCTGAGAGACTGGCACGATTTGTTTGCAATTAAATAATAAAATAAACCAATAGGCACGAATCAGCAAGTAGCACACACGTACACAGATAAATACTCGAGACAATAAGAGGGCTGTCCTTATGATTAAGTAGATTGTCACTTGTTTTATTGATAGCTTTATATGAAGTGTATGTAGTTAACCCTTTCTCGTTGGTCCTATTCTTATCGGCGAGTAAACCCTTAATGATTACTTATGTCTAAAAGTTATTCCTAAGTGATCAATTTAGTAATAACCGTGGGAGCCACATTATTTTTCGCAGTCAAATGCCCGCAAGCCACTAATAAACACAGAGGTTATCAATGCACTAATAAGTAGTAACCAAAGACATCAACATATAAACTTTAATTGATGGGAAAGCAAGTATTAAAGGGAGTGCAATCTTTCGTTGTCACATTACACAAGCCACCAATCCTGATGAATTAAAGTTTGCTAACCACAAAAACAAAACTACTTAATGAATTAAACACATGCAGCACCTTCTTACAGCTCTTGTATCTTCGTTTGGTGTGTCTTGTGCTGCCTCCTTGACTGAATTCGTCCTAGGGTTCTGCTGCTTCGGTCTTCGAATCTAATATAATGCCTCCTCGAAATTCGTCTGGTCTTGGGGTATTTATAGTTTCTGTCTGAGGGAAGATGCGGCGCATCTAGTAAGTAGATGCGGCGCATTGACTTAACTTCGCGTGGGGTCCAAGATTATAATATTCAGGAATATTCGTACACCGCCAGAAGATGCGGCGTAACTCCATGATTAGATGCGGCGCATGTCCTCTTGTATCTTGGATCGTATCTGGTGAAATCTTAATAGAGATGCGCCGTATGTAATGAGTGAGATGCGGCGCATCTGGAGCAGATTAGTCTTGATCTTCTTCATTTCAGTAGACTCTTAACTTCTTGCATGTTTTGCTCCATAATTAGTCCAAAATCGCTAAGTTTCACCAAATGCTTGTTTTTACCTGAGAATTACAAAAGTAAATGATTAAGTATCAATCCTCATACATAATATAGTAAAACAAGTCAAATTAATAGGATAAATGATAGTAATAAAATGTACTTATTTGAGTTCATCAAATATCCCCCCACTTGAACTTTACTTGTCCCCAAGTAAACCTTAGAATTTCTCTTATGAAAATGTATCCTAAAAGATGTTAGGATTTATTTTTATATTTAAGCATGTATTTGTTTATTTCATAATCACACAACTAAACACTTAACGAATTAGAAGTAAAATAAAATAAGTTGATAAAAGCAAATCTAATCGTTTAACTGTCCAGTCGTGACGAATATTCTATCATAAGCTTGGCAAGTATACACATCTCCTCCACTAAAGCTAAGGAATAACAAGTCTAAAGCGGTAAAAAAAAAAAATTTAGGCTTAAGGGTTAATTATTCTCTTTCACTATCAATCTCAAATTCCAGAAAAGGCGACAAAATCACAAATACATGATCGAATCCACGAACACGATACTTGCAATTGCTCAAATCCTTAACTCGAATAGGCTAAAGATAGGTCCAAACTTCACCAATAATAATATATCAAAAAGGGCGACAAAATCATAAATACATAGCCGAATCCACGACTACGATACTTAAGATTGCTCAAATCCCTAATCTCAATAAATCAAAGGTTTGGTTAGATAAAGAATAATAAAGGGCATGGATAACATTTGGGATATAAATTGGTGTAAAATGAAAAATAAACAAAACAAATAAATTAAAATCCTAAGTGTGGTTAATCACTATCCCAACCATCCTATGAATAAGACTCATATCATTGAATAACTCACGCTTTAACACTTGAAACACACGCTTTAGGTAGACACGAATTATACTCAACAAGATCTTAATCAAAGAATAAACCTTAATTGGCGTTCCCATAACTGCCAATTCCCATTCAATCCATAGATATAATACAACAAATAGTGGTGATATCGACCACTTACATAAGTTGGTTAAAACAAACATCCAACTTTTCTTTCTTTCTTTTTTTTTTTTTTTTTTCGATTTTTTTTTTTTTTTTTTTTTTTTATTTTTTCAAACACAAACATAGATGTGTAAAATTTCACCACATCACTATAATGATAATTCTGGATAATTTTTCCATACTTCTCATACTTCAGAAATAACGGTAATAGTGAAAGTAGTAAACACACGAAAAATAAACTCAAAGATATACAATATTTACTTTCACTCCAATTGCATTGTGCAATTTCCCGACCTAACCATAAATAATGAATTACGCACGCGAACACAGGTAATGTAAGGAAAAACACTTTGCCTATAGCAATTAACCAACCACGGATTCTAATCTACAGGGTAGGCTAAGGTGTAAGGGTGTAACGAAACATTTTAAACATAGGTGTAAGAAACGAAAGGAATGGCTCTGAGTATTTTTCTAGGGGTATCTTACTCTAAAAATGAGAGTAACAAAAGGGTTTATACGGGGGTTAACTAACCAGTGTAGTTAGTTAATAACACATAACATATAATAGGCTATTTGGGTGTAATCCTAGAATTTTACCAAATTAGACAAGTCATTCCAATTATATAAATAATACTCATTATGGTGGTCTCGAATAGTATACAAGCCAAGTTCTAAAGTTTACAAGTCACCGGCACACTCATAGATTTGTGAATTTTGAAAAATAACAATTTTTGAAAATAAAGTCATGTGTGCAGCTATGCAACTTAGATCTTAAACAAAAACATGCTAAAAAATTTTTAAGTTTGATATATTAAGCACATTTTAAGCATAATTTTTGAAAAAGTTTAGGACAAGTAATTGTTAAGTGTTCTAATTCTCCAATCCCCCCACTTAAGTTAAACAACGTCCTCGTTGTTTGTATAAAAGGTTAAAAACTGGAAAATAAAAGAATTAGAACAGGAAAACTCCCCTGAGATTTGCTCGGTATGATCCTCCATTAGTATAAGAGCAAAAATCATCTTTCTTGTGGATTATAACGTTTAAGCTTCATACTTGATGTATCCACAGGAAATCCAGGAAACTATAATACCACCAACACTTTAAAACACACCTAAGATAAGAAAGGTTCAAACTTGCATAATACATTAGTAGTTAGGAAAAATAAAACTTAAAAATTAAAACTGAAAATCATCAGGTCAGTCGATGCGCCGTATCTTATGGAAGAAGATACGCCGTATCGAGCCTGGAATTAATACGGATCAGAATAAAGATGCGCCGCATCCTTAACCAGGGATGCGCCGCATTAAAATAAACTGATAAATAGTTTTAAAGTCGAAAATAAAAATGCAGAAAAATAAAATAAGATATGACCATTGCAGGAGATGCGTCGCATCTCAGGATTGAGATGCGCCGTATCCTCATGCGGGCCTGACTGACTCGACACAGAAAACAGAATAATAAAAATTCTCTGGGTTGTCTCCCGGTAAGCACTTGTCTTTATTCCAGAGTCTTCAAGTTAGACTCAAGTTCAGCTCTTTAATATCGATCATTGATTCCTACATGGCCACGTAGGATCCATTTAGCAACTAAATCGTCACGTATATATTCAGGTCCCAAATTCAAAACTCCATTGTAGAATCCATCCATTATTTGATATGGGTACTCAATTCCTCTCTTCATGTCATCATCACTAATAAAAAGGAATGGAGAGAATTTGTAGCAGATCCTACTAGTGGCATGTTTAAATCCAGGATGAGTTCGGGGCATCATATAAGTGATAATGTCGTTTCCACATTGAAAGGTGATCTTTCCTTCAAATCGTTTTGCATTAATAGTGATCTCCCTACAAAATGGTTTTCCAACAATCACGTCACCCATATTGCTGTCACAATAGGCATTCATGTCTTCAACAACGGCGAACTCAGTTATAATAGTAAAGCGTCCAACGAAGATCGGGACATTAATGAAGGCACCAACTACATTCTTTCCCTTATACTCCACTTTATTTCTCATAATGGAATTGTAAAACCTTCTTGACATGACATTGATTGGTAAAATAGGAAAGAAATTGGCGTCAATACACTTGTACCCAATCATGCATGTGAATTGCAAATTGTAAGCACAATCGGCGTGGATCCTTCTACCATAGTCCCAAGAACCATCATACCCCTCAAATTCATCGTAATTCCTAGTATTAATAACGTTAATTTTTGGACTATCAAGAATTTCTCCTTCTTCTAACTCAGATTCCGCATCATCCATGAATAGGTCATTGGATTCTAATGGTCCATTAAGGTCATTAAGTTCAATGTAGTCCCCATTATAACGTTCGGGTGGTTTTTCATGCACTAATACATCGTTCATAAAATTGGCTTCGAAGTCGAAGTCAATTAGTTCTCCGAATCCTTCCATTTTCCTTCTGAAATAATCACAAAAGCATCAGTAGGATCTGTTCGCTAAGAAGAGAAATTAACGAATATAGAAACGGATATAAGAATACAAATTTCTGATGTCTGCACACGATGCGCCGTATCCAAAAAGTTGGATACGCCGTATCTTATAATCGTTAAAATTTAATCAGACTTTATCCAGAAAATAGATACGCCGCTTAGAATTTATGAATGCGCCGTATCGAATTAATTAATCAAAAATCGATATTTATTTAAAATTAAATGCGTCGTATTAACGAAAGTTAATGCGCCGTACTTTCGTTATGTTTTAAAAATACAAGATTTTTGATTCAGAAGATGCGCCGTATCGATAGAGATCGATACGTCGTATCTGTTTAATAATTCGCAAACTGTTTTTAATTAAAATAATAGATATGCCGTATCTGCTAAAGCAGATGCGTCGTATGGCGTTAAAGTTTAGAAAATTTTTTTTATCAAAAACAGATACGCCGTATCTGCTAAAGCAGATGCGTCGTATTACTTTATCGCTTAGAAAAAATTTTCTTATTACAAACAGATACGCCGTATCTTGGGGAAAAGATGCGTCGTATCGAATTAATTAAACGCGTTGTATTTATAAAAAAAAAATTAAACGCAATACGCCGTATCTGAGAGATCAGATGCGCCGTATCGTTTGATTTAGCACAGTACAACGATAGCAGAACTGAAAAAATACGAAAAATAAAAACAAAAATTAAAACACACAAACAAAAATAAACACAAAAACAAAAATAAAGGCAAACAAATAACACACAAAACAACAAATATGCAAAATAATACAATGATGCAATTAATCTAATAAAAAGAAAAACCTAATTAAAATACTAATCAAATTAACAGATAATAACAATTCACTCCCCGGCAACGGCGCCAAAAACTTGATGGGCGTGATGTGTCGTTGCGGTTTAGCAGTTTTAATGCCTACTCAAGTTTTAAATTTATATTTAGCCGACTTATCAATAACACACACACTTAACGAGCAGTGTACCCAGTCAGTATGAATATAATGGTAAGTAGAGTGTCGATCACTAAGAGTGGAACGTATTATCTCGTTATTCTAATCAGTATTTTAATATCCTAACGCAAGGGGGTTTCAGCCTGAGAGACTGGCACGATTTGTTTGCAATTAAATAATAAAATAAACCAATAGGCACGAATCAGCAAGTAGCACACACGTACACAGATAAATACTCGAGACAATAAGAGGGCTGTCCTTATGATTAAGTAGATTGTCACTTGTTTTATTGATAGCTTTATATGAAGTGTATGTAGTTAACCCTTTCTCGTTGGTCCTATTCTTATCGGCGAGTAAACCCTTAATGATTACTTATGTCTAAAAGTTATTCCTAAGTGATCAATTTAGTAATAACCGTGGGAGCCACATTATTTTCCGCAGTCAAATGCCCGCAAGCCACTAATAAACACAGAGGTTATCAATGCACTAATAAGTAGTAACCAAAGACATCAACATATAAACTTTAATTGATGGGAAAGCAAGTATTAAAGGGAGTGAAATCTTTCGTTGTCACATTACACAAGCCACCAATCCTGATGAATTAAAGTTTGCTAACACAATAAAACAAAACTACTTAATGAATTAAACACATGCAGCACCTTCTTACAGCTCTTGTATCTTCGTTTGGTGTGTCTTGTGCTGCCTCCTTGACTGAATTCGTCCTAGGGTTCTGCTGCTTCGGTCTTCGAATCTAATATAATGCCTCCTCGAAATTCGTCTGGTCTTGGGGTATTTATAGTTTCTGTCTGAGGGAAGATGCGGCGCATCTTGTAAGTAGATGCGGCGCATTGACTTAACTTCGCGTGGGGTCCAAGATTATAATATTCAGGAATATTCGTACACCGCCAGAAGATGCGGCGTAACTCCATGATTAGATGCGGCGCATGTCCTCTTGTATCTTGGATCGTATCTGGTGAAATCTTAATAGAGATGCGCCGTATGTAATGAGTGAGATGCGGCGCATCTGGAGCAGATTAGTCTTGATCTTCTTCATTTCAGTAGACTCTTAACTTCTTGCATGTTTTGCTCCATAATTAGTCCAAAATCGCTAAGTTTCACCAAATGCTTGTTTTTACCTGAGAATTACAAAAGTAAACGATTAAGTATCAATCCTCATACATAATATAGTAAAACAAGTCAAATTAATAGGATAAATGATAGTAATAAAATGTACTTATTTGAGTTCATCAAATATCCCCCCACTTGAACTTTACTTGTCCCCAAGTAAACCTTAGAATTTCTCTTATGAAAATGTATCCTAAAAGATGTTAGGATTTATTTTTATATTTAAGCATGTATTCGTTTATTTCATAATCACACAACTAAACACTTAACGAATTAGAAGTAAAATAAAATAAGTTGATAAAAGCAAATCTAATCGTTTAACTGTCCAGTCGTGACGAATATTCTATCATAAGCTTGGCAAGTATACACATCTCCTCCACTAAAGCTAAGGAATAACAAGTCTAAAGCGGTAAAAAAAAAATTTAGGCTTAAGGGTTAATTATTCTCTTTCACTATCGATCTCAAATTCCAGAAAAGGCGACAAAATCACAAATACATGATCGAATCCACGAACACGATACTTGCAATTGCTCAAATCCTTAACTCGAATAGGCTAAAGATAGGTCCAAACTTCACCAATAATAATATATCAAAAAGGGCGACAAAATCATAAATACATAGCCGAATCCACGACTACGATACTTAAGATTGCTCAAATCCCTAATCTCAATAAATCAAAGGTTTGGTTAGATAAAGAATAATAAAGGGCATGGATAACATTTGGGATATAAATTGGTGTAAAATGAAAAATAAACAAAACAAATAAATTAAAATCCTAAGTGTGGTTAATCACTATCCCAACCATCCCATGAATAAGACTCATATCATTGAATAACTCACGCTTTAACACTTGAAACACACGCTTTAGGTAGACACGAATTATACTCAACAAGATCTTAATCAAAGAATAAACCTTAATTGGCGTTCCCATAACTGCCAATTCCCATTCAATCCATAGATATAATACAACAAATAGTGGTGATATCGACCACTTACATAAGTTGGTTAAAACAAACATCCAACTTTTCTTTCTTTCTTTTTTTTTTTTTTTATTTTTTCGATTTTTTTTTTTTTTTTTTTTTTTTTTTTTTTTTTTTTTTTTCAAACACAAACATAGATGTGTAAAATTTCACCACATCACTATAATGATAATTCTGGATAATTTTTCCATACTTCTCATACTTCAGAAATAACGGTAATAGTGAAAGTAGTAAACACACGAAAAATAAACTCAAAGATATACAATATTTACTTTCACTCCAATTGCATTGTGCAATTTCCCGACCTAACCATAGATAATGAATTACGCACGCGAACACAGGTAATGTAAGGAAAAACACTTTGCCTATAGCAATTAACCAACCACGGATTCTAATCTACAGGGTAGGCTAAGGTGTAAGGGTGTAACGAAACATTTTAAACATAGGTGTAAGAAACGAAAGGAATGGCTCTGAGTATTTTTCTAGGGGTATCTTACTCTAAAAATGAGAGTAACAAAAGGGTTTATACGGGGGTTAACTAACCAGTGTAGTTAGTTAATAACACATAACATATAATAGGCTATTTGGGTGTAATCCTAGAATTTTACCAAATTAGACAAGTCATTCCAATTATATAAATAATACTCATTATGGTGGTCTCGAATAGTATACAAGCCAAGTTCTAAAGTTTACAAGTCACCGGCACACTCATAGACTTGTGAATTTTGAAAAATCACATTTGAAAATAACGTCATGTGTGCAGCTATGCAACTTAGATCTTAAACAAAAACATGCTAAAAAATTTCTAAGTTTGATATATTAAGCACATTTTAAGCATAATTTTTGAAAAAGTTTAGGACAAGTAATTGTTAAGTGTTCTAATTCTCCAATCCCCCCACTTAAGTTAAACAACGTCCTCGTTGTTTGTATAAAAGGTTAAAAACTGGAAAATAAAAGAATTAGAACAGGAAAACTCCCCTGAGATTTGCTCGGTATGATCCTCCATTAGTATAAGAGCAAAAATCATCTTTCTTGTAGATTAGAACGTTTAAGCTTCATACTTGATGTATCCACAGGAAATTCAGGAAACTATAATACCACCAACACTTTAAAACACACCTAAGATAAGAAAGGTTCAAACTTGCATAATACATTAGTAGTTAGGAAAAATAAAACTTAAAAATTAAAACTGAAAATCATCAGGTCAGTCGATGCGCCGTATCTTATGGAAGAAGATACGCCGTATCGAGCCTGGAATTAATACGGATCAGAATAAAGATGCGCCGCATCCTTAACCAGGGATGCGCCGCATTAAAATAAACTGATAAATAGTTTTAAAGTCGAAAATAAAAATGCAGAAAAATAAAATAAGATATGACCATTGCAGGAGATGCGTCGCATCTCAGGATTGAGATGCGCCGTATCCTCATGCGGGCCTGACTGACTCGACACAGAAAACAGAATAATAAAAATTCTCCGGGTTGTCTCCCGGTAAGCACTTGTCTTTATTCCAGAGTCTTCAAGTTAGACTCAAGTTCAGCTCTTTAATATCGATCATTGATTCCTACATGGCCACGTAAGATCCATTTAGCAACTAAATCGTCACGTATATATTCAGGTCCCAAATTCAAAACTCCAATGTAGAATCCATCCATTATTTGATATGGGTACTCAATTCCTCTCTTCATGTCATCATCACTAATAAAAAGGAATGGAGAGAATTTGTAGCAGATCCTACTAGTGGCATGTTTAAATCCAGGATGAGTTCGGGGCATCATATAAGTGATAATGTCGTTTCCACATTGAAAGGTGATCTTTCCTTCAAATCGTTTTGCATTAATAGTGATCTCCCTACAAAATGGTTTTCCAACAATCACGTCACCCATATTGCTGTCATAATAGGCATTGATGTCTTCAACAACGGCGAACTCAGTTACAATAGTAAAGCGTCCAACGAAGATCGGGACATTAATGAAGGCACCAACTACATTCTTTCCCTTATACTCCACTTTATTTCTCATAATGGAATTGTAAAACCTTCTTGACATGACATTGATTGGTAAAATAGGAAATAAAATTGGCGTCAATACACTTGTACCCAATCATGCATGTGAATTGCAAATTGTAAGCACAATCGGCGTGGATCCTTCTACCATAGTCCCAAGGACCATCATACCCCTCAAATTCATCGTAATTCCTAGTATTAATAACGTTAATTTTTGGACTATCAAGAATTTCTCCTTATTCTAACTCAGATTCCGCATCATCCATGAATAGGTCATTGGATTCTAATGGTCCATTAAGGTCATTAAGTTCAATGTAGTCCCCATTATAACGTTCGGGTGATTTTTCATTCACTAATACATCGTTCATAAAATTGGCTTCGAAGTCGAAGTCAATTAGTTCTCCGAATCCTTCCATTTTCCTTTTGAAATAATCACAAAAGCATCAGTAGGATCTGTTCGCTAAGAAGAGAAATTAACGAATATAGAAACGGATATAAGAATACAAATTTCTGATGTCTGCACACGATGCGCCGTATCCAAAAAGTTGGATACGCCGTATCTTATAATCGTTAAAATTTAATCAGACTTTATCCAGAAAATAGATACGCCGCTTAGAATTTATGAATGCGCCGTATCGAATTAATTAATCAAAAATCGATATTTATTTAAAATTAAATGCGTCGTATTAACGAAAGTTAATGCGTCGTACTTTCGTTATGTTTTAAAAATACAAGATTTTTGATTCAGAAGATGCGCCGTATCGATAGAGATCGATACGTCGTATCTGTTTAATAATTCGCAAACTGTTTTTAATTAAAATAATAGATACGCCGTATCTGCTAAAGCAGATGCGTCGTATGGCGTTAAAGTTTAGAAATTTTTTTTTATCAAAAACAGATACGCCGTATCTGCTAAAGCAGATGCGTCGTATTACTTTATCGCTTAGAAAAAATTTTCTTATTAAAAACAGATACGCCGTATCTTGGGGAAAAGATGCGTCGTATCGAATTAATTAAACGCGTTGTATTTATAAAAAAAAATTAAACGCAATACGCCGTATCTGAGAGATCAGATGCGCCGTATCGTTTGATTTAGCACAGTACAACGATAGCAGAACAGAAAAAATACGAAAAATAAAAACAAAAATTAAAACACACAAACAAAAATAAACACAAAAACAAAAATAAAGGCAAACAAATAACACACAAAACAACAAATATGCAAAATAATACAATGATGCAATTAATCTAATAAAAAGAAAAACCTAATTAAAATACTAATCAAATTAACAGATAATAACAATTCACTCCCCGGCAACGGCGCCAAAAACTTGATGGGCGTGATGTGTCGTTGCGGTTTAGCAGTTTTAATGCCTACTCAAGTTTTAAATTTATATTTAGCCGACTTATCAATAACACACACACTTAACGAGCAGTGTACCCGGTCAGTATGAATATAATGGTAAGTAGAGTGTCGATCACTAAGAGTGGAACGTATTATCTCGTTATTCTAATCAGTATTTTAATATCCTAACGCAAGGGGGTTTCAGCCTGAGAGACTGGCACGATTTGTTTGCAATTAAATAATAAAATAAACCAATAGGCACGAATCAGCAAGTAGCACACACGTACACAGATAAATACTCGAGACAATAAGAGGGCTGTCCTTATGATTAAGTAGATTGTCACTTGTTTTATTGATAGCTTTATATGAAGTGTATGTAGTTAACCCTTTCTCGTTGGTCCTATTCTTATCGGCGAGTAAACCCTTAATGATTACTTATGTCTAAAAGTTATTCCTAAGTGATCAATTTAGTAATAACCGTGGGAGCCACATTATTTTCCGCAGTCAAATGCCCGCAAGCCACTAATAAACACAGAGGTTATCAATGCACTAATAAGTAGTAACCAAAGACATCAACATATAAACTTTAATTGATGGGAAAGCAAGTATTAAAGGGAGTGCAATCTTTCGTTGTCACATTACACAAGCCACCAATCCTGATGAATTAAAGTTTGCTAACACAATAAAACAAAACTACTTAATGAATTAAACACATGCAGCACCTTCTTACAGCTCTTGTATCTTCGTTTGGTGTGTCTTGTGCTGCCTCCTTGACTGAATTCGTCCTAGGGTTCTGCTGCTTCGGTCTTCGAATCTAATATAATGCCTCCTCGAAATTCGTCTGGTCTTGGGGTATTTATAGTTTCTGTCTGAGGGAAGATGCGGCGCATCTAGTAAGTAGATGCGGCGCATTGACTTAACTTCGCGTGGGGTCCAAGATTATAATATTCAGGAATATTCATACACCGCCAGAAGATGCGGCGTAACTCCATGATTAGATGCGGCGCATGTCCTCTTGTATCTTGGATCGTATCTGGTGAAATCTTAATAGAGATGCGCCGTATGTAATGAGTGAGATGCGGCGCATCTGGAGCAGATTAGTCTTGATCTTTTTCATTTCAGTAGACTCTTAACTTCTTGCATGTTTTGCTCCATAATTAGTCCAAAATCGCTAAGTTTCACCAAATGCTTGTTTTTACCTAAGAATTACAAAAGTAAACGATTAAGTATCAATCCTCATACATAATATAGTAAAACAAGTCAAATTAATAGGATAAATGATAGTAATAAAATGTACTTATTTGAGTTCATCAAAGGTCTACACCATCCTATTCCCTGAAGAAACATGTGTGTTTCTGAAAGCCACTTCTAGATCTGAATCACAAAATTGACCCACAGAAAACAGATTGTGCCCTAATCCTTCCACATAATATACCCGTGAGATTACACTGTCACCGAACACATAATCTCCATAACCCATAATCGCACCAAAATGGTCGTTCCCGAATCTAACTGTCCCAATAAACTTTTTCACGAAGTTCTTGAGCCGTGAGCGATCCCCAGTCATATGTTTTGAGCAGCCTGAATCCAAATACCAAAGGACGATTTGTACGACCTGCATTTGAAGACAGACAAAGATGGATAACTGAAATATGTGGATCCCCACATGTAGCTGGGGTCCGTTTGGTTAGCATTCACAAATTCAGGAGCAACAGAGTTTGCTAATACTGAAGTCTCTACAGTGGGAACAATCCTAGAGTCAGCGGATGGCCTATTTGGAAGGCATTGTGTTCCTAGAGACAAAATTCGACCTGTTGGCCTCCATTCTTTAACTTTCACAAACCTATGATCATTCAACTTAGGCAATGGACTTTTATTTCCTACAAAGAATTTTCTTCCAGTGGATCTCCATTGATACCCAACAGTAGCAAAAGTTTTTCCTGTTGCCTTCCAAACTTTCTTACTTCTTTCAGTTTTCCTAACATACTTAACTTGGGGTGGTGCATGAGATATCAGAAATGACACAACACAATCATCATGATTAGCTGAAATTAAGCATTTGTCACATGTTTTATAGACCGCATTAGAATTCGAATTAATTACAGTACTTTTGATACTAGAATCAACACGATTCAATCTAGTCATTACAAACTTATTGTTCCTAGGTTGGGCTTCTACACTCTTCTTGTGATCACTATTAGCTGGCGCAGTCCTATCTTTCCTTGCATTGCCTCTAGGCTTTGACTCGCTAGCTTGGGTGTCACATTTCACTCCTGTAGAAGTAATGATAGGAACATTAGTTTGTTTCACTGTCACATGCTTTCCTGATTTTGATGTGCTGGTTTCTGATGTTCTTGATGGCAAATCAAAGGTTACATGCTTGTTTTTAATAGTGGATGATGATGCACCAAATCTATCTCTTTGGTTGCTAGACTTGGGACCCGTGCCAATGGCATATTCTAACTGTTCCTGGATCCTTTTTGTGAGGACGCAGGCATAACCTACTGCCTTATCAAGTGGTTTTTCTATTCTGTCCTCTTCCACAACCTCACGAAGAGTGTCAAGTCCATCCATAAGGTGACAGAGATACATTTGATGGACAGTTCTGTTGTTTCTCATGGGAAATGGAATAGGCCCCACATCAACATCGTACATTTTACAAGCAGAGACCTTTGATGCAACACGATTACAAGAGGTGCATGGCATTTTTCCTTTCACCTGAGTCTTAAGATTCTCAATTTCATTTAACAAAGAAGTTATCTTTTCATTATGACTATTTCTTGTAACTTTAATCGAGTCATATAACTCTTTGTAATGCTGTTTAATCTTATAATTTTCTTCTCGAAAACACTCATTTTCATAATGTAACTTATTGATGGTGTCTTGATATTGAAAATTCTGAGAATCTGAAGACGAAGGTTTATTGGTGCCACACACATCACACATGTTGGATTTCAATTGGGCAATTTGGGCCCTCAACAGTCGAATCGTGTTTGTATGAGCTTGAATCTTTTCATCTCGTTTGCTTAATTCAAAATATGTATCAAACTCAGGAGCATCCAAGGATGTCTTATCATTTGATATTTTGCATTTTTCTTCTAAATGTTGATATTTTAGTTGCAGATTTAGATAATCAACCTCTAGTTTTGAAAAACGTTTAACCATGTTATCATGGTCATCATTTTGAATTTTGTCAAGCAATTTCACATTCTCCCCCTCAAGCTCAACAACACGATTCTGGGTAACATTTAAAGCAATAGCATACTCATGAAATTGACAAGCAGATAAAGCACCCCAAAACTAAGCAAATCCGTGAATATAACCATACATGAACCTAACCATGGCTCTTGATACCAATTGTAGTATATTCACTTAACTATAACACATGAATGGTACAAGATCTATGGATCGAATAGAAGTATTTTAGAGAGAGGTAGGAGAGTTGGAACCTTAGTGAGAGAAATAGAAGTGAAATGTATTAGATTGTGAGAAAAGGTCCAACCCTCTCCCTTGGTGGAGAGGGGTATTTATACTACTACATAGGGTGCCCCTAGTGGGCTGTGGAGCGAGCTAACAGTAGGTAAAGACCCGACCCACTCCACAATAATAATAATAAATAATCTACTACTAAGATTATAAATAAACCTACGAGCTATTAAGTGCTAATAAGTACTCGGGGTGACCGAGTCTTCAACTGAATATTTATATTCCTAACAGTTTAAGGTTTTCAAGAATGAAGTAGAATTGAAACTAGGAAAGAAGATTAAAGCTCTTCGATCCGATAGAGGTGGTGAATATATTAGCCAAGAGTTTAAAGATTATCTCGCTGAGTGTGGTATTGTCCAGCAGCTCACATCTCCATATACACCACAACAAAATGGTGTATCTGAGAGAAGGAATCGTACATTGCTAGATATGGTACAATCAATGTTTAATCAATCATACAACTCTTTCCTTATCCTTTTGGGATTATACTTTAGAAATTGTTGTTCGCATTCTAAATATGGTTCCGACCAAGAAGGTTGATAAGACACCATATGAGATATGGCATGGAAAAGCTCCCAACTTGTCTTACTTAAAGGTCTGGGGTTGTGAGGCGTTTTTTAAACGTGACTCACCAGATAAACTCCAACAAAGATCTGTTAAGTGTATCTTCGTAGGTTACCCAAAGGAAACGATTGGTTACTACTTTTACTTCCCACCTGAAAACAAAGTCATCGTGGCTAGGTATGGAGATCTCCTTGAAAGGAATCTCATATCTCAAGAATTCAGTGGGAGAGTTTATGATCTGGAAGATGATCAAGGAGATACATCACCTTCTGAAAACACTAGCCAACTTTAAGTGGAACCTGAAAGTCTGGGACATCCACCTGAAGTTACTCCCATTCGTAGGTCTGAAAGGACTACACGTGCTCCTGAACGTCTATGTCTTAATGTAGAAGTTGAGGAAAATATGTTAGGGGATCTTGGAGAACCTGCTAACTATAAGGCTGCCATGGCTGATCCTGAAAAGGACAAATGGAAAGCAGCAATGAATGGGGAGATGCAATCCATGAAAGATAATGATGTCTGGATTGAAGTAGACCTTCCTCCTAATGCTAAAGTCGTTGGAAGTAAGTGGCTCTTCAAGAAGAAAACTGACATGGATGGCAAGGTACACACCTATAAGGCTCGTCTGGTAGCTAAAGGCTTTACTCAAACCTATGGGGTTGACTACGAGTCGTTGGAAGTAAGTGGCTCTTCAAGAAGAAAACTGACATGGATGGCAAGGTACACACCTATAAGGTTCGTCTGGTAGCTAAAGGCTTTACTCAAACCTATGGGGTTGACTACGAGGAGACCTTTCTCCTGTAGCATACATTAGAGCTATTAGGATTCTTATAGCCATAGCAGCGTACTATTACTATGAGATATAGCAGATGGATGTCAAAACCGTCTTCTTAAATGGTCGCCTAGATGAAGATATCTATATGGCGCAGCCTAAGGGGTTTGTGAATCCACAATTTCCAAACCATGTATGCAAACTTCAAAGATCCATTTATGGATTGAAGCAAGCATCAAGGCAATAGAATAAGAGATTTGACGAGGAAATCAAGAAGTTTGGTTTCACTCTGAATCTTGATGAGCCATGTGTATACCATAAGGCTAGTGGGAGTGATGTTACTTTTCTTATCCTCTATGTCGATGACATATTGATTATGGGAAAAGACATTCCAAGTTTACAAGATGTTAAGTCTTATCTTGGAAAATGTTTTTCCATGAAGGATTTAGGAGAAGCAGCATACATTCTAAGAATCAAGATCTACAGAGATATATCTAAGCGGTTAATTGGATTAAGTTAAAGTTCTTACATTGATAAAATATTGAAAAGATTCAATTATATGCAAAATTCCAAGAAATGATATTTGCCAATGCAAGTAGAAGATGGCTTAAGTAGCAAATTATGTGCTTCAACACCTGCAGATATGGAACGCATGAGTAGAGTTCCCTATGCTCCGGTCGTAGGATCTATCATGTATGCAGTAAGATGCACAAGGCCAGATGTGGCGTTTGCACAAAATATGACCAATCGATATCAACAGAACCTAGGTGACCTTCACTGGCATGCTGTCGAGAACATTCCCAAGAATTTAAGAAATACAAGAGATATGTTTTTAGTGTATAGTGGGAATCCAGAACTTGATGTTACAGGTTTCTACGATGCGTCCTGGCTAACTGAAAAAGATGATACGAAGTCTCAGAAGGGTTATGTCTTTGTCATTAATGGAGGAGTTGTGGATTGGATTAGCAAGAAGCAGTGTACAATTGAGATATCTACAACAGAAGCTGAGTACATAGCTGCTTTAGAAGCTGCGATGGAAGCTGTTTGGATTAGGAAATTTATTTCAGGATTCGGAGTTATGCCTTCAATTGAATTATATATTAATGTGTATTGTGACAATTCTGCTGCAATTACATTTGCCAATGAACCTAGAGTCATGAAAGGCACCATACATTTTCCTCGACGATATCACTATGTTCGAGAACAAGTCAAAAATGGTGAAATCAATCTACCCAAAGTTCACACAGATGACAATCTAGCTGATCCCTTCACGAAGGCTTTACCTAAGGAAAAGCATACTCGACATGCCAATGGCATTGGGCTTCGTTTAGCTAGTAGTTTCATGTAAATCTGTGGTTATGTATTTAGATAAAGGATGTATTAAACAATTATTATTTTAATGAAATAAAGTATTAGTTATATTTATTTTTCATTTATAATATTGTATCATGTATTTGCATGTGTTAAATCCGTGAATAACTTATTTTATTCTAAATAGTCCGTTGTAAATCAGTGATAAGGGAATATCATTGAATTAAGACATACCTGAGTTTTGCTAGAATATACTTATGTATATTGATGTGTGGTCATGCCAAATTCACATGATATTCAAAGAATTGAATGTAGGACTGATCCCAACTGCATGATTGTACTTTATGTAAAATAGTCATGGGTGTAGCACATTTTTGTAAAATAGTTTAACGCTATCCGTAACTGATAGTAATAAGGGATGTTTTCAGAAGTGTTGTGAAATTCATGGGTTTTGCTTGTAATCAATAAAGAATTTGTTCCTTCAAATTTGTTTTGAAGTACAATACTGGTGGGGGCCTCGTAGGGTTGACAAGATGTTTGCATTGCCATGCCCAAGATCTATCTGGAATACGTTTAGATGATTTGGTAATTTTGTTCAATCAAATATAACGAGAAACATAATAGTTACTGTCAAATGTAGGGGGTGTTTGGTTTAGTTTATTCTATCATCCTAAAATTAGATATAATGCTCGCGCACGCGCGATATTTTTTCTAATCTTTTAAATAAGTTATTATTTTTAATTTTGGGTTTTAATTATTTTTTTGATGAAGTAGTTAGTGGTTATATAGGGTTTTATTTTCAATAAGTTTTTACACGAAATTTCATAAACCAAGATATAAGATTAAGATAGCTCAAGTATGTGTTTTCAGAATTCTTGTAAACTTACGATGATTTTTTTTAATAAAATTTTAAAATTCTGGCTGAGGTGAGTTTTTTTTTTTTTTTTTTTTTTTTTTTTTTTTTTTTTACCAAAATATATATATATATATATATATATATATATATATATATATATATATATATATATATATTTTTTAAGATTTGAATAAACTATTAGATGGTTTAGTGATTAAAAGTTGTTGTGCTAATACCTGTAGTATGTTGATATAGTTTTTTGTGTTTTGTTAAGTGGTTATATATGTGTGTGACTTGATAAGATGATTGGTAGTTATTTAGGAGGCTAAGTATCCTTTTGTACTGATGTTTATTGTATGTATATAGTTCTTTTCCTTGTTTGTTGTATATATTTGGGTGTATCAAACGTCACTTATGATTCATGGTTTTTTCATACTCGGATCATTGTCCAAGTTGGGAGTGTGTGTGCCACCTCACTCTCCACTTGAGGGGGAGTGTAAAGAATAGAAGGACTGTTTTTCTACATATTGTATAGTTTAGGGACTTAATTGTAATGTTTTCTCTTTAAATGTTGGATTCCCTCTCATTGAGAGATAACAGAAGAAAATAAACTTTCCCTACATCTCATTTCTCTCTCACTTTTTCCCCAATTCTGCCATTGTTGACACATAGCAAATAGGATTCCATAATAATTTTAAGTAGAGTTGGTTATTAAACTGTTACTCTATGTTCTTTGAAGGTATTGTGCGTGACCGCATGGTGTGTTTGGAGCTGAATGGGAACGTATTTTGATGCTCTTCTGTGGCCATGACAACACACAACAAACGTCATGTAACACCCCCAATTTTGGTTAGCAACAGCGGAAGACTTAATTGGGTGTTACGTAGAGGATCTTTAGTCATAACCATAGAAAACGACTTTAGAAAGACGTTTTTAGTTTATCATTCAAAATACAAGCATTTAAAATACAAAGATGTTTTATAGTTAACACGTTTATTTAGATTTGAATGATAAAACATTTATTTAACCACCCGTGCAGGGTTTAATGCCCACTCCGTGTCTTGAGTTCCAGCCTTTAGTTACCTGAGATAACATGCTAAAAGTCAACAAAAGTTGAGTGATATTCATAGGTTTAAGTTTAATAGTTTGAACACAAGTATAAGTGTTAATTGCATCGAATTACAATTAAACGAGTTAAAATCAAGTTATTATTGCATTAAGCTCATGACACGCAACGCTTAACAGGCATCAAATATGATGTAAAGTATATAGGCCCTCGAGATGGGTATTTGCCAATAACCCATAAGTTTGTTCAAATAAAGTGCGCCTGGGTGGCTCATCCTAGCAGACCCAAACGGGGATTGTCAGTCCCAAATAGATCTATTCACAACTATTTACGTTCACTCGCAAGTGATTAAGGTTCATGATTGAGGGACTTTTGGCAATAGCTACTTAAGCAATAATAACAACAGTCATAGCATACGAAAAGTTTGTGTTCATGTTTGTAGCATGTATCTCCCCACAAAAGATTTAAAAGTTTAAGTGTGGGCTATGAACTCACCTTAGTAGTACCGTAGTGGTAGTAGTATCGTTACTCAAACGATGAAAGGAAACGGCTTCAACACACGGCCTATATAGTATATGGCAAGTTTTTGTGGTTTGATAGTCTAAGTTTGGTTTATCGCGAATCATAACGTTTAAGGTTTTATCGATTGGTAATTTATTTGTAACGTTAAAATATGCATGTTTAAATGATCAAAGTTATATATAAAATATAAAGTTATATATAAAAGGAATATAAAGTTTTATATATATATATATATATATATATATATATATATATATATATATATATATATATATATATATATATATATATATAATTCTTAGATATGTGACCGTTCGTTGAAGTATATGAGATTAGCTAAAGAGATCGTTGTTTATAAATCAAAGTTGGTTGATGATAAGTTAGATTCTACATTTAACGATTTCGTTAAGTGATTACGTATATATATATTTATAACTTCGTATATAGAATTATTAGAAAAATGTGACATTAAATGTCGACTAAACATATTTGTTTCGGGTTTTGGGTTTTGTGAAATATTATTGATCCGTCTGAAAACGTATATATAAATATAAACTGTCTCAGAACCGGATACTCGTGTGTAGTGTGAAACCAGGCAAGTGATCACCCGGGTCGTTTCCCAACGAGGTGTGAATGGAAAACTGTGAAAATCTAGGATTAGAGTGACTGATGTGATTTAGATTGCTTTTGATTTTGCTTTTTAACAATTCTAAATAACAATTTAAACACAAATATAAAAGAAAAGTAAACGCGATTAAACTAAATTACAAACGCGCAACAGGAAATCTAAAAATGGGACAAAAACTGAAATTTATGAAATTTAAAACCTAAAAATGTAAAATTACTTAAAACCTATTTAAAAACTTAAATTATATTTTTTTACACTTTTTATCTTTTTATTATTAATTATTTATTATTTAATTACTTATTAAACTATTTTAAATTTATAAAAAATACTAAATGAACAAGGAAAATTCTAAAACTTTTTCTAAAAATATTATAAGATGAGAAAAAGCTAATAAAATTATAAAAATGAAAATTACTTAATTAAAATTTAAAAAGATAAATTCTATTAAATAGAAGCTATCACTATATTTCTATTTTTGATTTTATTAAGGTCTAAAAATAAGATTATATTTTTCCTAGATTAAAAATGACAAAAGAAAATTATGAAAATTGGATTTATATTTTTCTGATTATTATTTTATTTATTATGATTTTATTACTAATAGAAACTAATAAAAAAGATTAAAAATATTAAAACTATTCAGAAAATTATGAAAATTTACAGATAATTCTAAAATATAAATTAAAAGATAGGAAAAATAAAATGAAAGGTTTAATAAGCCTGGAGAGCTGATTTGGGCAGATAAGCAGTTGGCTAATAAGCCAAAAATAAGCTAAAAGACTTGAAAAATTACCAAAAGCTCAGGATAAGTTCAATACACTTATATAAGCACAAAATAACTTAAAAATACCAATAAGCACAAGATATGAGCAAGATAAGCACTTGGCTGTTTGCAAAATCAAAACAGAAAAAGCAGGAAAATGGCAAACTTGCAGACTGAATTAAGCTAGGTAATAAGCTACTGAGATGAAAACTTAAGAGGGCAAATTCAAGCCTATATTACTGGGTATCTAAAAAACATAAAAGCCCTATCACAAACTAGCCAATTGAGGTTCAATTGGAGCCAAGATCAGCAGCCAAGAAGCACTCAGTCTGCTGTTGTGCAGATTTTGTGCAGAAAAGCACAGCACAAAGCAACCTTAAACCAACTCTTGTGTTCTATCTAAATGGACTATTTGTGACTCAGACCAGCCAAGAAAAAGGTTAAAACAAGCTTGGGCTTATATCTAGCTTATTTGAGCTTACTGATGTATGAAATGATCACAGGGCATGTAAACTTGGATTTTCTACCTATGAGGCTGATTAGAACTTGGAAATAGCTTCTAAGGACTGAGAAAAGCTTGTACAAAAGTGGGCTTGTGGTCAATCTACAGTACACTAGTGATTAGACCAAATGACTGAGCAAACCAAACACTCCTTTACTAGGGACTGTTTTGGATTTATCAAAGAAAAATCAGATTTTAAGCTAAGAAGTCTTTATTTTACTGATGAACTAACTTATGTAAGTACTAATAAGCAACTTTTAAACTACAAATAAGCAGAATAATCAGCTATGCTACTAATAGAGAAAGATTATTTAACTACTGATTATGCTAATGAAATACTCTTAGAAACTAATAAAAAGCATGAAATAACAAGAATAAGCTACTATTAAGCAGTTATACAGTAATATGGAATTTAATGCTAAAAATCTAAAAAGCTTACAACTGAGTGATATTTATGGAACAGAGAACAAGGACCAAGAACCAATCTAGCTTGTCAGAAACAAGCTAGAAAACCCAGAAAAGCTTCCTGAACTAGCTTATCCACTCAGAAATAGCTTATTGGCCTCCAAGTTGACTTTCATTGACCATCTTGATTTCTTGAATTCAGAACATGATTAAGATAAAATAAGCTTACCACAAGCTATAATAAGCTTGCATAAGCTTATAGAAACAACTTATAAGTTATTTCAATTACTACTTATTTGATTCGAATTATCAGTATAACATGAAATTCTAGAATTATCATTAACTAATGAAATGGCACAAAGATTATCATTAAACAAGCTTAATTTACTTATTATTGATTACTGAAAACATGAGATTACAAATTATGTCTACTGGAAAGGAAATACGATTATGCTACTATTACCTACTTGCCAATTAAGGCTACAAAAGCTATCTATTTATACATAATTTAAGTGGGATAACACATTGTCGACATCCTCAATCCATCAGCACCATTGAATTAGCTCAATTTGATCTCAAACGTCTACTTGTATTTTGGCGGGAAAACAGGAAAGTGACTAAATCATCTGTTTTAGCTAGTGGGAGTGGGAGAGATGCATTAATTGCATTTGGCAATGTTAGGTAACGTGTATAGGAGGGGGGATGAGGTGGTGAGTGGTTTTGGTGAGGTGGGGGGATGACTGGATGGTTTTGGCGGGTTGGGTGGTTTAGACGAAGGGTCAAACCATGGTTTGACTGAGTTGTTAAACTCAGTTATGGTTTTGGGCTTTGGTTATTCATTGGGCTTGGGGAAATAACTGGGTTGGGTAAATGGGATAAGGGTGGGTTTGTTTGTTGGGTTTATTGGTCAGCTGGGTTTAGTTAGGATTTGGACTTTTGGATTTTGGTTTTAGTTAAATCACAAGGACCATATTTGTAATATTCTGAAACTCGAGGGACCTGATGTGACAAGCTTCCAAATTTCATTCAAAGGACCATACCTGCCAAGTTAGATAAACCAAAGGACCTTTATTGTATTCATTTACAATTTAAAACACCCGAGGACCATTTATGTAATTTTCCAAAAGTTTAGGGGTGAAATTGTAATTTTTCAAAAGTTATCAAAAAGGTTCCAAATTGTCATTCATGAATAGTACAAGGGTATATTTTGTTAAATTTCCATTTTTAAATACCCAGGGACTAATTTTGCCAATTTTGTAACTTGAGGGACTGAAACTGCCAATTATGCAAACTTTGTTCATTTTTCATCAGTTTTTAAACATTTTGCATCTGAAACATATAAAACACAATTCTGGGATAATTTCAGTATTATGATGCATTTCTGAGTGTTTTTGGATGTTTTGGCAGCTCAGATTAGGTAAAAATGATGAGTATTTAGACACTCATCAATCCCCCACACTAAACTATTGCTAGTCCCTAGCAATCTTTTATGAAGTTTTTAATGGATTTTTCTCTTTACCAAAAGCCATTACTTCTGGAGTAGCCAATGTTTTAGTATGTGATACTTTGGTACAATGATAACCAAATGATTTTGAGCAAACCATCAGCTGTCAACGGTTTTGATTTGTCTTTACCAAAAGCCGTTTGCTTCTGGACTAGCCAACTCTTAGATAAATTATCAATATTATCTTTGGTGAGCTGATTACCAATATGGTTTTTCACTGCCTTAACCACAAGCCATAACCTTGCGGGCTAGCCAACTCTTCACTTATAAAGATATGGTGAGTCGAATACCATACAATTTTGGGCAAATTGCAAGCCATAAACGGATTTGATATATCTTTACCAAGAGCCGTTTGCTCCTGGATTAGCCAATCCTTATGTGGGTTAGACATGGCGGACTGATAACCATTTATTGCGTTCTAAGTGAGAAAAAATTTTAAAATTTTGGCCAAAAATTGGGGTACTAGATGGTACATTTGATCAAATTCGCAAGAATTCTCCCCCACACTTAGAACTGAATATTGCCCTCAATATTCAAAGAACCGGTTGTTAAACCAACACTTAGAACGTGAAAGGGAAATATTAATAGCCATTATTTTCATATACATTTTTTTTTTTGGGAACATATATACAACATGTGGGGCATCCCCCCCACACTTAGGTGAAACATGGGTGAAAACCCATATATTTGCTACTGTTTTTGATGCCCGAGTCGCTAGCTTGAGTCGACCCCGAATTGAGTTGATTCCTCCCGAACAGTCAGGTTTATCACGCAAGCTAATCACTTCTTCATGTGAATTATGTAGTGGTCCCCACGACACTCGTGATTGCATGGAACTCCCCGAACAAGCTTTTGCGGACTACGCATCCTCGCGTACCGACGAAGCGGGAGACAAGTGGTACACTTTCAAACCCGAGCCAAACCCCTACGGTGATTCATACAACCCCTCATGGAAAAATCACCCAAACCTTAGGTGGAAACAAAACCAAAACGCACAACAAACCAATTCTTCCAACCCACCTAATCGTTTCCAATCAAGCGGTTCCAACTCGAACCGTACTTTCAACAACAATCCTTCCAGCAATGGTAGTACCAATAACTTTGAAGGATTGATGTCCCAATTTATGGCATCTCAAGAAGCTCGTTTGGCCAAGTTTGAAGCCGATTTCAAACAAAAACAAAGCGAGATGACCAATAAGATTGACACTTTGTTGAAAGCCCTCAATGACCGAGAAATGGGAGCACTCCCTAGCAACACAGTCAAGAACCCGAAACTAAACGTCAACGCCATTTCGTCAGTTTCGTCTCCTAGTTCTTGTCCACAATATTATTCGGTCAATTCCATGAGCTCGTGTTTCAAACAAACCCAAGTCGTTCAAAAGGACCAAGAAGTTATGATATCCAAATTGGTCAACAACATAGTTGAAACACCTCCCACTCAAAACCTTGACAATGAATTCAAGGAGCTCCACCTTGAAAGTCCGGTTATTGATGTGTTGGAAGAGAAGAAGCTCAAGTTAGGCGAAAAAGGGACCGCCTTCGTTCAAAACAAGCTACCTAAGAAGTTAGATGATCCGGGCTTATTTGTTCTACCTTGCAAGATCGGTAATTCGGAGGCTTATGACACATTAGCCGATCTTGGATCAAGCCTTAACCTACTTCCGTTACCTCTCTACACCTCTCTAAAACTAGGAAAACTTGAAGAAACCGAGGTGATAATAGGCTTAGCGGATGGGAGTGTTGCTTACCCGATTGGAGTAGTCAAAGACGTGTTAGTACACATTGGAAAACTAACCATTTTAGCCGATTTCCACGTCCTTGATATGGTTAGCGACCTTACATGCCCCTTGTTGATAGGTAGAGGATTTTTGGCGACCGCTAGTGCTATGATTGATTGTAAGGAATCTAAGATAGCGGTAGGAGAAGGTGATACTTGGTCAGTCTATGATGTGAAGAAACATGCCTATGATACTAGTGAGGAACCAACACCCCATTGGTTAGAATTAAATAGGAGACCATCTAGATATGGACCTTGGATCGATAGAGACTTCATAGGACCCCAACGCCCATTTTACCTAGAAGAGGACTTTGTGAACCGAACACATGCGGTAGAACAACTCTTGGCTAGGGACACCGAATTGGATCCATTTGAAGACCCTCTAGTTTTTAGGAAAATGATTGATTTCCTAGGAGTTTTGCCAATTAACCTAGGGATGAATAAGTGGACTTGTGAGGACGATGATCATAAGTGGGATTGGGACAAACCACCCAAAGATGGAGATGGGTCATGGCATATTAAGATGACATTGTATGACCCGGATGGAGAGAAGTTTGAAAAGATATATTGTACTAAGCGGACCAATAGGAAACTTCAATCCAAGCTTAACCCTAAAGACGTCCTCGATGACGAGCTCACTTACATAGGGTAGAAGGACTTTGAGTCTAGCTACAAGACTCGTTAATAAAGAAAAGCGCTTCTTGGGAGGCAACCCAAGCTTTATTTGCTTTGTGTGTTTATTTATTTGTTTGTTTGATTTTATTTGCTTCCGTATGTATGTTTAATTTTTATTATTATTGATTCATGTTCAAAACTAAATTGTGAAAATGCTTTATCTTGTTTTTAACTTCGTCTTAACTACATATAAAGGTATTTTGCAAAAGTTAAGTGTAAGGGAAATCCAAATCGGTTTATTAGAACAAATGAACATGAATCGTAATAATAATAAATTAACATACATATTAGTATTTGTTTGAGTCAAATGCTTGTATCGAGTCATAATGATGTTTTGCAGGATTTCCAGGAAGTAAGGTATAGGTTTTTCCAGAAATTTTCCGGAAACTTAACATGAGAATTCTGTCAGATCATTTCTGACGGCGTCAGGCTTTACAACCTGACGGCGTCAGGTTTTAATTTTCTGAAATTTTTGAAAGTTTTGTTTTCATAAAAAGTTTTTATTAAATCTCTGACTTATAATCTCCAGGAATCTGCAAAATTATCATTCCACAAGCATTATATCCTTATATAGAATTTATCCCGCCGATGTTATGCAGGTTTTCGTGTTTGTTTTCTCAGGTTTAACAGGTTATTTTGGACAAGGAGATGTTTGTGGAATCAAGCTTTTGGCGATGCTTTAGTCTTGAAGCTTCTACATTCTCTTGGAAGAAGATCTAACCATGTTACCTCTTTATCCACCAAACGAATCAGGAGAGTATTTGATTTCATTCTTTTACCTTATTTACTTTTACATCTTGTTATTTGAACATTGTGGACAATGTTCATCTTAAGTGTAAGGGGGGGGGGGTAAAGTACGATACTTTAGAGAATGCTATTGCGTTTGATTTTTGTTTGTTTATTGGTAGATGTGTAATAAAACTGAGATAAATACCTGTTAGGGCAATTTTAGTGCCAAATTTAAAATTTTTTACAACATATAGGAGTGAAACTTTGGTCTTAATGAGCGTCTCATGGATAGGAGTTATATGACTAGCACAAAAACCGTACCACTAAAAATTTTTCCACCCCCAAATATGTGAGGTTCGCCCCTAGAATTGGTAGGAAAAGCATTTATGCTATGATGTGTGTACCGGTAGCACTTAGATTCTAGAACTTGCGTTAGGACCATTCCGAGGCCACAAGTGAGACTACATTCGTGTAGTTAGATTTACTACATGATAAGAGGCATTAGGATCAACCCATTGTTTTACACCTGTGTTTTTGTTATAATTACTTTGGCTACGTTGGTCGAGTAATTCTCCCACACCCTTTGCGTTGTACTCATTTTTAGTACACGATACCCCTAGTACACCCCTCAGAGCCTATCTTTTCGTTTCGACCTTTAAGCATTTTACTTAAAGGAAGAATTTGTTTACACCCCACTTAAATGTACACCCAAATCGCCTTAGCCTACCTAGTATGCACTCATTTTTAGTGCATTATTGTGACAACATTTGTTTAAACCCAAGTTAATTATCTAATTGATTACATGGTTGCTAAGTCGAGTCATATCCTTGTACATATTGTTTTGGGACGATTGGGACTCATGGGTAAAGTACTAGTGTAACGGAGTAATGGGGAAGAACAACATTATTACCCCCATATGTGCTAAATATTTTAAAAGTATTCCAAGTGTTTCGATTATCTTAATTCGAGTCATTAGAATAGTTATTTGTAAAGTTATGTAAAAGTTCAAGTGTAAGGGGAATGCAACGCCCCTATGATGTATTATTTTGGATGGTAGGGCAAGAGTGTATGAAAAAAAAAAAAAAAAAAAAAAATCAAAAAAAAATCAAGAAAAATACAAAAAAATGAGAAAAAGAAAAGTAGAAAAAACATACGGACTACCATCCCGTTTCATTTTATGTTTATTTTATGTTTTTGTTATTTTGTTTTTAGCTTAAGTCGAGTCTAGTCTTGGCTTAGCAACGCCATATTGTACATGTAATTAATCAAGATCTTTAACTCGCCACCAGTAAAATATCCCTTATCCAACAAATCCGTGTTTATCATATCCCTACACCTCACGTTATAACCCATGTAAAAGCCCTCTTTGATAGTTTATCTTAGGTGCTTACGCCTAGTGGAGGAGGTTTTTGATCCTTTCCCAAGCCTATGGTAATCTATTTGCTATGACAGGTAGTGAGAGATATTTTCCGTTTTCATTTATGAGATTTAATTTGATGACACCTGAGAGATGTGAGTATCTAAACACTACTTGTGAGGTGCTAGTTTGTAATCTCCGTGCTTATTATGATTAAAGTGGAACGACTATTTGTTGTAATTACTTTTATATTAGCGTTAAATGACCCCTAACTTGTATTTTGATTAGAATAAAAGCGCATTTGCTTGAGGACAAGCAAATCTCAAGTGTAAGGGTATTTGATGAAGCGAAAAGTGTACCGCTTTTAGGGGGTCATTTAAGCCCTAAATCGTGTTTATTTGATCAAATATTGTCCTAAATCGTTCCTTTTGTCATTTTAGGTACTTTGGAGAAGAAATCTGGAAAAGGAAGCATTTTGGACGTTTTTGGAGCATAAAAGTGAAGAAAACGACAAAGTCTCAAAATCGGCTGGAAAAGTACCTTTGACGGCGTCAGGGATTGTTCCAGACGGCGTCATGGCTTGGCAAAAGAGGTGGATATGAAAAATACACATGATAAGCCAGGGAGTTTTACTAAGGAAGTCTGACGGCGTCACCCTTTAAGGTGATCAAGGCCATCACGCTTGTTAGACCCGTTTCCCGGGTATTGGGACCCCACCCTAGATGAAAATAGATTATGGCTTTATGTGATTGGCTAGTCAACATATGTTGTGTTTTAGTCAAACCCGATAGCCAATTAATAGTCAAAGTATGACTATGTAGTCATATAAAAGTGTTGAGTAACTTTAAGGGCTTAAGTTGCCAAGTGTTAAACATGTATTATAAGTTAGTGTGGCCAAAATAGAAGAAAAGAGACTTGAGGGACCATCCTTTCCTTTGCCCCAAACTTGTACCTAACTAGTTATATCTAGTTTTATCTAGATAATTCTCTCATTTTTGAGAGAGAGTGAGAAGGCCGGATATTTTAGAAAGAAGAAAAGAGAGGGAAAGTAGGTAGGTGATGATCCATGAAGAAGATGATGAAGATCAAGTGTTATAGTTTTCCCTAGTAATGATCTTCCCTTCAAGTAAGTCTTTATGTTCTTATTGTTGTTTAGCTTTGGATTAAGAGTAAAGTGGGTAATCATCATATGATCAAGATATGATCATATGATGATATGATTAGAAAGATGATTATGTTTTGATGGGTTTTGATAACCCTTGTTATGTGTTTTATTGCTATGTTATTAGGTTTTGATAATTTGTCAAGGATGGTGATGATGATGATGGATCATAATGTTGATGATGATATTCTTGTTATGTTATAGCTTGGATTGAGGTAAGTAAAATGATGATAGCATATGTTATATGGATTTCTTCATTATGTGTTATGTATGTTTATGTTGAAAAGATGAGCTTGGATATGCTTATGTGATGCCATGTTTATGGATTATGTGATGAGATGATGCTATGGAATATGTTGATGTTATGTGCTAGATGAGACTTGAGTATGTAAGCCTTGATGTAAGTGTTTTATGTATATGATGCATCATGTGGATTGAAGTATGATTTATGTTATAGTCGTTTTACTTACTAAGCGTTATCGCTTACGGTTTAGTTGTCTAACCGTTTTGTAGGTTGGCATGTTCTTAAGGTTGGCTTGGATATGTGAGATGAGGCTTGGATGTGTTGGTTAAGGCATGGTTATGCAAATGGGTAGATTTGGTAAGAATATAGAGCTTAGGTAGATTCCGAGCTCTCGTGTATAAGTTTGTACCCCCGCGAGTCAAGTAATGATTTGAATTGAGTAAACAAGTGTTAGATTGTATGTCAAGTGTTTTGTAATGAATTGGAAGTCATTTGGTATGTTAAAGTATGTTTTATGTGTTTATGGGTTAAGTTAAGGGGTGTTTGGATTAGTGTCCATTTGTACCCATTTTGGGTAATGAACGGGTCAAACGTTAATGGAACATGTTTGATATGTTAAATGAATGATTTCTAGAAGATTTGGTGTAAAACGGAAGTGGTATAAGTAGTTTGATGTCATGAAATGGGTCAAAATGGGTTTTTAGTGGTGAAAACTGCAGATTTGTTCTTGATGGCCTTCTTGACGGCGTCCCCTTTTAATCGTCCAAAAATCTTCTGGCCCGTCAAGGTTTGACGGCGTCACCATTTTTTTGACGGCGTCACAGTTTGTTGGGCAGTTTTCGAAAAATCATATCTTTTAATCCGTAAGTCGAAATGGGTCGTATAACCTATCGTTTTGAAGCTATTTGAGTCTACTTTCATTTAAAAATAGTCTTAAGGTCTGAAATTTTATAGATTTTTGTCAGTGGTTAAAAGAGTAAGCAGATTTCCGTAAAGGTGAGTCATTTCCGCGTAAAAGTCAAAGTTTTTAGTATAAGCGGGCACGGGGTGTTACAACGCTTTAAGTTAAAGAGAGACGGCGTCAAGCCCATTTCTGACAGCGTCAACCTTTGATAAGCCAGAGCGGATTTTGGAGCACTAAAGAGGGGCGGCGTCAAGAAGGCCATCCGGGAACCCTAGACACGGCGAGGTGACGGCGTCAAGTCCTATAACGTGACGCCGTCAGATACTAAACTCTATATATAGTTTTGCAATTTTTTGTCATTAGTGTGCAACTTTGTGAGGAGAAACCCTAAGACGAATTTCTGCCATTTTTAAGGGTTTTCATACCCTTGGATCTCCCATGTTTAATTGAAGATAAGTATTCACTTAATCAATCAATATGTCTATGTGTTGTTTGATTATATCTTGTTCTTGTCTTTTAATTAACATGCTAGGCTAGATTTATCTTGTGTTTGCTTAGATCTAATGAAACCTAACTATTGATTATTGGTTGTTAGTGTGTTGTTTATTGTATTGGATGATTGTTTATCGATGTTAGGCTTAAGAAAACTGGCTAACTTCCTATATGGTAACTTGCTTGAACGTCTTAAGAAACATGAACCAATGCGTACTAGGTTTATATGGTTGTATTTAATGCTTGAGCGAATTCTAGTGATCCCATGTTAGGAGCTTCTTAGCCGGCTCGACATAGGAGTGAAGTAGGAGCTTGTAGAGTTGGGGAAGTACGTACGCCACCCTACGATTGGTATTAAGGAATACACCCGTCATCCACGCAATTAATACACACTAATCAACCGGTAAAAGATAGTTAGGGAGTAAGGAAATCTAAGTAAACACATTTCTCCCCATATAAGTTACACCACCTTTTCATTTTCAGTTATTTTATTTTATTTGCATTTGTAGTTATTTGGGTTAGTTGATTAGCAACTAATTCCGCCCACTCTTTCAAACCCGAGATTTTACTTGCTTTCATAAAAATATAAAAATACAAAAAAGAATCTTCCCTCACCCTTAGACCTATTAGAATAGTTTTTCAATCCTAACGACACTATTCCCCTAGAGAACGATCAATCCCCCGGTACTTGCCACTTCACTATACTACATCGGTCAGGTACACTACCTGGTGGGGATTGCAAGCCTCTTGAGATCCCTCGAGAGGTAAAACCTGTTGTAAGGTCGCAAAACCACGCATCAGCAAACGTAGTTGACACAAAACTTCTATCTGCTCCAGAATCAAATAATACCCTAGCACTATGTTGATTGAGTAAGAACGTACCCGTGACGACGTCAGGGTTCAGTGGGGCATCCTCCTCTTTTAACACATATGCTCTTCCTCGAGCGTTGTTTTGCTGACCGTTTCCTTTCGGACAGTGGCTCTTGAAGTGACCTACTTCTCCACAGGAGTAGCAAGTCGGAGTTACAGGCTGTAGGTTGCTACCAGTAGCAGAATTCCTGCAATCCTTTGTCTGATGACCCACTTTCTGGCATTTCAAACATTTGATTGGGCAAGGTCCACTGTGGTGTAGTTTTCATCTGTTACACTGGGATTTCTGACCTTGGTATCCCTTGCCTTCAGTAGCAGCATAGGCCTTGGCGGTTTCTTGTCTTTGGTTTAGTTGATGGTGACGATTGTTTCGGTTTTGATGGTACGGGTTATTGTTTCTATGGTTGTTGTTATTGAAGTTGTTGTTGCGGTGGTTATTGTTACTATGGTGGTGAGTGGTTCTTTTGTCATCGAGCTTCCTCTTGAGCTCATTGTTGTACTTGACCTCTCGGTCGAGTAGTTTTTGAGCAAGTTCAATGGCTGCCTCTAGAGTTGGGGGGTTTGATGAAGTGACATTTCCCTCAATACTACGGGGAAGTCCTTCGATATACTTCTCCAGTTCTTTTTTGAAATTTGGTACAACAGTAGGACATAGTATTTTAAGCTCTTGGAATCTCCTGTTGTATGTTTTAAGATCAATTCCTTTTACTACTAGTAGATGGAATTCATCTTCCAATTTTCTTAGTTCAGAACGGGGACAGTATTTCTTTAGCATCTTGGTCTTAAACTCAGTCCAAGTAAGCTGGTAGGCTGCTGTCATTCCCATGGCTTTGACTGTAGCATTCCACCATGACAAAGCATCTTGCATGAGAGTTCCAGTAGCGAAAATGACTTTGTTGTCCTCGGTACAACCGCTTCTCTGAAAAACAGTTTCAGATCGTTCGAACCAGTGAGCAAGTTCAGTTACTCCTTCAGTACCTTTGTAGGAAGTTGGTTGACAACTCATGAAATCTTTGTAGGTACACTTGCGGTTTGCAGCTGTTGCACTTTCTCCTGTCGGTAGACTAGTGCCACTGTTGCGAGCATTTGCTGCCGCCTGTTCTGCCAAGACTGCATTTACACCGTCAGCGATTGCTTTTCGGATAGCTTCTGGAGTCATAGTAGGCGTAGCCGTTGAAGTTTCATGATTTACGGCGGAGGTTGCTTTCCTTGTACGTGCCATAGTTCTATCAATATTGCAAAAGCATATTTTTAGAATCTCATAATGATCACGTTAGGTTAGAATAAATTGTATGGTAATTGGATATGGTTTATAATAATATAATATTAACCACAGCAATTTGGGTTTAATAAATTTGGTTTATATCTGTAGGTACAGCAATTATCACATCATAAATACATTCACAATATGTCTGAATCAATTCACAACACACATGAGAACATAAATGATTGAATTGCACTGTATGAACCAACATTTCACAAGACAATATATGGCAAATCATAATGCATATGCAAGAAACAACCATGGAATACATAAATCAACATCAATATAATACATCCACACAACATAGATTAATAACTTGTTCGATTTGTTTTACAAAACATAAAGATACAAGATTCTTTATTAATACAACATTGGTAGACTAAGACATCTCTTAGTTATATTGACACATCTCTGATCTATGGTCCTCCTGGTGCACCATCTAAGCGGCGCTGAAGATCTACAATCACTGCCATCAAGGTCTCCACTGTCTGGTCTCGAGCTCTTTCCCTAGCCTGGGAATCCTCAACCATAAGTCTAAGAATCAGAACCTGAGAGCTAACTCGGTCAAGCTCAGAGTCTAGTGTCTCAATCACTGTCTGCATCGAAGTAGTAGCGTCTCCTAGTATAGAAATAGTCTCAATGGCTTCTTCTAAACTAGTACCTACTTGATCGAAGACTGTCTCCATCGCCAACTGACCAATCACAAGTATCTCCACTTCTTCCCCAAGTGTGTCAATCTGCTCTAGTGGTAAGTCATCAAGAATCTCTGCAATGTCGTCAAGACGATCCTCATGTCGGACTAATCTGGCTGCCAGTAGAGGTATGGTGTGATGGATGGGTTCTCCGGTAACCGGAAGAATCATCGAAGTAGTTGTAGCCGAACTCTCTCCTAGTTCCATAGCTCTCGGTGCTCCTTCCTGGGATCTCCAGTAACGGATGATCGGTAGCAAGAAAGACCATCGGCGAGCATCGACCCTCTTGTGGGTCCCGGTGCGAACTGTAGCCTCATCTCTAACCTGGGCATAGGGGTCCGATAAAGATGGAACCAAGCGGTATGTCCTTTTGCATGGTGGCAGATGCTCACTGAGAGTAGCTAAGGGTGGAGAAGCAAGGGGTGGAATAGAGGATGGTAATGGAACAGTGGTGGTTTGGTGATAGAAGGTAGTAGGTGGTGGAACTGAAGATAGTGGTGTAAGTGGTGGCGTCCTGGAATGCTCAGGAGCTGGGGGCGGTGATATTACTGGAGTCGAAGTTGGTATGAGTGGGACTGGTGGTGGAATGATCAGTGTTGGTGGTGTACGTACTCGTTTTCGGGGAGTGTGTTTGCGAACATAACTTTCTTCGGGGCGTCGGTAAAGTTGGTCAAAGGGTTCAGGTTCATATGGTTGGAGTTGTCGTACTCGTCCATGCTGGCGAATCGGGCCAGGTGATGGAATTGGTGATGCTGGAGGGGAAGTCTCCAGGTTGGATGCCGGTAGAAATTGCTGGCTTTCCATGTACCGGTCAGTAGCAGGTGACATCGGTATAGCTGCCGTAGCAAAGTCTGAGGTGAATGGCATAGGATCCTCATTCTCTGAATCAGATGATACAGCGATAGGATGGGGTTTCGAATACATAGTACTGTAATAATCCCGAATAGTAAATGTAAGCTATTAACATAATCATAAATATGTTAAACTTTGTTAAGAACTCGTATAGTAAGCAACATCCTAAAAATGTTGGAAGTGTGTAGGCACGGAGGGCATAAGGTGGTTTTTCTTTACAAGGGTCCGTTTTAAAAATGTAGTTATAGTCCAATGTTTAAAATACATCTGGTTCTCTATAACCATGAGCTCTGATACCAATCTGTAACACCCCCAATTTCGGTTAGCAACAGCGGAAGACTTAATTGGGTGTTACGTAGAGGATCTTTAGTCATAACCATAGAAAACGACTTTAGAAAGACGTTTTTAGTTTATCATTCAAAATACAAGCATTTAAAATACAAAGATGTTTTATAGTTAACACGTTTATTTAGATTTGAATGATAAAACATTTATTTAACCACCCGTGCAGGGTTTAATGCCCACTCCGTGCCTTGAGTTCCAGCCTTTAGTTACCTGAGATAACATGCTAAAAGTCAACAAAAGTTGAGTGATATTCATAGGTTTAAGTTTAATAGTTTGAACACATGTATAGGTGTTAATTGCATCGAATTACAATTAAACGAGTTAAAATCAAGTTATTATTGCATTAAGCTCATGACACGCAACGCTTAACAGGCATCAAATATGATGTAAAGTATATAGGCCCTCGAGATGGGTATTTGCCAATAACCCATAAGTTTGTTCAAATAAAGTGCGCCTGGGTGGCTCATCCTAGCAGACCCAAACGGGGATTGTCAGTCCCAAATAGATCTATTCACAACTATTTACGTTCACTCGCAAGTGATTAAGGTTCATGATTGAGGGACTTTTGGCAATAGCTACTTAAGCAATAATAACAACAGTCATAGCATATGAAAAGTTTGTGTTCATGTTTGTAGCATGTATCTCCCCACAAAAGATTTAAAAGTTTAAGTGTGGGCTATGAACTCACCTTAGTAGTACCGTAGTGGTAGTAGTATCGTTACTCAAACGATGAAAGGAAACGGCTTCAACACACGACCTATATAGTATATGGCAAGTTTTATTGGTTTGATAGTCTAAGTTTGGTTTATCGCGAATCATAACGTTTAAGGTTTTATCGATTGGTAATTTATTTGTAACGTTAAAATATGCATGTTTAAATGATCAAAGTTATATATAAAATATAAAGTTATATATAAAAGGAATATAAAGTTTTATATATATATATATATATATATATATATATATATATATATATATATATATATATATATAGGATAAAGATCAAATAAAAAGATAAATATCCGTACATTACGTAAAAAGATTTTTTTTTTCAAAAATTTTATCGAAAAATTCCAAAAAAATTTCACAAGATCAGGTATGTTGGTGCATGAAAAAGATGTGAAGGAAGTTTTTCTAAAAGTTGATATTTTTTCCGAAAAAAAATTATGAAAAAAACACGTTTGTGCATTAAATCGCTTTTTTGTGCATCAAAAATTCGTTTTTGCACCCAAGTTCTTTTGACTTTTTTAATCAAAATAATATTGCGCATCTAACTAAAGCAAGTTGAAAATTTTGTGCATCAAAAATTTTTTGCGCATCAAAATTCGTTTTTTGCGCATTAAAAAAAAACGTATAAAAACTCAAAATTAGAAAAACTTCTTTCACAAAAGTTTCATGCACCAACATTCCCGATCTTGTGGAATTTTTATGGATTTTTTCGCGAACTTTTTTGAAAAAAAAAATCTTTTTACGTAGTGTACGGATATTTGTCTTTTTATTTTAACTTTACCCTATATATATATATATATATATATATATATATATATATATATATATATTATATATATATATATATATATATATATATATATATATATATATATATATAATTCTTAGATATGTGACCGTTCGTTGAAGTATATGAGATTAGCTAAAGAGATCGTTGTTTATAAATCAAAGTTGGTTGATGATAAGTTAGATTCTACGTTTAACGATTTCGTTAAGTGATTACGTATATATATATATTTATAACTTCGTATATAGAATTATTAGAAAAATGTGACATTAAATGTCGACTAAACATATTTGTTTCGGGTTTTGGGTTTTGTGAAATATTATCATAAGTATAAAATCAGAAATATCCTTTAGGTTTTACAAAGTTACACTTTTGGACCCTAACGGCATAACCTTTGCACCGTTAGTCCTCGGTTAAACTTTTATTACATTTTTGGTCCAAAACCTTTAATATTTACATTTTGTACTCAAAAGTTCCTGATTTACAGCTTTCATCACAAGATTATCAAAATGACAGTTTTTACCGTAAGTTTCCAAATTTGGCAGTTTTAGTCCTACGGTTAGCAACTCTTTGCAAATCAAGTCCAAAATTTATAAAAATCAATGTTTACTATTTTTATTTCATAAATAAGTTTAAAATAGCTTTTGTAACTTATATGAACAGCTTATTTTGTTAAAAGCTTATTTTTCAGCTTATGGGCTTTTAACGAGCTAAATGTGTAGCCCATTATGGGTTTTCGATCCAATGGGTTTAGAGAGGGTTTGGGCTTGGTTACGGGCTCACTTTAGGGTTGTAAAAATGTAACAATTGAGCTTATACGATCAGCTTATATGAAAAGCTTATAACTAGCTTAGTGGGCTTATTAGCCCAATCGCTAATATTTAGTTTTGTGAAAAACTGATTCTAGGTCGATTACTTTAGGGTTTAACAAGGTTCGAGTTGAGTTTTATAGGTCGAATGAAATACATGGTTTGTTAGCTTAGTAGCTCGACTATTAGGTCGAGCTATAAAATGCAAGGGTTGTGCGTCGAGTTTGGAAAATATGAGGCCAAAGCTAACGTGACTTAACTTATTTGAAACAGTTTTGAAAACTTGAAAATATTCTAAGTGTTTTATAAATTTCGAAGGTGACAATGTGACTTAAGATTGTGTGATTTTTAGAGTTGATATGATGATATAAGGTTCGAATGACTTTTGTTCTCGATAGTTAGCGTGACAAATATTTAGAGTGTCGAGTAAAACACATGTGTTGTAAATATAATTAACGAGATATTTATCTAAAGTAAAATGAACTCGCGATAGAACATAGAATCGCAAAATATATAAAAATGAGAAAAGTTCGAGTGTGCTCACTTCACCTCAAAAGGTGGGGCGTATCACTATGTCGGGATTGAGTTAGGCTGAACGAATTGTGTAGCTCGATTCTTTGCACTTCAAAGATTCAGGAGTGAGTTTAATATGATCCTTGGCTTTGCTCGAATGCCTCAAAAATTTGCCAAAGCTAGGCGAATTTAGTAACTATGAAACACTTAGTGAAATTTTGAGTTTGGATGTATTTGTGATGTTAAAATGCCGATCGGTTGGGTTGTATTTAAGGGCAATGCATGGAGTGTTTTAATGAATAAAATGATGAAGAATGATGATGCATGATGAGAGTAGCAGGAAGTGTCATTGTATTGTCAAGTTTGAGTGTAGAAATCAACCAAATGATGGTTGTTTTTGGTGCTATTGGCCGGCGCAAGGAAACAAGGAGGTGATGACAAAATGATTTTTAAGGCTTAGTTCTTGTGGCTTGTTCGGTTATCCCATGTGTTTAACACATTCTTGGCGTGATCTAAAATAAATGTAGGGTTCGTTCGATAGCTTGTATACGCGATAAGAGTTTGGGACGAATTCATTTGTTGGCCAAAAATATGTTGGGTCGAGTTGGGTGTCATACGAGACATCACTAGGCCAAAATGTAAAATTTTGAGTTGTGTTTATCACATGTCGACTGGGTTGAACTTTGATAGATTTTTGGCAAATAAAAGTTCGAGTTAGTGTGAGATGTTTGTTGCACTCGATTCTTAGTTAGTGATATAGTTGTTAAGCTAATTTGCTCGTAATTTAGTCAAAGCGTTCGATAGTTGAGCAGCCAAACCGAAAGTATATATATAAAATCTTTGGGCTTTGTTTTGTTGTTGGGCTTGCTTGGTGGGCTAGGCCAAGTGAAAGAAATAAAAAAATAATAAGGTCCGATTGGTATGTTCGGTTTGTAGTATTTTTGGGTCGAGGCCCAATGGGTTTAGCAGTCCATTTGGGTGTTGGGTCGAGACCCAATATAGTTACTGAGTATTTGTGATAATTTCCGTGATCTCGGGAATGTATTTGATCACGTTCGGTTAATTAACGAAACGTATAGACGTTAAGTATTAAACGTTAATTGTTTTATGTAAATTCGCGATTTTTAGACTATCAAGGTTCGTGTGTAAGCATCGTTTCTAGGTAAATGGTAATCACAAATATCGTTGTGATTTAAAATAGTGTAGCATAAATAACAAAAAAAATTTTGTTACCAGTAGAAATGGTTATTAAATAACGTAATGATTTATTAATCATTTATTAGCATTTACTATTTATAGGGAAAATTACGAGAGGTTACACGTCACTTTTCCCTCGTGACCCAGGATGGCTGGAATAATGATTTTTTAGAAGGTAGCAAGGGGTGTGAAACCTGTTGTTTTTTGTTTTAAATCCCTGCATTATGAATTTATGATATCTCATGAAGTGTGAATCTGGTCTTATGTGCCAACCTGAACCAAGTATGAAGTAATCAGGTCTTCACATCCAATTTTATAGGTCGCTTCCACTGGTTAACATGCCCGAGAACGGTCCTGAATTTATATATACAAACTACCACCTACATTTGCAAATCTTTCGGTTCTTATACTAATCATAGCAGTTGCACTCCGTTTCAGCTATCGGTTAACTCACCTTAGGATTTTTTTTATTATTATAAAGGCTACTTTATCTATAGGACTGTGGTAGATTGCTTTTTTTTTTTTTAATTTTTATTATAAGGGTTTCGTCATTGATCCTGTAACACCCCGTTAAAATTTTAGATAACAGCGGAAGACTTAAACGGGGTATTACCAATTAGATCACAGTCGTAAGCATAGATAATCGTTAAAAGTTGCATTTATATCATTCAATGAAAACTCACTATTTAGAGATTACACATTAGTTGCCAAAAGGATAGTTTTTCACAAAAGTGATGATGAGTTTGAAAAGAATGATATAATTATTTGTAATAAAAAGGGGGTAGATTTCCAATCCCATGCCAAACTCCGTGCTTGAGATTCCTTAGTTACCTGAGATAAAACATGCTTAAAAAGTCAACACAAAGGTTGAGTGAATCCATAGTGTTTAATTTGTAATAGTTTGAATTAGTTTGAACACAAGTTGATTAGTAGTACAACGGTGATATCGTTGAAATAAAACAAATAGATATAAGATGGGTAGTAGCACAGCGGTGATATCGCTGTGTATAATATAGATATATTGCCCTAAGCCTCATGACACGCAAACCTTAACATGTAGGGGTAATAATAGTTGAAATAAATATCCCACATCATAGCAATGATGTGGGTGATAATGCCCTCGTCGTAGGAGTTTTGCCAGACTCTTAATTCAAATAAAGTGCATTTGTCTATCAATCCAGCTAACACTATAGTTATCTATCCGGCTAGTACAAATGGGTTGTCAACTTCCAATAGATCTATTCACAAAATTCGCGTTCACTCACAAGTGATTAATGGTTCATGATATGAGGGACTTTTTGGCAGGGTGGTAACTTAGGCAATAATACTTAGCAATATCAATCAGGGAAGCATACAGAAAAATACTTGTGTTCAGATTTATAGCATGTATCTCCCCACGGGATTTGAAAACATAGTAAAAATGTGGGACTATGAACTCACCTTAGTAGTGTAGAAATCAAAGAGTGGTCAAATGGTGTAAATGAATAGCTCCCGACTTGCGACCTCAAATGATGTGTTAAGTTTAGATTATTTTTGGCTTTCCGGTTTTTGTGAGTGAAATGATAAGTGCGGAAATCCACGAATGTGGTAGTGTCGTAATTGAGTGTTTGTGAAAGATAAACGTTAGTAAAATAATAAATACTTTACGCTAAGTATTTATATTAGTAGTGGTTACGAGACACGGTGTATATATAAATGTGTTTATATATATGTTTAGTTAATAAATAATAAGTTAAAAAAAAAAAAAGGTCTATAATTTATTTTCTATTATATTGTCTAGTTTTCGTAGTTTAGTCTAGTTGGTGAAAATTGACTAAGTATAAGAAATTTGACAATAATCGGGCATGACTTGGTCGTAAGTATTTGTTTCCCTTTATAAATTAATTGCTACAAAAATATCCCATGCCAAAATATAGTTTGTGTAATAGTTTAACTAATTAAAATGTTTAGTATTAATTTTTGTTGAAAAGATATTAGCCAACACCTAATAGTTCAAGGGTCAAAGGGGTAAAATTGTTAAAAAGAATAATTTAGCAAAAATGCCAGGGGAAGAGATTGAACCCCTGACCTCACGCTTATCAGCCATACGTCCCATCCAACAGACTAGCTCAAGTTGTTATATTATTTATCAAACTGTTTATTTATATAGCGTCCTAGTCCTGTCTTATATTCGCATGGATAATAGACAGTGTATGTGTTAAGATTCGCATTTCATTTTCAAAGCTTTGTTTTACTACTCCTTCTCAGTATTTTGCATTTGTTTTACTCTCATTTAAAATACTTGGCTTGGTTCCTTTATTACTTTAACGTGTATATATATGTGAGCATGGTTTATATTGGCTTATGATACAGTAAGGTTTGCATGAAATATATACATTTCGTGTTCGACTTTATTTGCTTTCTCTCGTTAAGGTTGTAAGTGTTCATTGTTAAATAACTTTGGTCTCTAAATAAAATACGTAAAATCATATCGAGTGTGCATTGAATCTCGTGTTATTATATGAATATGGAACGGGTTTGAAGACTTACGACACCGAGAAGGTTGTGGCGAGGTTCGAACGAAAGATGGTAACGAAAACCTAAGGTGGCAAGGAAACCCAAGTCTTCTTCCTCCAACCCAACTCGTACACGAACCAATACCCTCGTATAACTCTTACACAACTAGTATGCATGGCTCTCAAAGCTTGTTTCCTTCCCTTCCTATCTTCGGCAGTGAACTAGAGGAGGTGATGGTGATTTGTATTTATGTTGTTTAGTTTGAATGTGTGATGAGGTGTGGGAGCTCAAGGGTTTTTATAGAGGCACAAGGTACCTTCCTTGATTATTTTTATAGAGACTTTTGAAGCATGCTTGTCAAGTCTCATCGAATGCAAAACAAAAAAGTGTCAAAGTTTGTGTTGTTATGTCGATGGAATGGAAAAAGGGTGGTAGTTTGTATCCTTTTTGTGATACAAAGTATGAATAAAATATCGAGGTCAAACATTCCTATGTACTTCTCACGTTATTATAATGAAAAGGAAGAAAATTCTGTGTAGCATGTGGTTACTTCGAATGAGAGATAGAGTGGTCAAGGATTTTGTGTTTTGTCATGTCGATTTGAGTTATGAGAACTAGGGAGATGGTCATAAGAGACACGATGGGACAAAGGAGGGTCAAGCAAATGGTATTCTTGTACTTATCGAATAGTTTAAGGAAAAGTAGGAAGGTGAGTGTAGTATGTAGTAGGAATTTGTAACACATGATCCATTGGTTATTCTTGATTTCAAAAGGAAGTATGGGCTTTGCATTTGTTTAATGTTCTAGGTTAGCATTTATAGGGGTCATTAGGGTGGCTTGATCCTTGGTCTTTGGATAGTCTTCCACGCAAAGTAAGGAAAGAAAAGAGATTGTGTGAGTGTCGAGTGACTTGACTATGTGGTCGTGGCTTTGTGATGAGCTACCAGGAACAAAGTAAAGAAGAAAATGCAAAGGTCCAAGATACATGCTTAGTGTTCATATTTTATGTTTGATGCTTTAATTTGTTTGTGTTTGTGTACTGTGTCGAGTTATCAGAGAAGAAACAAAACAAAAGAAAATGTATTGCTATGAAAAGAAAATATGTTGGGCTTGTGTTTAAGTTTAGCTCAAGACAAAGAAGTGAAATGGGTTGTGGTGGATTCGTTCGGCCCAAGAAGAAAGAAAAGAAAATAAATTAGTTTAAGTATTATGTGTATAAGATTTTGTGAAATGATTAATGCTCTTGTTTTATACTTCCACTAATAAGATCGGTGTAGTAATTTGTAATGTTCGTGTGACTTTCATGGTCGGTACGCAAGCAAGCTATTCATGGTGAGTTCGAATTCGTTGGGGTGACTTGGTGATCGTTGCCATATATATATATATATATATATATATATTATATATATATATATATATATATATATATAAAAGTAGTCCGCACAAAAGGTTATTTAACATAAATTGGTATTATTCGGTGATTAACATTATTAATGACATGGGATTTTTACGAGGTATTACAGATCCTGTAAACCTGTGTTTGCTTGATATTATTAGTGACCAAACTTAGCAATAATATCAAGCAAACACAGGTTTACAGGAAAAAGATAATTACTTTTTCCTTCCTCCTCTACCACTTTGTATTACAGATTTCCCATTACTATTAGGGTTCAATGCAGTTGATGCGACTGCAGTATTATTTTTCTTTTCTGCCATAACCAATTAACAATAGAAGTATCAGAAGCGAGATGACAGTGTGCCCATGGTTCCATAATTAAGTTGGCAATTTTGACCCATTTACTTATAAATAGTTTGTTTATGATTCTGTTTATCTCAAAGTGTTTAGATCCAAAAACTTAACTAAAAAGTGAAGGGGTCAAATGGGTGTAAAGTTGCTCAAAGTCTAATTAAAATGCATATGACTCCGAGTTGTTTTTATTCAACGATTTTACAATATTAATGTGACAATGCTGTTTTCGTGATCAAAATCAACACTCTTACAGATATACTATTCGTAATAAAAATAAGAACACAAAGTTTCCAACCATACTAATACCATTTTGACCCGTTACCCACCCGTTTGGCCCCACCATCTTTACAACCTCTAAACATCACATAAATAGGAGTATGAACCGCGTCGTACATGTAAGCATGTAAGTGACTGATTCAGAAGACTGAAGAAATATACCGCGTCGTTGCTCTTCTAACTTTCTAAGATACTGATCAAGTTGTTCTAAGATACTGATCAAGTTGTTGAATATGAGCATCCACTTGAAAAAAATAGAACATTTCCAAACTTATTCCAGTTTCCAATAGACGAAATAATCTTAAAACACATACCAAAGAACGACACTTTTTAAACACAAACATTTCCAAATTTCGACACAACCACATGTATAAAAAAGTTAACAAAATGTACCAAATCATATGCTTGGACAGCTAGAGCGACCTTCTTATCAGCAAATCATACAAAAACGATGAAGAAAATCAATTAGGCGAAAAATAGAGGATTAGTAATGAACATGCATTATTGAAAACAAAGAACCCTCGCAGTGACAAACACTATCCAGGTGGTGTTCAATGGCAGCAGTAGAGATGCTATTTTGCTTCATTAAATTGGAGTGATTTGGCATTGCAATTTTAAGTAATTTGGATTTGAATGATTTCTTCTAATGTATTTTTTCAGCTTAGACTTCCAAATTCAATGCTCAGGCAGCTCAAAAGCCTTATTCTTCAATAGGAGCCGGTGTAGTACTTCAGGGCTGTAACTTAAAGTGGTACCAGGTCAGTTAACTATCTGCTTCCAGGAAGTTAAAATAACATGTAGTAAATGGGTCAAAATGGGTCAATCATGTTTATTAATCTATAATCCCTTAGATAACTTGAAACTCAGAATATCAGCCAATATGTGTTGCAAATCGCAATTTTAAGTGAGTGATAATGAGGGATTGTTTGGCATTGTGGTTGCAAGATTAAAAATGAAGTTATGGAGTGGTTACTAAATGTACTTTGGCCAGAAGGGGTGTTTGGAATTGCTATTTTCAAACATAAATTAGGTAACTTTTTTTTAGTTGGTTGACATTTGTTGTTACTAAATATATTGTGGGTAGAAAGGGAATGTTATTAGTACTATACAAACTGTTAATTTGAAACACTATTAATTTTGTATTTGAAACTGTCACAAACACTCTAACATAAGTTACTTCAATTCATTATGTATGCAGTTACAAACACCCATGAAGTTACTGCTTAAAAATACTTCCATATCCTATAAATTCGTCGAATTACAAAAGATATAAGAACTCAACTAAGATAAAATCAATAACACGATTTGTTGATTAACTTCTATGAATAGCCAAATATTACAAGGATGCATCAAAAGTGTTCCATGTCGTACCAATTTGTACAAATTATGAAAAACAAATGTCTATAATTGTAATAGTTTCTGTGATCAACAGGGCCGCTAAGCGCTACTTAGTAAGACTCACTCGCTGGAGCGTTTACACATGGTTAACCTATATCAAGATACAAAATAACAGAAATTAACCCATTCATCAAATAAAATAGGTACATTTATAGAATGCATCGTTACCATCTTTGCGACCAAATGGGCTCTTATAGCCTTCACATATTGAGTTGATTGAGAGTATTAAGCGATCGTTTAAGAAGAAAACAAATAACTAACATTTTTATAGACCAAATCTGGTATGTTTTTGTACTAACCTTTACGCCACTCGGAACTAATTCCATCCCACCATGTATGATTCGCCTTTGTGATTTGTAACACTTGTAAACAACCTGAAAGTTTAATAACTAAAAGTCATCAACACATTCATATTACAGTTCTTTCACATTTATTAAATAAAATAAATAAACTTTATACTTTATCCCATCCGCACTCATTTCTTCGTTGTCATCAGACTCTGCTTCTATCCGTTCAAGAACTGAGTTTGCTGCTACATTGTAAGTCTTCACAACAAAGCATTTTTCCAATTTAGCAAAGATCACAATATGGATTTGATGCAGTTATAGCAGAAATGTCCCAACATGATTTCAGGTGTTGTTTGGATTTGCAATTTGGAATTGACCATAGTTGAAACAATCATATAAACATAACGTCAACTAATATGATATTTTCAAAACATGAAGGTACTGATTCAGGTGTATTTCTATGCTCCGACTTTGAAGAAGAATGACTTTTGACCCTCTCAGATTCATCACCATCTAGATACACATCAACAGACGTGTCCAAGATTTCATTGATACACTGCTTCGGGGTATAGCCAGGATCAAACTCGTCATCAACATTAGTTATATTCATCTCAAATTCGCCTCCAATTTTGCAATATTTATTATCTGTTTTGTTTTCCATAGTCGCAATATTAACCTTTTAATGTTTACATAGAAAAAAAATACTTCTATTACTGATTCAGGTGTATTTCTATGCTCCGACTTTGAAGAAGAATGACTTTTGAACCTGGATGTTTTTGAATTAGATTCATCACCATCTAGATACACATCAACAAACGTGTCCAAGATTTCATTGATACGCTGCTTCGGGGTATAGCCAGGATCAAACTCGTCATCAACATTAGTTATATTCATCTCAAATTTGCCTCCAATTTTGCAATATTTATTATATGTTTTGTTTTCCATAGTCGTAATATTAACCTTTTAATGTTTACATAGAAAAAAAATACTTCTATTACTGATTCAGGTGTATTTCTATGCTCCGACTTTGAAGAAGAATGACTTTTGACCCTCTCAGATTCATCACCATCTAGATACACATCAACAGACGTGTCCAAGATTTCATTGATACACTGCTTCGGGGTATAGCCAGGATCAAACTCGTCATCAACATTAGTTATATTCATCTCAAATTCGCCTCCAATTTTGCAATATTTATTATATGTTTTGTTTTCCATAGTCGCAATATTAACCTTTTAATGTTTACATAGAAAAAAAAAATACTTCGATAAGCTTTGGTAAAACAATTTCATACCAGCCACAACGTGTTTTCTTACATCAATTACACTTTCCTAATTTGACATAAACATTCTCATTAAAAGGTTGAAAGTGGAGGTTGGTTGATATATCAGAACTAACAGATCATCTGATTAGAGTAACGGCTGCAGCAAGGAGTTCGAAGCTCGTGATTTTAAAGACGTCAAAGAAGATGCGGAAAGAAAACTTGAGGAGGCAGAAGGGGTGTTTGGGATTCCTTTTTTCAAACACAAATTATATAATTTAGTTATTCAAAGTTGTTAAAAACCAAAATATGAGTAACTAACAATAGTTTGTCTCAAATTATGTAATTGTTAGTTGCAAATTTTTGATGCAGTTAATACACGATTATATATAGATATATGATATGAGTAACAAAATATCTTGATGATTAAGAGCACCAACCTCACGAAGAACAGGATCACAACTATTGTAGCACACATTACCATTCTCCTGTGTTTCTGATTTGTCTATGCCTGCAAATATAATACGAACGAAAGATGTATACATGAACTTTATATACTAACAATGGGGGTGTAATAATCAGCAGCCCAAAACATGTAACTCTAGGCTATGTTCGACCCGTTTGGCTAATTATAAATAATAGTCAACCTGAATGGACCCGCTTTCATATGTAATTGTACCATTAAGATACTCACAAACACACAAGCATATGCCAATTTAATTCCTTATATATCGCTGTTCTAAACACCCATAAACATATCAATTGAAAACAAATCGAAACCTGATAGTCTGGACACATTGAGCCACAAAGAAAACTTTTATATATAAGAGATATTATCTTAAATTTTATATTCAATATACCATTGTCAGGGGTGATTTCTTGAAGAGGAGTTACTTTCATTGTCATACCTACAAAGGAAACTGTAGATTTGATTCTTTTTATTGAATGACAGCAAAGGGTTATTCAGATGAATTAGATGCAAAATAAATATGTTACTACAAATCACCTTGAAGTTGAATCACTTTACCCAATTCCTTATCATGAACAGGAGTACCATTACAGCAAAACTCCTTCTTCAAGTGTTTGATAATCTTCTTGTAGCTAAGCTATTTTTTAAGACCTTGGACTGTTATCAAGCTTTTTTGACTATTTCTTTGTTGAATATGAATATGAACATACTCTTTGATACCAACACCACTGGGATTTGGACGTCTAATATATCAACCATGAACTTTGTGTGAAGGTTTGTAAATAAGCAACTGCAAAAACCAACAACAACAATTTCTTATTTAGAAAACCAACAACAATTTAAGCAAAACAATACAAATAAAGATAGCCATAGCATATCCAAACAATACAAATATAATCAGTGATGTTTACTAATCAAATTCATTAACAGTCCTCTAAACCAACACATGAACATTAAAAAACATATGAAAATTAAGTACCTTAAACTGAAGATAAATGAATTTGGTGTCACACTTTGTGCTTTTGTGTCATGATCAAAATAGAGAATCATTTTTTGTTCACAAACCCAATCAAAGTGCTTGAGATTCCTTTTCCTATCTAACATATGAAACCTTGGTTTATTCAAGGTGAAGGTGATTGTGTTTCTATGCTCCCGGATGGTCCACCGTGTAGTTTGTAAGACGGCATTAAGGACTCTTTTGTTTATTTAATCCGTGAATTCACTTAAATCTTTTCCAATTTTATGAAAAGATTAGATTCTTCAATCAATCAAGTGGGGAATATGATTTTCCAATTTTATGAAAAGGAGGCTGGTAGTTGAGAGTGGTGGTGGTCGAATAATGAGTTGTGGCGATGATGGATCCAATAGAAAAGCCCCGTGTTTTTTTAATAAGTTACACTTCCTGCCTATGATTACGTGAAAATGGCATTGAGGCCCATGTGTTTTTTCAGCTTTTTAAGCATATAAGTACAAAAACGTTTTATTAATTTTTTTAAGCCAAATTAAGAAATAATTACCTTTAATAATTTTTCAAAAACCCAAAAAAAATCAAATTAAAAATAAATATACGTTACTAAATAAGGTATGATTTGAATTTTTTGAATGAAAAAGTCCCCACTTGGGATTTTGTTTTATTATATAAAAGATTTGATAACTATGGAAAGATACCGAAACATATGCTATACTCCGTGACACCCCTCCCACGTAAAAAAATAATAATAAACAAAAAATAAACAAAAAATAAAAATAAAATAGAAATAAAATAAAAAATCAGTTAGGTATTATATATGCAATTTGAAGAGTTGGCATAAGAGGCCTTGGTCCAGCTGTCCAGTTACCTTATGGCATGCCATATGGTTTTTTTGGTACCCATGGCACCGCCAAACTGCACCTCCCCCTTAGCCATATGTATGTTATCCGTCCTATAGCCATTCGCATCACATTGTTATCTGGCTTCTTTTTGTTTTGGTGAGTGAGTAGGTATTTTTGATGGTGTGTTATAAGAATTTTACTGCTGAAGGCGTTTATTTTATAAGAGTGTCATAATGGTACATGCTCATGTAGCGACACCTATAAAATTTATAGGTGCCCAATGCACCCACCACTCCAAGTATTTCTAAATCAAATTTATGGCTAGTTGTAGAAGTGATAAATATATCATCATTCAAATAACTATCACCAAGTTTTGGAACTTGGTTTAACAGTATCCACGTGACTAGGTGTGTTAATCGGGTCGGGTTCGGGTCAATTTGGGTCAGGTTAAAGTCGGGCCAAGGATAAAAATAACATACCCGGACTTGACCTTATTTGAACTCGGATTAGTCGGGTTCAGGTCAACCCAAATATGAGCTAAATATACTAAAATTGCCTATTTTACTCATTTAAATAGATAATTAAAAAAAAAAAAAAAAAAAAAAAAAAAAAAACCTTATTCGGGTCAATCGGGTTGACCCAAACCCGAGTTAGACAAAAAATTTCAATCCGATACCCGACCCTATTTAGTATTCGGGTTGACCCAAATAGGCTTAATCGGGTTCGGGTCGCGTGTTTTTGACACCCCTATATGTGACCGCCTTTTTCTAGTTTGATTTAGCTACATATTTGTTTTCTTTAGTTTTTTCTAGCTACATATTTGGATACATATTTCTTGTTAATATAGCTACATATTTGTGTCCAAACATATTTTTTAGCTAAATTTAATTTAGCTACATATTTGTGTTCTTTAGTATCATCTTGTTAATGTGTTTGGTTATGGTATTGTTGTTGTTAGAAGATGATTAATTCATCACTCAATATAGTGTGTTTGTTGTTTTTATATATATCAACTTATATTATGTATGTACACAAGTGATTTTATCAAAATAAGATGTGTTTGGCTTATATGTTTAAAATAGGTGAAAAGGGGTTTTATTGATATTGTGAATAAAAAATCGTGAAAGATGTTTTAGTCACTTTAGAAACCTTAAAATAAACCAAAGCACTCTATGTGCTCTTAAACTTATAAATGTGTTGAAGGATTTAAGTAAATGGGTAAAAATGGGTGAACGAATGTTATACTAAAAAGTCTTGGTATGGCTTATTCATTCGAGGTTGTTTGCTGTTAAATAGGTGCCTAATGACTTGTATAAAACTTAGTTTTAATACTGAAAGTTGATTTGGAGCGAACTGGAAGTGTTTTGTGCCGGTATTTCAAAAAGTATAAGTGTGATTTGTAAGTTACAGGTGTAGTTTTATTTAAATCATATAAAATCAATCATAAAACGGATTGAGTCGTGCCATACGTCGTTGAAAAGGTAAACCCCCCCTTTTTACGCGTCATCGTTGCTACACCCCTTCCCATTCACGCGTGGTAATCTTATATTCATGTTTAAGTGATGTATCTTTGTGTAGTGTTATTGGTGTTAATTATTACGAAGGTTTAATGATGGTAGTGGATGCTGATGTGGTGATGATTTTTGACACACGACCACACCAGATTCACAACATGTTGGGTTTTATATTTGAGTTGATTAAGACAAAACATATGAAAGATGAAGGACTTAAGAAGACAAAGGATGAAACTCTTTAAAAAGATAAAGATTACTGAAGATCTTTTAAATATTAGGAATATATCCTTTGTAAACCTAATTCTCTAGTATATAAAGAGAATATAGGTCGTTTGTTTTAAAGTGTGTCAAAGATGTAAACACCAGGATATGTGTGTGTGGGTAAACCAGGCGTGTGTTCTATAAACGCCTAGGTTTGTGTTTGGTTTAAGCCTCAAGGATCATTGATCCCTGTTAGATTAGGTAACCGTACTACACTTGATCACGTAGTATTGGGGTTGTTAGTTTTGTATGTAGTTGTTAGAGATGATAACGAAGAAACCTTGTATCAATAATAATGATGTTTTGTTTATTTCGTTGCGTATGTTCTTATCATTGTTATTGTTAATCCCTAGTGCTCTAAACGATCTATGGAGTTATTTTAAACTCCACAATTGGTATCAGAGCTTGGGGAGCTCTTGATCTAGGGATTCACAAGGTTTTGTTTGTCGAAGAATGAAGAATAGAAGAAAAATTCGAATCTGGTTTCAATTTTCGCAACTTTCTGTAGAGCTGTTTTCAAAAGGCGATTTCTCATTCGTTAACCGTTGGATCGGGCTGAAATTTTTACTGGAGGTTCTCTATACATCAAGGTACATTCTCACTAGAGGGATCTTCGATCTGAGTTGTTATTTGTAAGATATAAATTTTTGAAAACAGCAGAAAAGTTGTTGGTCGAATTTTAGGTTTTCTGAAAATTGAATTTCCTGAATTCGTTGTTCTGAAAATTGTATTCTTCATGGAAGTTAGTTGATTAGGCGTTTATTTAATGCCCTAATCATGTTATCATGTGTAATATCTCGTAAATTTTCCCTGTCATTTGTAAACGATTAACGAATAGTAATCCATAATCACAGTTTAATTAACCGTTTTTACGGACTAAATTTTTGCTTTTATTCAACATTACTACTAAACTGGACATTGTAACAGTTCTCACATTCCTTGTGACAAACTCATATACGTTACCACTCGAGTTCAAAAGTGTGTTTAGAAATCACTTGTGTTATCTTGAACCCAACTCGACCCCAAAAACACCCATTCAATCATCATTATTATATATATATATATATATATTTTTGCCATGATAGGAAATTGTTTTGGACCCAACAATCAAATACACTTCACGTATATATTTTGTATCATACAAAAACTAATTCCATTGTTTCTCTAACTTCTTGACATTGGAAATAAAATCAACATTTGGATATTTTAGGTGCTTTGTCACTTAGTTACTCACTCACTCACTCGATTGTTCAATCCCACACACAACTGAATGTCATAAAATAATACATAGGTAACACTTATCACTCTACTTCATTCAAATGACTCTCAACTCACTCCAAAAGATCCACAAACCACAAATAACACGTTTTAGTATTGTTTGACTTTCATATACTCACAAAGAAGCCAAGACAACTAAACATGATTTCCTTTTTGTTTCTTTCTTCTTGGCTCAACACCACAAGGACGATTGTGTTAAAACTCTTCTCATCATTTTGGTAACTTGTACACTCAAGCAATATCAACCAAAATTAAAAGGGATTGACCTTCAAATCCTACCAAACAAGTTCAAACAAGAAACCATGATTCATTTTTGTTTCCTTCTCTTTGGTCGAACTACACAAGGACGATTCATATTGTAACACCCCAACCCGACAAGGGTAAAGGTGTCACGCAAATGGTTTCATATCAGATATAACAAAGCATACATTCAAAAGTAATACAAAGATTCTCAAGGGTTACAAAGGAAATGCTGAAATTACAAGGTTACAAAAACGGATACAAATTCTAACAATAAAATAACTTCTAATCATCTCTAGGCCAAAATAACAGTCAAGTCTTCTAGGTCCAAAAGTCTCTTCACTCATACCCATCTTCCATCTAAAACCTGCCGCACACGAAAAGAAAACGTGCGGCTGAGCTTACAAAGCCCAGTGAACAGATATATAATGAACGGAAACGAAAGTAAACGAAAATAATCAGATGTAGCATAATGAATGAGATATAAATAAGGTACAAGAGTAAAGGTTTAGGATAGTCATCCACCACGAGCCCAGAAACAGATCATATCATATCATAACAGTGTAACATAAATCTTCATAATCATATAGAGGGGAGACCTCTCAGATAATCAGATAATATGAGGGGTGTCCTCATTCTTCAAATGGAGTAGCTAGCTCCCAGATATATGTGAAAGGCGTGTATTGCACACAAGCACCAGTCACCAGACAAATCATATCAAATCATGTTAAATCCACTAAACAGAACAGATCTAGGATTTGCAATCCATACGCCCCCCAGAAACATATATAATCCATAATCAAAGTAATGCGCATATCATAATCAGAATGGGGACGGTGTGAGGAATCACTCACCCACACATGAGTCATGCCAGTGGTGCATCACAGACACGGCCAGGTTACCTTCCTGGCTAGGTAACAGAAAGGTGGCTCGGGTATCAAACTAAGAGTCACATATCATATCATAATCAGAGTGTCATATATCAAAGGTCAAATCAGATGGTCCATAACAGATGGTTAATAACAGATATATCAGATGTACTGCCAAAGGTCCAAATCAGGGTTTACCAGATCAAGGTTCATATTAAGTAATCAAGTCCAGGTTCAGATCAAAAGTTCATTTCAAAAGTTTCTATCAAAAGTCCATTTTAAACAATCCTTTATTCATGATTTTCATAAAACGATCCTTTAAAGTGGTTTTCATAAAAATAATCTTTCAAAACGGTTTTTCATAAAAACAGTCTTCCGAATATAGTATTCACAAAAGTTAGTAACATTTGATATAAAAGTGGTTTCGCCTCATTGATAAACATCTTTTAAAATGGTTTTTCTCAAAACACTTTCAAGGCATAATTATAAAAGGTCTTGATAACATAGCTTCATCTCAGAGGTCATATCAAATGGGATCAACAGAGAAGGTTCAAGCGAAAGGGAATCATAGCAACCAACTCAGAAAATTAACGGATCAGAATACGAAAGAGATCATAAGAAACCTTAAAAGAAAAGGTCAGAATATCTGTACCTTATGCAAGCAAAATCAAACCAATTAGGAAAGCACTCGGAAATAGGAATCACTCCTTCTTCACCGAACCTATACGGATTAACGATCATGCATTACTTATAAGCTCATTTTATGAGTTTACTGCTTATAGTTATTCAGATTCCATATTTAGGGTTTATACTTGTCATTTTATTAAAGTTCAGGGGCTTGCTTGTAAATTACTTATTTTATGTAGATTCTCATACGTGGATTATTTAAATCACCTCATACCTTCCTCATGCAATTTCACACTAACCAAAATGACACCCAAGTCCCTTTTCCTTGACCCTTTGATCGACACAAAACTCGACACAAAATCACACATCATGAGCTACTATATCATACCCATTCGACCATGCTGTTTACCCATATTATCCCGACACTAAACACGCCTATGAATCACACGACATCTTCCATAGCCAAACAGAAACTCTATTTGCCCACACCACTCGACCCATTTCTCACCTTTGTTCCCAACCACGCGACATACACATGACACACCCATTTCCAGCCCACAACACAACAACAGTACATGAAATTTTATATCAGTTTCCATGCATATTTATCTAGCTCTTTTTGACCACAACACACCCTCATATCTTCGACCCATATAAAATCCATGTTTAACCCTTGATTTCAGCCCCACGACACACACCCTAACACACTGTTTTAACACACACCAGCCCTTTTATTTCATGCGTATTTTCCCAGGTTTTACGCCAAGTATGGACCTTGTTACACGCTCCTATATTCGACACTAAAATCACACTTATACATGTTTAAGGTTCCAGTTTTAACGCCACCCATAACACCTTAAACATACCCTATTATACGACATACCCACTTCATACATGCACAAAACACTGATTCAATAACCATGATTAACTTGTATATGAACATTCATCCTGATACATGTTTCAAATATCCAGATTTTAAGCCTTCATATGACGTCTTTTGATTCGTTATTTCATGTGCCATAATGACTTGATTTTCATGTAACATTCATAAGGTTTCAGATCGCGTAAGCGTATAAAGATCGTAAAATAAGCTCATACACTCACTGATTTGGAGGACATAAATAGACCCACAATCGCCCTACACACTTCATTATTTTAATGTGTTCTAAATATCTTTCATTCGTATTCTTATATATATAGTTTTTATGTTGTAGGTTTTGTAGTCTGATATGAATATTAGTCGAGAGTCAAAACAAGAACAAGATGGGATATACCTCGGACGATTCACAGGAAGGAACAAGGACTGATTCGGCAGCCAACAATGACCCCGGACCAAAACCCTTTTCGAACCATAGCCAACAATCTAGCGAAACCCTACCAGACCACGATCCAACAGCCTTGTGTAATACCCTTGTACTTCTCTTGGGACCACCTTGCGCTCGGCTGGAAAAGGGGCAGGACCAATATGCCGCCATATAGATTGTTTTAGGGTTTTTGGGGACATGGTGTTCGGTTGAAAAATATATAGAGGGAAGGGACTAGCATAATAGAAAGAGAAACGTGTGATGTGATTTGGTTTTTTTTCTTTTTTCTTTAAAGAAGATATTGAATGTGATTGACTGACATAGGTGATTGTGGCGTGATTTGTGGGACACAATTCGGTCCTTATTTTTTTTTCATTGTGAACATACTTTTACTTATGACTAGAGGTTTGTAGGCAACTTAGGTTTTATTTGTTTAAGTTAGTAGTTCACATTTTATTTGGTGATTTAATTATTTTTGGCCTATAAGGAAATTCTAAACGTGCCATAATTTATTTATGGAGTTCTGGTATCATTTCATACATTACTTTAGGTTATAAGCTCATATCGTATGGTCTCGAGTTATATAACTCAAATTTAATTTATAGCGTATTTCATAGGCTCTTAAAATTTTAAATTTAAGGGCATTTTAGTCATTTCAGATTGTATAAATTTTGGGGTTTTACACATATGCTATGACACAAACTTGATTGCTAATTCTTACACACTCCACCCCATGTGAACCTTTGTGAACCACAAAACCAAACCGACCCTAACAGATATTTATGATGAATCAAATTTTAGACAAACAAGAGAGGACAAAGAAACCATGAAACTCACTTACACACTCAAACTATCATTCATCACCCCACATCATAATAATCATATACCCATGTGCTACTTACAAGCAAACCGACCCCTTTTTATCTTTGTAAAAGTCGACCCATGTGGTCTATGACATATAACATAACTTGACACATTCAACTTCTTACACTCCCACATGGTTAGCTCTCATCATGAATCTTGTCAACTTGAGTATACAACTAGCCTATATAAATCTTCTACACCTTTTCCTCTCATACGTACATAACACACATTTACAAATTCTAACATCTCAATGTATCATAAGGCATTTCATATGTTTCTGTGCACAAAAGGATTGGTTAAGTTCCAAGGGTTCCAGCCGTGCTTAGGATCATTGGAATATCGAACTCGTTTTGTCTTCTTGTGGTTGGTTGTGAGCGCCGGCCATATTCCCCCTGAATCACCATCATTAAGCCTTCTTACACACTCAAACTTGATGACAACTATTACTACTCTCACACACTAGCATGATGTGTAATCATCATACACACTCAAACACTCAAAGCCCACCATAAAAGACCATGTATATGCACGGTTTACACACACAAATATCACATTTCAGTAATTTTTCTAAGTCCTTTTTGACACTGCTAGAAGTCGACTAGAGTTGGGAAAACCTTGAAGAGCAGTGGAGGAAGGAAACAATCGGATCCAATATTTCTCAAGTCGAAGGAATTATTTATGCGATATACGTCTTGGTTGTTGCATGCTTTTGGGTTTCTGCTTTCATTCCAACGAACAACACTCATTCTCAACAATATTGTAAGTTCATGAACTCCAAAAACATTTCATATTTACGTCAGATAGAAACCCATGCATGTTTCTTCTTTTTTCGATCATATGCATTTTTTTATACGTACATATACTATTCTTGAACGTATTTCTACGTTAGTCCCATGTCACCAAGGCTTAAAGAACTCATATACGACACAAAATAACGTATACGAACTCAGCACAAGTCCATTCGAACTAAAGAGTGAGATAAGGTCGAACCGGGTATAAGATAACAAAATATTTCCAAGTGATTTTCTGTTATGAAACTATCCCGAAGTGCTCACTACTTGCCCCATCTATTTCAAATTTTTACATGTAACTTATCTATATTTTTGCCCCGCAAGATTGTCGATCTAGCTAGCTATATATTTCATTCTTTGAGTTCTCTCTCGTAAGCTCGATTCGACCTTCAAGTAAATCAAAAGTGAGTCGCAATCGCTAGATCATATATAAGATTTTCAGAAAAAAAGAAAAAAAAAGAAAAAAAAAAAAAAACTTAAAACAGTTTCCGAAGTGGGCTTAATTCAAGCCCAGTAAGCTTTTGAACATACACAGTCCATTGGGCCCATAAGATACATTTTTAGAATCACAAAAATTACCCAAGTCCAGGCCCAAAATTGTTTTCATGCCCTCGCCACCAAATTTCTTAACGGGCCTTGTTTTAATTCGTTTTAAGGCCCATTATATCAAAAATAGACATTTTGGTCAAACAAGCAGTTGACTTAAGCTTTAATAAGCCTAAATAAGCTTCGGAAATTTTTGTAGAATTTTTCCACAAGTTTTATGCAAAAAGGACTAACTTTGCAAACTAGTTTCACTTTGAGGGGCCAAAACTGCCTACTTTGTAATAATAGGTTCTGAAAACAGTAAAAACAATATTTTTGGGATAGAAAATAACTTTATAATAAAGTATAAACTCAGATTGGCAATTGGGTTAATTTTGGGTTGAAGATGTAGCTTTTATAAACCAAGGACTAACGGTGTAACGCAAACACCGTTAGGGTATAAAGGGTAAAAAAAACAGTGAAAGTTCAAGAGTAAACAGAAACATTATAACATTTTCCAATCCTAAATTTACACAATACACCCTCAACTCTCAGTTGTTTCGTTCAAACACAAACTTATATATTATATTTATATATAACAACTTTTTAACCACTCGACTCAACGTTTTGTCTCATCCAATTCGAGACGACGATCCTTATGATTTCTAAATAATAACAACAAAATAATATTATTGATAATATTATTTTTGAACTTCAAAGCATATCACACTCGCATCACCGATCAAATCGTCATACGATTCCTCATATCACATTCGTTATCCATGCTAAGTCGAATACTCAAACGTTATTATTATCCAGGTTGTGTGTGAAACTGTTCTGAATTCTTTATCCAACCAACAACTCAACTCAATCGTTGACAACTCAAGGTGAGTTCGTAGCCCCTACTTTTATACGTTTTGAACTACTTTTGGGGGAGATACATGCTCAAACCATATTCAATTACTTATACAAGTACTTTAGAAACTTTCACGAATTACCGTGAGTTCATGGCCCCTACTTTTACTTGTTTTATAAACGTTTTGGGGGAGATACATGCTTAAACTACTTGCTATTATTTTTCAAGTACTCTACACTTTACATACTACTGTGAGTTCCATAGACCACTCTTTTACCTATTTGAATTACTTATGGTGGAAATACATGTTTGTATTTCATATAAACTTTACTAGTTTACCTTTAACATTATACTCAGTTGATAAACCACTCTGCTTGTTATTGAAACGTAACACTTACTTTTATTTACAAGAACACTATAAACTTTTGCGGATTACTACGAACTTATGAATTCACATTTATACATTTTTATATCTCATGGAGAGATACCTACTATAAACATGATCACAAGTGATTTTCAACTGTATGCTATACTTGCTTCACTATTGCCTAAGTTTACCTTTATTGCCATGTTCGAAGTCCCTCATATCATGAACCTTAATCATTTGCGAGTGAACGTAAATAATTGTGAAAAGATCTATTTGGGACTGACAATCCCCGTTTGGGTCTGCTAGGATGAGCCACCCAAGCGCACTTTATTTAAACAAACTTATAGGTTATTGGCAAATACCTATCCCGAGGGCCTATATATTTTACATCATTCTTGATGCCTGTTAAACGTTGAGTGTCATGAGGCTTAGGGCAATAGAACGATATTGTAGTCATGATACAGTATTGCCATTATTTTATCAAACTTGAACCTGTATTTACTATATAGCAGAAAATCACTACTTGGCAAACAATAACTATTTTGTGTTAACCCATTTAGGGCAACCAAACCAACTATGGGTGTATAACAACTTAACCCACCAATTACTTTATAACAAACCAACTATGGGTGTATAATATCGTAACCCATCACTTATTTTATTAATAATTGTATTTATTACAATTATTACCTAAACTTAGAACTATTGATAATCAACTGATTTTATGCAACTCTATGGATTCACTCACACTTTGATTTTTGACAATCAACTGGTTTGACTATAAATACTATTGTATTACTCACCCTTTGACTTCGATAATCAACTGTTTATTTACAACTGCTAGGGACTCACAAACTCTTTGATTTTGGAAATCAACAGTTTTTACTTACAAACTCTATGAACTCACCAACCTTTGTGTTGACGCTTTTAGCATGTATTTATCTCAGGTCCATAATGAGCAAGGATGGCACGGAGGAGCACGGATACTTAGGAAGGCTATAAATTTTATTATCATTCGAAAACCTATTTAATAAACTTTGAAACTATTGGGACATCATTTTGTAAACTCTGAAATTCGAATGATAAATCTTTTAAAACGACTAAATTTGTGATCGTTTTCTACTATTCAACTGTTGTGCCATGAAGTAACACCCAATTTGAATTCTGCTGCGTATCATGAAATTGGAGGTGTTACAGATTGGTATCAGAGCTACAGTTATAGAGAAACGGGTCTAAATGAGGTCCGAACTATAACTACTTTTACAAACAAAACATTTCATAGCCTTTCGCTCTCCATGCTTACCATCCGCCAGACGCTTATGTGACTTCTAGATAGTTTTGCTACATCAACACTCTAATATATTGATATATATATACTCATCAACTATTTCGAGTACCGTACCAACCCTCCTTAATTATCATACTCATATCTTTATAGATGCGTGTGAAATACTTCTCCCGTATTCCTGGAAAATCCGAGCATGGATTATTTTGTTGATTAGTATGAGTGTTAAATCAGAAATTCTTAAGTAGGATAGTTTACAATTTCTTTATTTGGATGATTGGGATGCCTTTTATTTAAATAAAGAAATTGTAAAGCGCCGAACCATAAGTTTATATTTCCTTATTTACATTGTTTGGGACGCCTCTCTATGTAAATAACGAATTATAAATAAGTAGGCTTATTTGTATCTGTAATGACACGAGTATGAAACCGATAATCACGAAAATTCATCAAACACACAGCACAACTCTCATTAGAAACCATAAATATTGATACATAATGATATGATTAGCATTGGTAATGCTAACATTACAAATATCACTAAGAAAGGCATAACATCACCAATCGGTTGACCCGCTATGCCAATGAAAAACACCACTACACCAGCAAGAGCAAGAACCACGACTGGGTGCAACACCTTGAATATCCTGTACGACGAAAATACACAAGTTATTAAGGAAATAAAACATTAATACATGGTGTTAGTATACGGATTCAAAGCAACACTCCTATCGAAATACTATCTCTTACCCCCATATTTCATCCACACTGACGACCAAAACCACGAGTGCTATAAGAAGCGCTATGACCTCGGCCAGGGACTCCAGATCTCCATCTGGGGTGTAAGCCAAGAAGATGGCTGCAACAGTATACAAAAATTACGAGAATGGTGTATGTGTAAGACATTTCGAGAGTTTAGGAGGAGAGGAATTGTGTGGAGTAAGGAGTGAAAGCTGGCGTATATAAGGGAAGAATAGCCGGTAGGCTACTATTCTAGCCACTTGCGTTAACTATTCCTCACACAAGTACAAGCAAGATTTCTCATCCCCTAAAGCTGGGATTCAGCAACTTTCTCTACATACACCGAATCCTCATCCGAATATCTCTATGTAAGAATCTGTTATCAACAAAACTCTTTTGTTTAACAGGTAGGTTACCCGCACAGATCCTTAAAATTGAAAACCGTGTGTAATTTCAAATCATAAAAGAATAACCATAGCTATTCCAAAAGAAATTTTTCCAAGTTGTGTTAACTGTGGAAATAGTAAATTTCATATGAGATTACAATGGTTCCATCCACTATTAAGACATTATGAACTACACAATGGTCCTAATTATTCCTCTAACGTTGTGAATTTCACGATGCTCCCTCTAAACTCCCAGACATTGTATGTGATTTCAATGGTCTCAAAATTATTTCATAACCTTATGTCTTACCACTTTGAATTTATCACAAAACTCTAGTGGTCTCTATTTCCTTAGTAGACACTGTAAGTAGATACAGTGGCCTCTACTTTTCTTTGACACTGTAAGTGATACAGTGATTCCTATATTTCAACCTCAGGCCCTATAAATCCTACAGTAATCGCAATTACATTTCAAACACTGTAAATAAAACAATGGGCGCATTTATTTCTAAAACATAGTTACTAATCTAAATGTCGTAACGTGTTCTCACATTCATAATGTCATCCTCATTTGTACAAATCTTGATTTTCTAAACCAAGTACCATCTATAACTTTATGTAGCATGTGATAATAAAACGCGTGTTGTTAAATATTATAGACTCACGAAAGCCAAACCAAACACACCCCTGAAACATTAGTTATCGGCCCATTGCTAACAGCAACCCAACGCACCTTTGTTTATCATTGGGCCTTTATCATAAAAAAACTCGAGCCCAACTCTATTTAAGCCCAAAAACTTAAACTTTATTTCTAATCTAACCAGCTCATGCCCGTTTACTTTGGGGCGTTTTCTGTGAAATTCTCTCAACAAATCTATCAATATTTTTACACGTCTCGATTAAGCACTTACCAAAGAATCATGTGTGACAAGTCTTTTCCAATTACTCGATCATGTGATCATCAAAGCTCAGCCCAACTGTCATGTTCTCAAAATTGCTCAATTAGGCCAAAAATCATATATTGCCTAAGTACTTTGTTCCATTCAAGTTCCAAACAACCTCAGCAAACTCAAACGAACCCCCGCCTAGTTATTTGGTCATGTTTCATGTTGATGGACCCTTTGTGGACTCGACTACAACCAAAACAAACCAACCTTCATGTTCTATTTTGTCCCCAGCAACGGTTAACAACCCCAAGGAACAAAATGATTTTGAACTACAACACATTTCATCTTATGGCATATTGATTTCCCCTCCTAGCCTCCATACCTATCTAACAATTTGGATATTTTGAACGACAGATACAAACAAATTATTAACGTAAGACACGGTTTTATATATAAAGCAAAAAAAAAAAAAAAAAAAAAAAAAAAAAAAAAAAAAAATCTATTACTTACAAACTCTTTGTTTGACGGGTAGGTTACCCCCATAGATTCTTGATTTTCAAAAGTTAGGAACCATGTTCATTTTCAAAACGCGATAGAATAACAATCTTCATTCAAAAATGAAAATTTTCTCAAGTCAAGTTGACTATGGGAATAGTGATTTTCACATGCACCACAGTAAATTCGACTCCTACGCAAATAAATATGGCTTCAAATCCTTTGTTTATGCATACACTCTTTCCAACACCTCGTATAGAGTGTTGCTCAACAGAAGATTTCATAACAACTTATCATGCTAGAGTCTTCATACCAATGACTTCCACTTACTATTACTGAGTAATTGCAGTAGCAAAACAACCCTGACAACTATCTTAGACTGGAATTCCGGGAGGAATTCTGTTTAACGAGTAGGTACTGTAATATCACGTAAATTTTCCCTGTCATTTGTAAACGATTAACGAATAGTAATCCATAATCACAGTTTAATTAACCGTTTTTACGGACTAAATTTTTGCTTTTATTCAACATTACTACTAAACGGGACGTTGTAACAGTTCTCACATTCCTTGTGACAAACTCATATACGTTACCACTCGAGTTCACAAGTGTGTTTAGAAATCACTTGTGTTATCTTGAACCCAACTCGACCCCAAAAACACCCATTCAATCATCATTATTATATATATATATATATATTTTTATTTTTTTTTTGCCATGATAGGAAATTGTTTTGGACCCAACAATCAAATACACTTCACGTATATATTTTGTATCATATAAAAACTAATTCCATTGTTTCTCTAACTTCTTGACATTGGAAATAAAATCAAAATTTGGATATTTTAGGTGCTTTGTCACTTAGTTACTCACTCACTCACTCGATTGTTCAATCCCACACACAACTGAATGTCATACAATAATACATAGGTAACACTTATCACTCTACTTCATTCAAATGACTCTCAACTCACTCCAAAAGATCCACAAACCACAAATAACACGTTTTAGTATTGTTTGATGATTTATCAATTATAGTATATATTTCTCCAAAGAAAACACACAGGAAATATGTGTAACCCGAGTCGTTTGTCCCGATGAAGATCGAATGAAATTTGTGTTCCCGGGACGTGATTCGTGCAGTGAATGAGAAAAAGAGTGATTGATTTTGGTTTACACTACTAATATTAAAATAACAATCAAGATTAACAATTAAACTAAGCTAATGGAACAATTAAACTAAACATTTAAACGAAAATTGAATTTTAAAAACGAACGCGACGAAAGTTAAAACGTAAATAAAAAGTGATTTTCTAAAATTTAAAACCTAAAATATAAAAATAATTTTCCTATGTTAAAACTGATAAAAGAAAATTTTTGGAAAAAGAAAAATATTTTTTTTAACTTTTTGTGAATTTTTTATGAATTAAAAACTAAATGAAACAATTTAAATGATTTTAAAATAGTAAAACAACTTGGAAAATTCTGAAAATTTTTGAGTAATTTTAAAATCAAAGAAATAATCTAGGAAAAATAAAACTAGAACTAGAATAAGCTAAAATAAGCAAAACAGCCAAATAAGCAGTTGTGAAATAAGCAAAAATTAAGCAAATAAGCTCCAAAAATTATCAAAAGCTCAAACCTCAACAATCCTACTTTATTAAACTCAAAACAACTGAAATATGCCAAATAAGCTCAAGATATAAGCAGTAAATAAGCTGAGCAAATTATTTCCAAAACAGATTTAAAATGGTTTTCTACCCTACTTGCAGCACTAATTAAGCAGTTCTAATAAGCTCTAAACTAAAACCTAATGGGGGAAAAATCAAGCCAGTACTGTAGGCTACTCTAAAAAACAAAAAAAAACTAATTATTGCATTCCAATTTAGCTCTTAAATTCACCTAGATCAGGTGGTACTAGAAACCAAAAACTGTTGCAGCAGATAAGTGGTGTGAGTGCAGATTTGGAGACCCTAATTAAGCAATCTAATAAGCTTATAACTAAGATACCAGATGATAAACATGAATCCAGATATGTACATGTAAACTATCTAAGGACCAAAAATCAGAACCTCAGTTTATCTGGTTAAGCAAGAAATAAGCCGAGATCAGCCCCTACTTAGTTGGTTCTGTTCTGCACACTATGTAACAGCAGGCTGGATCTTTGGACCTACTGCAACTAATTTAATCTATGAAATCTTATCCTATGAACTCAAAAAAAAAATTAAAACTAATGGCCAAATAAGCTCAGCTTATACTGAGCTTATTTGGAGCAGTAAATTTCTATCATTTTACCTATGAACCACAATGCCTCAAATGAAACAATGCTACTCAAGTGCTACTGAAACCTACTTATAAAACCTATATTAAGCTAAATCAAAGTTTAGGAGTCTGCAAATGAATAGTGTATGCCTGATTTTACCCAAACTGACCCATTAACTGACTTTAACCAAACAGCCCTATTTAACAGAACAATTCTAGACTTAAGCTTCTGAAATCCAATTTAAACTAAGAAAACTAAGCATGATTATCCAACATTCTAAATCCTGATTACACACCAAAAGCTGAGAATAAATAAGCTGAAAAAGCAGTTTACTAATATTTGACTAATAGGGGAATTTAAAGCAACAAAACATGAATGAACTGAAACAAATCAATTAACTAATATAACTTGACATAATAAGATTAAATAAGCTATAAAAGAAATAATACCAGAATTAAGCAGATGAATCAGTGACTTTGACCAAATGTTGACCTTGATTAAAACTGAGTTTGATTACAATAATTTGAAACTTGAAAGAAAATTACAAAGACCAGCAATACTAAACTGAAATAAACTACATTAATCCTACTCCTAAACCCTAAAATCTAACCTACTGACTAGCTAACCCCGAATCCATGAGTGAGGTGGGGTATTTATACACCTCAGCAGAACCTTCTAGGGTCTCCCTTCACGCAATCCAGTCCCTTGATCCTTCCCTTGCTCTCCAAGCTTCAATCTCCACCGTAGGATCAAAATAATGAGGTGGCACCTCCAATAAGCGAGTCCCACGTGTCCCTGGTAGCTGTCAGGACCTTCTAGATTCTCCAATCATTGGGTAATTGTGATGGGATGAGGTAATTTGGGTGCAGTGATTCTAGGGTTCGTGTCACAGTAATTTTTGGGGAAAGTTAAGAAAATAGCGCGCGTGTGTTGTGTTTTTATTTTATCTTAGTTATTTGACTTTGCATTTACTTCTTTGACCGGTATAGGATTGGGTAAATGGTATGGGATCCGGGTTAGATTATGGGTCGCGGGTTGGGGTTTTAACAATTGGGTTCGGTTATGTTCTTTTGGGCTATGGGTTTTTAAACGTTGGGATGAATTGTGTTTTGGATTGGATTATAAATCCGGATAAGGAGTGGTTTATTTAACTTTTGGTTTTAACAAGAATGCAAGGACCATAGTTGTAAAATCTGAAACTCTAGGGTAATTTCTGCCATTCTCCAAAAGTATTATCCAAGGGCCTAAATTGATATTTGATGAAACTTCAAGGGTTGACTTTGACTTTTTGCATCCCGGCTTCGGCTATAAATATCCTTTCCGTATCTCGTGCTCGTTTTCCCGGTTTTAGCTCGATTTTGTCCCTTTTCTTCGATATCCGTGCCTGCATATGTAAAAACACAAAAACACAATATATTTGGCATAATTGGTTAGTTTTTGGTCTATTTGGGTCCGGTTTTGGTCAAGAAAAGGTATGTGTTTAAGCACATACCAAATTCCCCCAGACTAAGCTATTGCAATGTCCTCATGCAATGTTATAAGAACACGTTTTTGAAACCGAAAATTTCCAATCTCTTTTTACTAACTTTGAGAAGTAGCAAAATTTTCAAAAGAGATTAAGAAATCTTAAGTTCTAAAAACTCTCCGATTTTCCTTTTATTCTATTTTTGTATTTTTCTTTATTATTTAGGTGACGGCTTTGTCGACAATCATTATCTGACGATAACTTTTAGGGTCTTCAAGTAGGAAACACGACTCATAAAGAAGTGACCATACGGATAAAATTCGTCGTCCCTGATTTTTCACGAGCTCCCAAACTAAGCTTAAAAACGAAATCATTGTCATTTACAAGTTAGATTGCCAACACTACTCAGAAAGCTAATTGTGGATTCTTTCTTGTTCCCAAATTCCTATTTTCCTCTATTTATTTTATTTTTGGTGAGAAATGAATTTCTTCAAATTCTCGTTTCGATAATTTTTAAGCCGATAAAGATACCTAGTTTAGACGCTAAGTAGTTTCCAAACCTTCCCTCGAAAATCGTTGCATACAAAAATGAGGTCCACATCAAGGTCTCTGATTTAACACGATTTTGAGGATATCCCTTTTATATACGACCGAAACAACTCATCTACGAGTCCAGAGACAGAATCTTTTATTAGGATATCCCCGGACTCGAAATTTGGCATTTTTAACATTATTAAGCACATATTATTATTCCTCGGCCTTTTAAACAACCTAGACAACGGCAGCAAACCGTCAAGAATCGGGAGTCTTATTTTGACCTTGGATATTTTTCCTCTGCCTTTATTAGAAGTCTACAACATCGGCTGCGAACCGGCAAGATGTAGAAAACTTTTTATAGCTTTGGATTATTATTATTCATTATCATATTAATTAATTATTTGCCAAACCCCAAGTCCTACGGCTTTTATAACAATCCCAACATCGGTTGCGAGCCGGCAAGATGGAATAGTCTATTACACCGTAACACTGGCAGTACCTTGATGTGTACCCAACTTTCATAAGCAAGAATTCTCTAAGGAATAAATAAAAACTAATTATCGCCAAAACCAAAATACCTTTAATTATTCCTAGATTACTATTTTTTGGGTGAAACAAGCTTATGGGAACAAAAAGCCACAAATAACTTCGATGAGCTCTAAAGAGATCCAACTACTCCACGTTTAGCAATCTAACTTATAAACAACTCTATCATTTCTCGTTCTTCGCAAATTTAAAATCTTAAATAATAAGATCCGCGAATGCTTAGCCTTATAATCAAGCCATGCATATATAAAGTCGATACGGGAACTTGCAAACTCTTAAAAAGAATTCGCATTTTATAGCTCCTTGTGTAAAAGACTAGCACGAGCTTATAGATTATGAATGGTTAAGGAGACAAGCTAGGGCTCAACACGCCCGGTCAAGTCAGAATTTTATTCCTACTCTCACCAGCGGAAAGTCAACAAAATTGTCAAAATTTATTATATTTTTGCACAAAAAATTTTAAATTTTTCTCATTTTTTTGGATTTTTTCAATTTTTGAGGAAAAACGGGGTTGCATGAATAAACGGCAAAAATGCAAGGCAAAAATCAAATCGAAAGATTACCCCCCCAGACTAAAACGAGACATTGTCCTCAATGTCTTAAAGGTAAGGGTTCTCCTACATAAATCTAAGGCCGTTTATTAATTATGCCAAAGATAAACGTAAAACGATAAGATTTAGGATATCGGATGAGCAACGAATGATGAAACTCGAGTAGCGTGAAGGAAACTACGAGCACGAGAGTCTTCAATCATCGGGCAATCCTGGACACATCACAGAAAACACGAAACACAAGATACGGAAGAGGAAACCTCTTCACTCACTTTATTAGAAAATAGATAAGAAGATAGATGGATAAGCATGGGGTGCCTCCCACGAAGCGCTTGTTTTTGGTAACCGAGTCACATGAGCTTGACTCGACCCCGAATTTAATTGTCCTTGGGGGAGCATGTGGAAGAAATAATCTCAATCGGACTTTCGTTCAGGATGTTTGGATAAACACTGAAGCATGCGAAAGTTCCACTCCGATAAGATACCCACGGCTGAAAAGAAGGGATGCCGGGGTTAAAGATGGTGTCTTTACTCCCGGAGGAGTGAAGGAGAAGAGAAGTCACCGTATAGGTGAAGAAAGGAAAGAAGATCATAATTAGAATGGGGATCCATTCTTCATCATCAAAGCTCTTGAAAACCTCGGGAGGGAGGGTCGGGGTGATATCATCATCAAGCAAACTCTTATGATAGAGCATATCTCCCCCCGGGTCGGGATCTTCTTCAATAACAAAATAATCATACTCCGGAGGAGGTATGATATGAGTGAGTTCATCGGAGAACTCCTCATGAAGAGATTCGAGAATACGAGGAGAATCTGTGAGTTCCGGTATGGGCTCATCAAGATTAGAAAGAAGATCCTCCTCGCCCTCAACGTCCTCTAACTCAAAACTCATCATTGAATTCAAAATGAGGTTAGAGAAAATTCCGGAAGTAATCTCGGAAATGTCAAGGGAATCTCCATAAGATTGAAAATCACTTTCATCGTCGGATATTTCCTCGGACTCACTTGGGATTGGAACTAGGTTCTCAACTTTGTCTGGCTCCATTGCCGGGATAGTGTCGAGATGCTCGTCCCCCATTTTTAGAGAGTCCTCTAGTTCCTTAGAAGGAAGGACGGGAGTGATTTCTGTTGACGGCTCCTGATGAACTCAAATAAGTACATTTTATTACTATCATTTATCCTACTAATTTGACTTGTTTTACTATATTATGTATGAGGATTGATACTTAATCGTTTACTTTTGTAATTCTCAGGTAAAAACAAGCATTTGGTGAAACTTGGCGATTTTGGACTAATAATGGAGCAAAACGTGCATAAAGTGAAGAGTCTGCTGAAATGAACAAGATCAAGTCAATTCTGCTCCAGATGCGCCGCATCTCACTATCAACATGCGCCGCATCTCTATCAAGATGTCACCAGATACGTTCCAAGATACAAGAGGACATGCGCCGCATCTATAAAGGCAGTTACGCCGCATCTTCTGGCGGTGTACGAATATTCCTGAATATTATAATCTTGGACCCCACGCGAAGTTACGTAGATACGCCGCATCTACTTAAGTAGATGCGCCGCATCTTCCCTCAGACACAAACTATAAATACCCCGTAGACCAGACACATTCGGGAGTTCCAAAGAGTTCGGAAACCCTAAAACCTAAAGACCGAACAGAAGAGAAGGACGAATTCAGTCAAGAGGCAGCACAAGACACACCCAAATCGAAGATACAAGAGCTGTAAGAAGGTGCTGCATGTATTTAATTCATTAAGTAGTTTTGTTTTATTGTTTTAGCAAACTTTAATTCATCAGGATTGGTGGCTTGTGTAATGTGACAACGGAAAGATTGCACTCCCTTTAATACTTGCTTTCCCATCAATTAAAGTTTATATGTTGATGTCTTTGGTTACTACTTATTAGTGCATTGACCACCTCTGTGTTTATTAGTGGCTTGCGGGCACCCGACTGCGGGACAAGGTGTGGCTCCCACGGTTGTTTCTAAATTGATCACTTAGGAATAACTTTTAGACATAAGTCGTCATTAAGGGTTTACTCGCCGATGAGAATAGGACCAACGAGAAAGGGTTAATTACATACACTTCATATAAAGCTATCAATAAAACAAGTGACAAACTACTTAATCATAAGGACAGCCCTCTTATTGTCTCTAGTATCTATCTGTGTACGTGTGTGCTACTTGCTGATTCGTGCCTATATGTTTATTTTATTATTTAATTGCAAACAAAACTGTGCCAGTCTCTCAGGCTGAAACCCCCTTGCGTTAGGATATTAAAATACTGATTAGATTAACAAGATTATACGTTCCACTCTTAGTGATCGACACTCTACTTACCATTATCTTCATACTGACCGGGTACACTGCTCGTTAAGTGTGTGTGTTATTGATAAGTCGGCTAAATATAAATTTAAAACTTGAATAGGCATTAAAACTGCTAAACCGCAACGACACATCACGCGCATCAAGTTTTTGGCGCCGTTGCCGGGGAGTGAATTGTTATTTTCTGTTAATTTGATTAGTATTTTAATTAGGTTTTTCTTTTTATTAGATTAATTGCATCATTGTACTATTTTGCATATTTGTTGTATTGTGTGTTATTTGTTTGCTTTTGTTTTTATTTTTGTGTGTTTTATTTTTTGTTTGGTGTGTTTAATTTTTATTTTTATTTTTCGTATTTTTCTGTTCTGCTATCGTTGTACTGTGCTAAATCAAACGATACGGCGCATCTGATCTCTCAGATACGGCGTATTGCGTTTAATTTTTTTTTTTTTTTTAATACAACGCGTTTAATTAATTCGATACGACGCATCTTTTCCCCAAGATACGGCGTATCTGTTTTTAATAAGAAAATTTTTCTAAGCGATAAAGTAATACGACGCATCTGCTTTTGTAGATACGGCGTATCTGTTTTTGATAAAAACTTTTCTAAAACGTTAACGCCATACGACGCATCTTCTTTTGAAGATACGGCGTATCTATTATTTTAATTAAAAACAGTTTGCGAATTATTAAATAAATACGGCGTATCGATTTCCGTCGATACGGCGCATCTTACTGAATCAAAAATCTTTTATTTTTAAACGTAACGAAAATACGGCGCATTAACTTTCGTTAATACGACGCATTTAATTTTAATTAGATAAACTGATTTTTGATTAACTAATTCGATACGGCGCATTCATAAATTCTAAGCGGCGTATCTATTTTCTGGATAAAGTCTGATTTAATTTTAACGATCATAAGATACGGCGTATCCAACTTTTTGGATACGGCGCATCGTCTGCAGACATCAGCAACTTTTATTCTTTTCTAATTTCCGAACGGAAAATATTCTGACTTACCCTTATGCTTGGAAGCTTTTACTTTGAAATCTTCTTGTTCTTAATTTTCAGGAACAATGTTCGATATTTTCTCAAACTGGTTCGGAAGTCCCCAAAGAAGCCTTACTATGGAAGAGTTTGCGGTACTAATCGCTCAAGCCAATGAACAAGAACATCATGAAGCAAGGAACTTTATCACCGAATTCAAAGGCAGTCATGAGCTATTACTAAAGGAACAAAACAATATGATCAATGGATTGGCAATTGAAGTGCACCAATTGTCAACGGTGCTTAACAAGGTTCTTTTGGTAAGACACGATCTGAAAGGAATTACAACTAGAGGCGGAAAGTCAACCTTTCAAATCGGAGAGACGCCCGAGGATGACAGTACAAACAAAATTTCCCCTGAATCTTTATCACCTGAGCAAGAGCAACCTAAAGAGACTGATCCAGAACCTGTGACTAGAAAAGAACCTTCTGTTGAACCTAAACGATCAACACCACCTTTCCCACACAGGGCAAGGAAAGAGAAAGAAGATGCCTATCAAAAGAAATTCCTGGAGAATCTCAAGCAGCTGCAGCTTAGTATACCATTTATGGAAGCCCTAGTGCAAATGCCAAAATATGCTAAATATCTGAAGAGCTTGCTTACAAACAAGTCTAAACTCGAAGAGGCTTGCACCGTAACAATGGGAAAAAGAAGCTCTGCGGCATTGCTCAACGAACTTCCGTCTAAAGAAAAAGATCCAGGGAGTTTCACTATTCCTTGTCAAATTAAAAATTTGCATATTGAAAATGCCTTAGCCGACCTAGGAGCTAGTATAAGTCTTATGCCCTCTTCTATGTATGATAAATTAGGTCTTGGTGAACCAAAACCTACTAGGATGTGCTTAGAACTAGCTGATAGGTCCATACAATACCCATTAGGAATAGCGGAAAATATATTAATAAAAGTTGATAAATTTGAATTACCTATCGACTTCGTTATCCTCGATATGCCTGAAAATTCTAGAACTCCTATAATATTAGGGAGACCATTTTTAGCCACTGCTAGGGCCATGATTGATGTTTTTAATAAAAAAATAACTCTTACCATAGGAAAAGATGAGGTTGAATTTAACATGGAACAATCTATGAGTAAAGATAATTCCGATGATGATGAATGCTATAATATCGATGTTTCTGACGACACGATTAATCAATTTACTCAGAGATTGTTAAAAAATAATTTGCTTGATTCTTTTCTGCTTAAAAATTTAGAAAACACAATTGCTATAGAAGATCAAGTTGATGAGAATGCTATTGATTATAATTTCGCTGCTGATTCTGCTGTATGTAATGAGATACGGCGCATCGAAAACCTCGATGCGGCGCATCTATCTGATGACAGCAACGATATGATTAAAGAACAGGTTTATTCCGCTAGTGCTACTGAAATTAATAATGTTAAACCTGTGCTTAAGGATCTTCCTTCTACTTTGGAATATGCTTATTTAAACGGAAATACTAATACACCCGTTATTATTGCATCTGACTTAACGCCAAAAGAAAAAGAGTCTCTATTGCAGGTACTATATAAACGAAGAGGAGCATTAGCATGGAGTATGTCTGATATTAAGGGAATTAGCCCGTCATTTTGTACACATAAAATCCTTATGGAAGATGAATTCAAACCAACTATCCAACCTCAAAGGCGTTTGAATCCAAAAGTCCAAGATGTGGTGAAAAATGAAATCGTAAAGTTACTTGACTCCGGACTTATCTACCCAATTTCCGACAGCTCGTGGGTCAGTCCTATCCACGTTGTACCAAAAAAAGGAGGAATGACGGTAGTACTCAATGACGACAATGAGCTAATCCCTTCAAGAACTGTTACCGGATGGAGAGTTTGCATCGACTACCGCAAACTCAATGATGCTACGCGAAAAGATCACTTCCCTCTTCCATTTATTGATCAAATGTTAGAAAGACTATCAGGATATGATTATTATTGTTTTTTGGATGGTTTTTCAGGTTTCTTCCAAATACCCATTGCCCCCGAGGATCAAGAGAAGACGACTTTCACCTGCCCTTATGGAACCTTCGCCTATAGGAGAATGCCGTTCGGACTATGCAACGCCCCTGCTACTTTTCAACGTTGTATGACGGCTATCTTCCATGATATGGTAGAAGACTTTATGGAAGTCTTCATGGACGACTTTTCGGTGTTCGGTAACTCATTTAATGATTGTCTCTTTAAACTTGATAGAATGCTTGCTAGGTGTGAAGAAACTAACCTTGTTCTTAATTGGGAAAAATGTCACTTTATGGTTAGAGAGGGAATTGTGTTAGGACATAAAATTTCTGGGAAAGGTATAGAAGTTGATAAAGCTAAAATTGATGTAATTGCTAAACTACCTTACCCCACTAATGTTAAAGGTGTTAGAAGTTTTTTAGGGCATGCTGGATTTTACCGTAGGTTCATAAAGGATTTTTCAATGATATCTAGGCCTATGACCCAATTATTACTAAAAGATGCGAAGTTTGATTTTTCTAATGATTGCAAAAAGGCATTTAATATACTTAAAGAAAAACTAACTTCCGCACCTATTATAATTTCGCCAGATTGGAATTTACCTTTTGAACTAATGTGTGATGCTAGTGATTATGCTGTTGGGGCTGTACTTGGCCAAAGGATGGATAAGAAATTTAAGCCAATCTATTATGCTAGCAAAACATTGAATAATGCCCAAGAACATTACACAACCACGGAAAAAGAACTTCTAGCAGTAGTTTTTGCATTCGATAAATTTAGATCATATCTTATATTATCAAAAACTGTGGTTTACACTGACCATTCTGCTTTGAAGTATTTGTTCAATAAACAGGATGCCAAGCCAAGGCTTATTAGGTGGGTTTTATTGCTCCAAGGATTCGATATTGAAATTAAAGATAAAAAGGGTGCCGAGAATCTAGCTGCTGACCACTTATCTAGACTTGAAAACCCTGATATGGAGGTGCTTGACGAAAGGGAAATAGCTGATGACTTCCCTGATGAACACCTTATGATGGTAGGAATTAAGAGCAATAATAATGGACCATGGTACGCCGATTTTATAAACTTTATTGTTGCAAATGAAATTCCAAAAGGACTAACATCCGACGAGAAAAGGAGGTTTATAACTCGCTCTAGCGAGTATATTTGGGATGAACCTTATGCCTTTAAATTATGTCCTGACAATATTATACGAAGATGCGTAGATGGTGATGACATTCCTGCAATATTGGCACATTGCCATTCAGGGCCAACAGGGGGGCATCACGGTACAGTCGTCACAAGAAGAAAAATTCTTGACGCAGGATTTTATTGGCCCACTATGCTGGAGGATGCGAAAGATTATATAAAAGGATGTGATGCGTGTCAACGATCTGGAAATATTACATCAAGGAACGAAATGCCGCAAAACTATATCCAGGTATGTGAAGTTTTCGACATATGGGGATTAGACTTCATGGGACCGTTTCCTGAATCTAAAGGTAATAAATATATTTTGGTTGCTGTTGATTACGTATCAAAATGGGTAGAAGCGCAAGCATCTCCAACAAACGACAGCAAGGTAGTACTTAAATTTCTACAAGGTTTGTTCTCTAGGTTTGGAATTCCTAAAGCATTGATTAGTGATAGGGGAACACACTTTTGTAATCACCATCTTGGAAGAGCCTTGCAGAAATATGGAGTGTATCATAGGGTTTCCACCGCATACCATCCTCAATCAAATGGTCAAACTGAAGTAACCAATAGAGCTATAAAACGAATTCTTGAAAAAACGACTGGTTATAATCCTAAAGGGTGGTCTGACAAGTTGGATGATGCTTTATGGGCATTCCGTACAGCCTATAAGACACCGACGGGATGCACTCCATTCCGTCTTGTATACGGAAAAGCATGCCACCTACCGGTCGAAATTGAACAAAGTGCGTATTGGGCTTTAACGAATTGTAATTTGGATATGGAAGCTGCAACGAAAAACCGTTTCATGGAACTTAATGAACTCTATGAACTAAGAGATGAGGCCTACAAGAATACTAAAATCTACAAAGAAAGAACTAAAAGATGGCATGACTCGAGATTACGTGGGGATAAAACGTTTGCTATCGGAGAGAGAGTGCTACTATTTAATTCTAGATTAAAGATGTATCCTGGTAAACTTAAATCAAGATGGACGGGTCCGTTCGTTGTCAAGAAAGTGTATCCATACGGAACAATTGAAATATGCGATAAAAATGGTTATATATTCAAAGTAAACGGGCAACGTGTGAAGAAATACTTTGATAATAAAATTGAGGATAATGAGAGCGAGGTGGTGGAGTTTGAGCCCGACGTAATGGATTAAGGAGCTGAACGTGAGTCTAACTTGAAGACTCTGGAATAAAGACAAGTGCTGACCGGGAGACAACCCGGATTTATCTTTTATTATTCTGTTTTCTGTGTCGAGTCAGTCCAGGCCGCACGAAGATACGGCGCATCTCAGTCCTGAGATGCGACGCATCCTCTGCAATGGTCATATCTTATTTTATTTTTCTGCATTTTTATTTTCGACTTTAAAACTTTTTATCAGTTATTTTAATGCGGCGCATCCCTGGTTAAGGATGCGGCGCATCTTTATTCTGATCCGTATTTATTCCAGGCTCGATACGGCGTATCTTCTTCAATAGGATACGGCGCATCGACTGACCTGATGATTTTCAGTTTTAATTTTTAAGTTTTATTTTTACCTAACTACTAATGTATTATGCAAGTTGAACCTTTCTATTCTTAGGTGTGTTTTAAAAGTGTTGGTGGTATTATAGTTTTCTGGATTTCCTGTGGATACATCAAGTATGAAGATTTAACGTTCTAATCCACAAGAAAGATGATTTTTGCTCATATACTAATGGAGGATCATACCGAGCAAATCTCAGGGGAGTTTTTCTGTTCTAATTCTTTTTATTTTCCAGTTTTTAACCTTTTATACAAACAACGAGGACGTTGTTTAACTTAAGTGGGGGGATAGGAGAATTAGAACACTTAACACTTACTTGTCCTAAACTTTTTCAAAAATTATGCTTAAAATGTGCTTAATATATCAAACTTAAAAAAATTTTTAGCATGTTTTTGTTTAAGATCTAAGTTGCATAACTGCACACATGACATTATTTTCAAAAATTGTGATTTTCCAAAATTCACAAATCTATGAGTGTGCCGGTGACTTGTAAACTTTAGAACTTGGCTTGTATACTATTCGAGACCACCATAATGAGTATTATTTATTTAATTGGAATGACTTGTCTAACTTGGTAAAATTCTAGGATTACACCCAAAAAGCCTTTATATGTTATGTGTTATTAGCTAACTACACTGGTTAGTTAACCCCCGTATAAAACCTTTTGTTACTCTCACTTTTAGAGTAAGATACCCCTAGAAAAACACTCAGAGCCATTCCTTTCGTTTCTTACACCTATGTTTAAAATGTTTCGTTACACCTTAAACCTTAGCCTACCCTGTAGATTAGAATCCGTGGTTGGTTAATTGCTATAGGCAGAGTGTGTTTCCTTACATTACCTGTGTTCGCGTGCGTAATTCATTATATATGGTTAGGTCGAGAAATTGCACAATGCAATTGGAGTGAAAGTAAATATTGTATATTTTAGAGTTTATTTTTCGTGTGTTTACTACTTTCACTATTTACCATTATTTCTGAAGTTATGAAAAGTATGGAAAAATTATCCGGGAAGAAAGTTATAGTGATGTGGTGAAATTTTACACATCTATGTTTATGTTTCAAGTTAAAAAAAAAAAAAAAAAAAAAAAAAAAAAAAAAAAAATCGAAAAAATGAGAAAAGAAAAAGAAAGAAAAAAGAGTTGGATGTTTATTTTAAGCCAACGATGTAAAGTTATGTAAGTGGTTCATATGGCCACTATTTGTTGTACTATATCTATGGATTGAATGGGAATTGGCAGTTATGGGAACGCCAATTAAGGTTTATTCTTTGATTAAGATCTTGTTGAGTATAATTCGTGTCTACCTAAAGCGTGTGTTTCAAGTGTTAAAGCGTGAGTTATTCAATGATATGAGTCTTATTCATGGGATGGTTGGGATAGTGATTAACCACACTTAGGATTTTAATTTATTTGTTTTGTTTATTTTTATTTTTACACCAATTTATATCCTAAATGTTATCCATACCCTATATTATTCTTTATCCAACCGAACCTTTGATTTATTGAGATTAGGGATTTGAGCAATCTTAAGTATCGTAGTCGTGGATTCGGCTATGTATTTATGATTTTGTCGCCCTTTTTGATATATTATTATTGGTGAAGTTTGGACCTATCTTTAGCCTATTCGAGTTAAGGATTTGAGCAATTGCAAGTATCGTGTTCGTGGATTCGATCATGTATTTGTGATTTTGTCGCCTTTTCTGGAATTTGAGATCGATAGTGTAAATAAGAATAATTAACCCTTAAGCCTAAAAACCCTTTTTACCGCTTTAGACTTGTTATTCCTTAGCTTTAGTGGTGGAGATGTGTATACTTGCCAAGCTTATGATAGAATATTCGTCGCGACTGGACAGTTAAACGATTAGATTTGCTTTTATCGACTTATTTTATTTTACTTCTAATTCGTTAAGTGTTTAGTTGTGTGATTATGAAATAAACGAATACATGCTTAAATATAAAAATAAATCCTAACTTCTTTTAGGATACATTTTCATGAGATTTAATCTAAGGTTTACTTGGGGACAAGTAAAGTTCAAGTGGGGGGATATTTGATGAACTCAAATAAGTACATTTTATTACTATCATTTATCCTACTAATTTGACTTGTTTTACTATATTATGTATGAGGATTGATACTTAATCGTTTACTTTTGTAATTCTCAGGTAAAAACAAGCATTTGGTGAAACTTGGCGATTTTGGACTAAT